>JARHVA010005279.1:417500-800000 GCA_037957365.1 Torreya grandis
AGCCACTGGAGTGTTTTGAGCTAGTAAATTATGCAAAATTTTAGTCTAAAAAATAATAACCAAAATCTAAGAAACAAAAAATTAAAATATGTAGTGTAAAATACCTTCCATAGAGGGTTGAGAAGGCACAGTAGATGTTACTATTTATTTTGGCAGTGGTTGTTCCACCATATAAGTAACTATCGAGTCAACTACAAGAATAAAACAAATAACTAAAATAATGCACTTGAATCTTGAAAATTAAAATATCATTTTAAATTTTTAAATATCAAACCTACACGTAGAGATGACATCGAAGAAACTCATATACATTTCACAAGTCGATAAGATTGCATGGATGATTATATAAATTCTTAAACTATAGTTGCACATTATCCTTTTGAGGTAGATTATTTTTGTGAGGCACACATTTTTTCCTATAAGTTGTAACAAACAAAGATTAAATCATTATTAATATTTACCATGGTAACCATTTAAAAAATAAACATGTTAAACCCTAGAATCTAGATCAACAAATGAATAAATAAACTAACCTCTTACTCATCCATAGACAAAGATTTTGTCATCATTTTTGGATCGAACACAGTTGGACCCTATGTTTTTTGAAGGTCAAAGAAGGCCTCATAGTATAATTCCAAAATAAAATTGGAACAAGAAATATTGGAAATGGGATTGGTAGCAACAAAATTTAATTCATGCATTATTCTAGAGGAAATAAAAGAGCACCAGTAAAATTTATATCTAAAAATAGTATGAACAATGTAAAATATTGCCCAATAGGGAATATCTACTTCTCTTCCCTACAATAATATTCTATCTTGGAAAAATAAAACCATTTATTTTAAAAATGGGTGACTAATATCTTCAATGTGAACACCCCTCTTTTGATTATCTAAAATGAAAGAGAAAAAGAGGATTTTAGATTGCAAAAGTTAAAACTTTAATTTTTAATATACAAACAAATTTATAAGTACATACCAGTTCAGTCAATGTGTAAATTGATTTTTTTTGCCAAAAAATTCCTATCTTCATATGTAAGTATTGATTTGTAACTCACTAAGGTTACATTGTGAAATGTAATACATGTGAGATTATGAATATCTTATGGCAAAGTACCAAATGAAATCATTTTTCAACTTACAAGGTGAAGATCTTCTCATTAGGGTCATATGAATACATGAACATTTTTTAAAATATGGTATAAGGTAAAGTAAGACACTAAAGTTGCATTCCTGAATCCAATCATTATATGCATCTAGTTGTTGTATGAGCTTCAAAATGTCTAGGCATAGTAGGTTCTTGAAAATGAATTTTATCTCCATGGCTTCAAAAAGAATTTTCTCTCTAAGGGGATGAGAAATCAATTTTACAAAACATTAGAAATAAGGGTGAAGCTGAGTATTTATAGAGCAGGGGAGGTGATCGGGTAACCAGATAGCAAACTAGATTCATAGGTCACCAACTATGTGCCATTCAACTGAACCATATGGTACCATTTCTTGATGGAGTTGTTCAACCTAGCCATTTGGCCTAGCCATTAGACTTAGTCATTTAGCCCAACCATTTAGCTCAATTATTCTACCTAGACATTCAGTTTAGTCATTAAACCCATCCATTTAGCTCTACCATTTAGCCCAACCATTTGGCCCATCCATTTTTCCCAGATGTTCAACTCAACTATTTATCTCAACCATTCAACTCAAATGTTTGGTTTAGCCATTTGGCTTAAATGTTCAGCTCCACCATTCATCTTAGTTGTTTGGTTCATGTTTTCAACTTATACACTCAATTTATCCTTTTGATTAAGCCATTTGGTTTATCCATTTAGTTTAGTCATTCAATTCAACTATGTCATTGTGATGTTTATGGAAAAAATATTGGTAGAGAATTTTCCATCGCCCTCAGAGTATTCATCATGCCCATGAATCAAATTTCTCTATATTCACCAAATATTTCCAATAGATTTTCTAGTAGGGCCTCTTAAAATGAACCTTGACTAATGCATATTTAATCATTTTATTTTTTGACCATTAGTCAAGCATGCATCCTTCACTAGCATGAGCCAACCTATGACTATGTTAGATTGTAAGTTACAACTCAAACTTCTCAAGTTTCTTGTAGGTGTATATTCATAGATGACTACTATGTTTAGATCCTCCACTCCCTTCTAAGGTATTTGAATGCATCTTACACTTTAATGAACTCATCTCATACTTATGACATCATATTTTCATATTATTACCATCCATAAATTATAGGTGTGTGGTCAGACCATAGATATTACCTTAGGAGGAGCTATGAGGTTCTTATAGGTGGGCATTTCTTATCTGAGGATCACATCTTTGTTTCTCCTTTATTCATTATTACCATCACACTTGAATAAATTAATTTATGTTTTCAGACCATTATATGATCGTTATCCTCAATGAACCAAGGTCCTTTCAAGTTAAAGGTTCATTTTTCTTGAAATCACTATAGATTTCACTGAGTCTCTATAGTGAAAAGTTGATTGAATTGAAATCATCCAACCATTATCCCCTCTTGACCTAGAAATCTTCCTTTCATGTTGAGAGGTGGCATATCCATTAAAACTACAAGAATGAAGTGGTTAGACTTGCACAAATCACATAAACAATTACCAAAATATGATTCATTATCTGATCAAAGAACTCATTTGGAGATATTAAGGCAATTGAACTCATAAACAACTTTTCCACTTTATGAATATGAACCTAGGTTTGACTATGTGTACTAACCTCACTACTATCATAATGATATTATTTATAATCCCAAACTTAGTTAAAGGTTTCAACCAAGATGAGACACCTCTTATTCAATACTACTTAGAATTCTATAGGTTGAACTCAGGCCATTGATGGATATTGCATGTTGGTCTACATGATGTAAGACTATGTATGTAGAATTAGTTCTCACAACCAATCTCTAACCTTGATGAATCTCTTAGTCCTAGTTTTCACATTGGGAATCCTCTCACAATCTTGAAATCTTCTTGTTTCATCCTCATGACTATTCAAATACTCCTTTACACTTGATTGTAGGTGGTAGTCATAAGGTATTCTAACTATGCTTTAGACCCTTCACTCCATCAATGCCACTTTTGAGACTCAACCATAAAAGGATGAGTGGGTAACCATGTTATGAGAGGTTGGAAAAAACATCACCTTTATTCTAAATACCAATGTAGGAAGGTAAGACTTTGCTACTAATGAAAACATGTTTATAGACTAGAAATGAAGTATCCTACTTAACAATATGAGAATGATCCTGCCAACCAATTCATCTTCACACATGCTAACATAGATGATAAAAATATGGAAATGAAGGTAAAACTCTAAAAATACACCTACAACACTTAGAATCATAAAAAAAACAACAAATAAATAAGAAAACTAGAGTCCATGGGGATGATCAAGTAATTTTGATTCATCAACCTTCTTAGTGATGGTTCATAGAGCATAGAACACCAAACCTAAAAATATTTTGAAGAAAATTAAGTACACAAATATTAATACTACCCACCAAAGGCATTTTCTCTAACTCACCTCCTCCTGTCTATATCAAAGGAAGATTGATTGACCTGTTTAGCTTATCAAAGAGAGTGATGAAGAAGATGGACCAATTTTTGCCATATTTGAACCTATCATGACTTATTAAGAATGGAAATGGATTGAGGGAATCTCAAAAAACACTATTGAAGCTTCTCATGTGCCCAACTTATCCTGTAATCCATACAACTGCCTAAAATTACCTATTTTGTAATTAAACTCCATTATGCATTAATCCATATAGTTCATTATTTCAAAATTGTTTCTTTGAAATCCAAATGACACATGATACTTTATATCAAACTTTGATATTGGTCCTTTTATTAATATTATTTACAACCTTCCTAAAGTGACATAAAGGAAAAATAGGACAAATGACACATATGACTAAAGTGAAACTCATTAAGGGACCCTACTAAACATGACTAATCATATTTATAACCTTGGTAAGACCCTATAAGAAGTTTGACTATATAGGAGTTGACCAAATTTCACCTAGGTTCAAATTTGGTCAACACTTCCCATCCCTTAGTTTAGTTTAGGCTTGTTACATTTTGTTATTTATTTGTTTTGTTATAATTTAGCTTCATTGTGTCTCTTTTTTGTGTTGATCTTGTCTTTTTGACTTGAGGTTTCCCCTTTTTGGTTTAAGGATAGTGAATGGATATCTTATGTGTGAATAACACCAATGGCATTCCTATGCATAAAAAAATGTTTAAAATCTTGTTCAATTACTTACATGAATTATTGGGTTTTCCTTGTATGGTTAGCATGCTCAATGCCAATGATTCGAAATAGAGCATATGAATTTAGAAAATCTTATTTTCATATTTTAAATATCATCAAATGCACATATAAAAATAAATGAATCACAATTCATCTCTAAATTTTTCATCCTTTTTTTTAATTGACTATGCACTTGTTGATAATCACTCAATCCATGGCTTGGTCCCCAAACCTGTATGGATAAATTAAAATCAAAATATACTTTCAAAATGAATGTGTAAAATATATAATTATAAATTACCCTAGAAAGGGTGATCTTGGTAACCCCTACCATAGGTTTTTTGTCATGTTTGGTAGTTGAAAATGGCCTTAGAAAGGGGCCAGAGGTATATTTATTAGGGATATAAATGCCTAGATGGCAATAGATCCATGCCTGCACCATTCCCCCTCAGCCAAAGTTTCAAAATACTTTATCCTTTTGGTTATGCCCATTATTTTTACAAATATGATTTATTGTGTGTGCTTGTAAGATAACTGAATTAATAACATAAATGCACACATCGATAGTATTTAGGTAGAATTATAGTTTAGTATGTCATGTGCTAAAGTAAAAATTTATGCCTTCATGTTTTTATTTGTATTAGGAATATGGCTTGAAATTGATGATTATGTTTGAATTAGAACTAGAGATTTTGGATTCCTGAGATACTCAAGAGGATCTCCTAACAAGAGTCACCATTTTTTTTTGCTCGCATAAAATGCCCCATTTTTAGCTAATGATGGGGACCCTCTTTTCTTGTATGATATTTATCCATTGGAAGTTTTTTGGTGATTTTAATATTTTATCCCCTTATTAAATTTGACTAATTCTAAAGGTCTTGACCTTTCTAAAATCACAATTTAAAAATGATTGAAAAAACTGCTTTCGGGGAAAATATGACTTAGACTTATGTAAATTATCTAAAAAAATTTATATCTAACTTTTTTTAGAGTCTTTTACATTCCCTCCCTTATCAATTTAACCCATTTCTACTTTGGTTCAATGATAATTGGTTAACCACTTATAATTTTTTCAATTTTAACTTAGTCTTTTTTGGTAAATGGGATTAATCTAGCAAGGGTTATTCTAAAAGGGGATAATTTATTCCACTAATTTATCCTTCTTTTCCATCCATTTCTACTTCAATATTCTCTAAATTGGTTGAATGTTTCTTATGATTAAATTTTGCCTTAGTTGATTTCATAAAAAGGGTCAAATTATAATTTGAAAATGGATTTGAATTCATTTAAAATGGATTTCTCTTCACTAAATTTATCCACCTCATTATTTTTATTTTGAATTACTTAGTCAAATTTTAAAAGTGAAAATGTTGATTGTGTTCCATTTCTTTGCTACCCATAGGTGCCCACTTTGTTTCCCTAAGCCACATGGTGATTGTTTGAAGTTCTTGGTAGTCCTGACCCATTTGTAATAGCTTATTTAGGACATACTTAATTCTTTAAAAGGTTATTATATCCACATGGAATATTTATTCCACTCTTCAATACAAATATATTTCAAACTAACTCAACACCTTACAACTCTTTGGATGAGTGGGATGTTTCCAAGTGACATGATCTTGATGATTCACTACCTTAGGTGACTCTATACATAGTAAAATCATCTAAGAAAGTAGATAATAAATATAATATGAATTGGAATTATCCTAGTGACCCTCTACCATAAGTGGTCAATGTATTCTCAAAGCAAATCAGATCCCTAAGTAAATGGGATGACATCATGTGGTTAAATTATGCTTCACCAAGGCCAAAAGATAATTACGGCATATCAAGCCCTAGCTAAGTAGTGGAAGAGTGTGGAGTAGCCACATGGCATGACACTAATGATAGAGTACATGCTATACATGATGTCAAAAAAACACTATCTCAAATATGATAACCCATCTAGCCATCAAAATCATCAAAGTCTAAAAAGCATTATTTTTAAGTCTGAGAGTGGAGGATAAGAATAATTAGTTTCTCACTAACATAATAGATGGATGAATTGAATTTGGGCTTAAATGTGGAAATGGATAGGGATTTTAATCATATTTGTGGAAATCATGTTTTTTTATGGAAAGGATGTAATAGATAAGAGAATTGTCTTGAGGAATATTGGGGATTTAGTCCCAAGTACAAAAATCATGGCTAGGCTTTAATACATCATATGAAAAATATAAGTTCCATCCACTATAAATGTAATTAAGTGAAAAATTGATAAGGTGGATACCAATAGAAAAATGTCAAGATAGAATATCACACATAACTAATAGAGGCAACCAAATCAAGTGTGAATTTAACTATTGACACTTATTAATACCATGGTGTGCTCATTTGGGAGAATAAAGAAAGTAATGAAGGTCAAATATATATGTAATGGGAAATACAACAGATCTAAAAATTAATCATATCTCAAAGAAGATAGATCCTACTTACACTTTTGATTGGGGATACATTAGATAATTGGGGTCATGACCAATATGGAACTATTAGACTTAATTAAGAGATATCTTCCCTCAATAGTATCACTAGGGAGGGTTCAATAGCCTCTAGTCAAGTAAAAGTACGCAATATCCTTAACTAGGTCCTATGTTTTCATATTCACTAAACTAATAACAAGTAAATCAAAATCTAATCTAGTGCTCAAAAAATATTATGATATAAAGTAGGGGTAATAAATACTAAAAATAAACATACATATAAGACATATACTCACATAAATGTATACATAATCTTAGTGCATGGAATAAAAGCATAAATCCATATCTATCTACTATTACAAAGGAGGAACAAAGTTATGAATACTTACCTTTGAAGAAAAACCCATTGAGTCTCAATCTCTCCTTTGGACAATGTGTTTTTCAAGAGGTTGTTGCGGTATGTAAGGATGATAATGATAAAAAAAAATCTCGGTTATACAATCTATCAATACATCTAAAAGACTTCTCCACAAGATAAGATTTATATCTCCAAAGAACGTATGAAACCTTAAGCTTGCTCTTCAATTAAAATGGTAGATAATCAGATGCACAATATATCTTACTTATTCTTATCTTATTTTATAAATGGTGAAATGAATGTATTTATATAGGTAGATCTAACCCTAAACCCTTCCAAAAGTTTTAACTAACAAGGTTGACCTATTATTGAGATTGACAAAAAAATTAAATAGTTAATGAACTATGTCGGCCATGGCTAACCAAGTTCTTAACAAGCTTTGTAAATATAAATACAAGGTCGATGTGGCTAGCATAATCATGTAAACTACCATAAAGGGGTTTAGCATATGGAAAGGGATAATGAAGATGGTAAATAACTAGATGAGGGTAAAAAATGGGAGGCAAAGCTTAGGGGAATGTTTTTAGGAGCTGGTTAGAATGATAGCAAGTGTAAATAAGGGACAATAATCCTACAAAGCACCAATAGTCTCCCCACCCCTTTCTTAGTGCACCCCTTAAGGGGTGCACTCAGAGAGATTGGGAATCAATGGGTTCTTGCAAGATATAAATTGTTAGTAAGTGGTAAAGTTTGAAAATATATTGTTTATACATATGCCCCACTCGAAGCTCATCATGTGTCACATGAGTGTAATAGGGAATGGTGCTTTGAGAAAGAACATAGAAACACATGAAATTGAGATAAATAAAAATAACATATGGAAATTAATGTGAAAATGAAATGAGAGTAATTGAAAATACCATATACATACCTTAACTTACCTTTCCACAAAATGATTGTATGCAAACATCTTAGTCTTAACCATGGAGGGTGTAGTACCTATATTTTAGAAACCCTAGGGATACAAAACTAAAAATAGAAGTAATGTGTGAATGCATAGGATCGTTAAAGTAGCAATTAATTACTTAGGGAAATTGGTAAATTAGGATTTTTAAGGCAAGGTTACAATATTGAAGGCAAATGAATAACAAATGATGGAAAATGAATTTAGAACACATTAAATCACATTGGAAAGCATGTAAAACATAAATGACAAAAAAAAATAATGTAGAACATAATAAATCACATTGGGAATCATGTAAAATATAAATGAAAAAAAATAATGTATGACATACTAAATCACATTGGGAAATGTAAAACATAAATGACAAATGAAATACTAATGCAAGAAAATTCAAAGATATGTAAGCAAGTGAAAAGTAATCCATTGTAAGATAAGCATGTCAAATCAAACATAAATAAAAACATGAATTATTGATAATGAACTGTAATTCAAGATGGAATACAAACATGAAGAATTCATACATAAATATAAACATGTAATAATGACAAATTTCATATGGAAGATAAATGAATTCCACAAAAATCAAACAAGAACATGATAGATAAATGAAAATCAAAAGCTCTAAAGGATGAAAATTCAAACTTATTGTTTATTCTAAGATGCAATTTAAGAAAACACAACCACCTAATGATGTGACTAGTATGATATTGAGATGGTTTTTTTTAAAAAGGTGTAAAGGTATTTATGAGGAAGGCTTGGTCCTATCCAAGATATTATAATGCAACTCATAAACTATAAAATAAGAGGCATAATAATGTAGATGTGATAAAAACATGTGATCAACTAAAATAAATATCCAACAAGGGGAATATAAGAAAAATATGATGTAAATAAGGAATGTGAGGTACCACATGGGTGATGTGAACATCCTTATCAATAATGAGACACACTAGGTAAGTGAGAAAGGCTAAGAACTATCAACACCAAGCACTTAGGACATTTTGACTAATGAACACAAAGCTTGGGATAACAAATGAAGTACATGGATCAACCCATGAAGGCTATATGAATGAAAATTAAAATGGACCTACCTTCCCATAACATGATCCCCATTCTTTAGGACCCCTTATAGAGTTGTTAGTCTACTACAAAGATTGGATACTTTCATGATAAAGTAGGTGGTACTATATAATATATGATCTAATGAGACATCCCACCCATTATACTAGCCTACCACACCCCAAAGGACCTCAGCTCTATCATGGGTCAAACTATGGAGTTTGAGCTTTGACTAAGATAGGAGATATGAAAAATATAGATCATGTCTTTTGGTGTGATCTAACTTTTAAGATTACCTTTTGTTTGTATTTTATGATTTGGATTTTAACTTATTTTCAATTTTTATATTCCTCCTCCTACGTATGAATTCAGAGAACCAAACATGAGTGAAATAGGTGACAAACACAAGAGAGCTTACACTTGATCAGTAGAGAAAAGGATCTAAAGACCAAGGTGTCTAAAAACTCCTAGACTTGCACACAAGTAAGTGTACAATCTTAAAACTAATCGATGTGAGCCTCAAATGAAAGTAGATAAGGGAAATATGGGGATCATAAGAGATCCATTTATGTAATAATTAATAAAATGATGAATATTCTCACATTTGATCAAAATGAGGTAAAATAGTGTTATAAAAGGATGGGGTCATGCTATGATAGTCATGTCACTAAGAAGCCATACTAACCCACAAGGGATCTAGCACAAGCACTAATGAAAGTAGTAGTCATTCTAAAAATTAATTTAAACATGTCTTAATGTGTTAATTTATTTGGATATCCTAGTCATATCCATGGTCTTACATTACAACTCACAAGGTGACACCAGTGAGGTGAAAACTAAATAATGGGGGACAATAATCATAAAGCTACTAAGAGAAAAAATGACATAAAAAGACAAAAATGAAAGAGATAAATAAGAAACAAAATGAAAACAAATTATAAATATAATGTGTAAGAAAACCAAATAACCTAAAGGTGAAAATTATGTTAGTAAAGTGTGTTTGTGAGGAAGACCTGGTCCTATCCAAGGTATTACAATGCAACTCACAAAATATAAAGTGAAATGAAACCAAAGAATCCAAAGGAAATAATGGTGAAATTAAAATGAAACATAAAAGTAAAGAAACATGAGATAAAAAATAATAAGTAAGATCTATGTTAAGGTATTTATCAAAGATAAGCATGTGAAATACAAGCCTATGTGTCTCAGAATATTTCTTGAAGCTGAATTTGTTTAATATTATGAATTTTAGAATAAGAGTGGGAATTATAATATGCCCCAATGTGTAAGTGTATTTAAGGATTAGCATCATAAGATGCCCCAAAATTTTAAGTAAGATGTGAATTGACATCACAATATTCCCCAACATGTGAGATGGTTTGAGGTAACATTGAACCAATAAAATGATTTGCATTGGGTTGGTAAATGCATTTAGAGATAGGTAAATGTGTTGGTTTTTATTATTTTAGGGATGTTGAATGTGATAAAGTATGTTTAGGAGAGGTTTGAAGAGGTAAAGGAGGTAAAGGAGAACTATGTATGATATACTTTGGAGTAGGCATTTGAACTAGGTACTCCTTAGGTGCATGTGACCTAAGAGGTTTAGGTTCAATGGAAGAAACAATATGTTTAAAGTTGTTAATGTTAACTATCCTTTCCTTATTGGTATAAGAATAAATATCAATTATGTTTTGAACAATAATAGTGAATGAGGTGTAGGTATAGGATAAGTTTTGTTCTTGATTAGATAGTTGTTGTTTATGTGATTGAGATTATTCAGATTGAATTTTTGAGGGTTAAAGATAGTCTTGATAGCATTATTTTAATAGAGTATCAAGATTAAAATTTGGACCAAGCAATTAAGGAAGAAGAAATCATTGAATATCATGACAAGACTCATGATAATGACTTATAGTATCATGCCACCAATAAAACTTATCAGGATTGTACCATTTTGGAGGAGGTTTAGAAGGATCAAAGCTCATGGATTTAGAGGGTGGTAATTTCTTCTTAAGTTGTTCTAGACTCAAGGGAGGGTGGGTTCGGTTAAAATTAGTTGAATTGGATGCTCCATTTTGAGGTTGGGAAGGCTTGGATGAATCAATGTTATGACAAAATGATAAAAAAGGCTCCTTAGTAGTTGTTTGAGGTGTTTCAAATTGATTTAATAAATTCTTACCTCTTTTCTTGGTCTAAGTTTTCTTTTAAAGTTTCAGGGGAAAAGATTTGAAATTTGTATTAAAGGGGATATTTAAGAGTAGTAATAAATAGTTTTAAAATATTATCATCATTCACATTATGGTCCACATTATGAGATATATAATTCCATAGTTTGATGAAAGTGTGAGAAGATTCAGTAGGAAGTTACATGGAAATGATGAAATGGCTAAAGTAATTTTTAGTAAGGTCATCATGTTGGAATTCCTTCACTATAACTTTAACCAAATCATCTATTTGTGAGATGAAATGTATATAAAGTTTGTTGCACCATTCAAGTTCATCACCAATAATGGTTTTGGCTAAGATATTAGTGGTAAAAAAGGTGTTATTTTGGACCCATTATTTATAAAGATTACCAAAATACTTAAGAAAGATAGTATGGTCCTTAGTCCCATCATATGTGATAGTTGGAGAAATTTTTCCAATATATATGGATGTAATTAATGAAGATAAATGTTCATTTTAAAGATGTTGAAACATTGTGTTATTCATTGGATGTTGAGGGATGATATTCCCATTATCATATCTAAGAGCAATAAGGACAAAAAATTTATTTGGTTAAGACAAGATGACTTGAGGTGGTTAACTGTCATGTGTAATAAATTTTTTTACATGTGCATAATTTGGGAATGATTAGTTTTTTGCATGATGTTAATTTGTTAAACTATTTGAGAAATATTTTTAGTTGTGTGTATTTGTGAATTAGTATTTTCAGGTGGCGTATTAGTCTTGTTAGGAGGGGGATTATTGGTGTTGGTGGGAGGAAGGGTATTAGGTGGAGGATTTCCAACATTGGTATTAGGAAGATGACTAGGATGAAGTACCTCAACTAATTACACTATGTAGTCATTGGTTTTGGATTATGAAAAGATGAAGGAAGAAGGTGAATAGTTTCATTTGAATTAATAAAATAATTGAGGTCCTTATTTAAATCCTTAATTATGCAATGTTATTGACTAATTAGAGGCTAAAAAGATGACATCATGATGAAATAAGATTAGATAACCACACAAATAATAGTATCAACCAAGTTGTATAGAGTTAATAGGGTTAACTATGTACTATTTAGATAGAAGGATGAAAAATGAAAACATAATCAACAAAACATAGAATAGGGTTGACCAGGTCAACTTATTACTACAAACAAGATGTGAAACTGAGCCTGATAAGGATATAGGGCTGAGTAGGTTAACTTAGTATTGTAACCTAATTGGAAAAAAAGAGTATGTATTCAACTATGTTAACTTAATATTGTAAACTAATTGGTATAAAAGAGTATAGGGTTGACCAAGTCAAATTATTATTATAAACATGGTAAAACTAAAATTAATAAGGATACAAAGTTGACTAGGTTGACTTAGTGATATAACTTGAATGATAGAAAAGATTATAAGGTTGAGTAGGTCAATTGAGTACTATATAAAGGTAAAAATACAATCTAATAAGGATATAAATTTGAATAAGTTGACTTAGTACTATAATCCGATTGATAGGAAAGAGTATAGGGTCAACCAGGTCAACATAGTACTACAAGTAGGGAAAAACACAATATGTAAGTTACTATGTCAAATAGAATGACATTGTTCTAAAGATAGGGAAAGTTTTTTTTTGTAATGTAATTAAAGCAATAGATATAAGAAAACACACAAATAATTGGATCAATGAGAATGATCCAATTGGTGCACACAACATAAAACCTTGCACCAACATTGGCTAGTGCAAGTTTTTACAATAAAACACACAATGATTAGAGAGAAAGCAGTCAAATAAAAATTAAATGTTAACTAAGTGGTCATAATAAGTGTTATTATAATATTCTAAAGTATTATTTAAAGTGTGATAGGGAAGTTGGATGAAAATAGGGAACTAGAAAGCAATATATAGATGGTTTTAGGACATTTAGGATGAAAAGGATCTGTGTTGGTAATGGTACTACCTTAGTATTGGGGCCTACCCCCTCACTTCACAATCCCTTAGTGATAAGGGTGTTGGGTCCTTTGCTAATATATACCATTAACCACATGTTTATACTTGGCTAAAAACTAAGTTAGCTTCCTCTTTGGTGATGAAATCCAAGTAGATAGGCCTTAGGAAGACAAATGTTAAAAGTGTTTTGAATATTATGTGATTTGATATTGTGTGAAAAAATAAACAATAGCGCAACTAAATGGTAATTTGAAAAACCACCTAATTATATTATGTGATCTACTCTAGGTGGGCAAACAACTGAAAATGAAATTGTGAATTAATTACTATAATATAGTTATTAATTACCAAATTAAGAATGGTATAGATTCAATTTAGATGATACTGTATGCAAATAGCATAGAATAGATTTGACTTGGTTGCTATTATTTTGTAAAATAAATAGTATTTAAGAATTAAGCCAAATTGGTTTAATTAGTCTTTTATATATAAGATGGGCTACAAAACTAAGTTGACTAAGTCAACCTTAGTTTGTTGTAGGATTTTAGTTTTGAAGACTACAAACTTACACAAAATATAATTGCAATTAAGTACTGAATTGATAGAGAGAAAGAGAGGAACCTTGGTGGGTTAGAATATGATTAGGATTAAAAAAAATTGATGTAGTGCCTTGAATGTTACCTAAAATTTATTCAAAATAAGTTGACTAATTCAATGTAGTTAAGTGAAATGTTATTTGTTGAATCCTAATAATCTGACTTAGTTGACCTGCATGACTTAGTTTATTGTTCTAGATGTTGAATGAAAGACTAAGTTGACATTTTTAACTTGTTTTGTTATCTAGATTCTGACAAAAAGACTAAGTTGACCTGTTTAACTTAATTTTTTATCTAGAACTAAAGAGAAATATTATGTTGACTTATCTAATCCAGTAACTTGTATTTGATGAAGACTTGTGTAAAAAGAATGGAATCATTTTGATATGACTATGTATTAAACCTATGCATAAAAGTTATAATTATATCAACCTAGTTGACATAGTATCATAAATATATAAAAATAATAAAATGATAGAAATGAAAGCATGAAATAAAACCTATAAAGGTTAGATTCACTTCAGATTCACTAGAATATATGCAATGGGAAATGCAATAGATCTACAAATCAATCATATCTCAAAGAAAATAGATCCTACTTACACTTTCTATTGGGGATACATCATATAATTAGGGTCATGACCAATATTGATCTTATAGACCTAATTAAGGGATCTCTTACCATAATAATATCACTAAGGAGGGTTCCAAAGCCTCTAATCAAGTAAAAATACATAATAACCCTAACTAGGTCCTACATTTTTATATTCACTAAATTAATAACAAGTAAAGAAAAATCTAATCTAGTGCTCACTAAAGCTTATGGCACAAAGTTGGGGGGGGGGAGGGGGATGGGGGGCATAAGGGGGGTAATAACAACTAAAATTAAACATGCATAGAAGACATATACTCATGTAATATATATGAAATCCTAATGCATGGAAGATACGTACAAATGCATATCTATCTACTCTTACAAAGGAAGAACAAAGTTAGGAATACTTACCTTTGAAGATAAACCTACCAAGCCTCAGTATCTCCCTTGGCCAAGGTAATTCATAATAGGTTATTTTTAAATGTAATTATGACAAGGATAAATCATCTCTAGTCTACACAACCTTTCAATGCATCCAAAAGACTTCTCCACAAGACAAGATCCATATCTCTAAACAAAGTATGAAACCTTAATCTTTCTTTTCAAGTAGAATGGTGGATAAACAAATGTGAAATATATCTTACTTATTATTTTCTTATTTTATAAATGGTGAAATTAATGTGTTTATATAGGAACATCTAACCCTAAACCCTTCTAACATTTTTAGTTGATAAAGATGACCTAGTTGACCTAGTATTAAAACTGACAAAAAACTAGCTAGTTAATGAACTATGTTGGCCATGGCCATCCTATTTCTTAGTGAGCTTTGTAAATAGAAATTCAAGGTTGGTGTGGCTGAAATAGTCATTTAAACTACCAAAAATTGATCTAGGTTAGGGAAAGGGATAATGAAGATGGTAAATGACTAGAGGAGGGTATAAAATGGGAGGCAAAGTTGAGGGGAATGTTTTATGAGCTGGTTGGATTGATAACAAGTAGAAATAAGGGACAACAATCTTGTGAATCACCAATGGTCTACCCACCCATTTTCTATTGCACCCCTTAAGGCATAAACTTAGAGAGATTTATACTTTATGAGCTCTTGCAAGATAAAAAGTGTTAGTAAGTGGTAAATTTTGAAAATATTATGTGTATACAAAATCCACCATAAAGAAGAGCTTTATCTATTTTAAGGACATGTATAGACAAGTTTGAATGGTAGTCCCAAATCATTCTCAACCATATTTAGTTGTATTTAGTTGACATAATTTACTTCCATGTTGGCAGAAGCATGATGCACTATCGAAGTTATCAATTGCATTTATGAATCCATGTTGAAAACTCAACTACTTATACAATTAAAGTTGGGCATCCTTAACTTTTAATCTTTTTTTGGTTTCCTATAAGTATGAGTTAGAAATACTTTATTGAGGATGGCTCTATGTAAATTTTAAAAGGGATAGAGAGAACCATAAAATTTCTTTTTATGATTGTTTATAGATTTATAGATTAGTTTTTCTTCTCTATTTTTTTTTTCTATTGTTAGGGTGAAGTTTATAGGTGTATGATTGTATGGGATCTAAAATTTGTTAATGAAAAATTAAAATCTAAATATTTGAAGACTATTGGTATTATGTGTGGATATTTTATTGCACATGTTCTATGATAGTTATGTCATTTCATTCTCATAGTCACTCTTCCCTAAAAACTTGCACTATCTTTAGTTACAGTTGTGCCAAGTATAACTCAACTAAATATTGGTTTACTAGAGCTCATTCATTTAGACATATCACCTTAATCTTCATGCTAATAGGCTATCTTTCTCTTTACTCTTTCTTTTTTGTATTTTCTCTTAAAAGTGTGTTAGCTTAGAGACTTGGTGTCAACAAAAATAATCTACAATTACAATTTTATCTTTATTACTATTTAATTTTATGTTATCACTATTTTAACATGTTTTCATCTATGAATGTGGTAAACTAGTAGAGAAATTAGTTGTTATGCAAGTCCAAGAAATTCTAATTCCTATATAAGGATAAACACTACAAGTATTGTCAAAAAATTATTCAACCTCCCAATTAATTTTTTCATCAAGGAAACTTGTAAATTAATCCATAAAATAGGCCCCTTTAAATGAATATTCCACATCAACCAACTTAATGAAGACCAACATACCAAGACTTGGTACATTTAGACCTTAGAGAAGCATATTCCTCATAGGATCTTCTTCCTTTTAGGAGAGTTGGGACTTAACAAACCTTGCTTATTATTGATCATGTCAAAAAATGGATTAACAAAAGCTCTATTTTATTAATCTCCTTCTATGGTTCAAAGAGTTTATTAATACCCAAACTGCTTTATTTTAATAGTACACATTTGCATTAATTAGTATGTGGTAGTAGATTGGTTAATGGAATATTTTGTGTATAAGGTACTCTAAATTTTTTTTAATGCTATAATATAATGCAATTGATGATTAAAATTAATAAGGCTTTAAAATATATTATTATTTAAAATAAGGTCTAGTAAGTATCTATCATTAATGTGATTACATATCCTTTTTGCCTTGATGTTTAAGAAATAGTAAAGTGTTCCATCCCCTTTTGATCTTACTAGTGATGTTGCTAGCATTATGGAAAAGTTTGAATTATATTTATTTCGTTATATATGTTAAATTTTGCTAGATTCAACTAAAATAAAAAATTCATGAGATTTCTCACTTATTTATAGGCCCCTTATGGCTCTAATTCTATTACAATGTAAGATAATTTTGTGGTTAATGGTTAAAAGATATTTTTTGAGTTATATATTTACTTCAGATTATTATGCTTAGGAAGCATTATGATTCTAGCTTATATTATACACATAATGAAGGTTTTCATTAAACCTCTCTTTATTTTTTTAGTCACTTTTTAATATTACTTTTCTTTTGTGTTGATTTAATGTTATCATAATGCTTACCTATAAGGGGGATTAATGTTGCTAGCTTTATGATGAATCATCTCATTGTAATGCCTTAGTTTAGGTGAAGTATTGTTCAAGTTTCAATTAATCTTAAAAACATCTCTCCCTAATTTCTATATCTTTATTGACATGTCTTACTTATCTTATACACTTGGTCCAAAAAGGTTATCTGAAAATATGGGTCATCAATTATACTTTATAGTAATGCCATTGATTATTGTGATGTTTTATTATACTTATTATATATAGATCCTTGGTTTTTTTCATATGAAGCACCATTTTCCACAATTTATATTGTCATCATGTGTCATAAGATAAATACTTAAACCTCTCATACTTATATAACTATTGAATGTGAATCATAAATTGTCAAGCATGAAGAGCTTACTTTTGTAATTATAGAATCCATCTTGAAAAAATAGAATTAGTTCTCATTTTAAATCTAAGTTATTGGTTTTATAAATACTTTTGTTCACTCTATTTTACTCAATTTATTTTAAAAAAAATTCATTATAATATAAAAATTATTTCAGTATATTATATATGGATATTTAGCTTGAAAAATGGTGTATTCCCCACTGAGCATAGTTATAGTTATGTAGTAACATGGTGATTGTCTAGAGTCTCATTTCTTATTATAATATCATTAAGATAACTTCTTGTTATTAAAATTATTTTTTTTATGTCCACAATACTCTAATTTAACTAATTTATGATTCATGTTAAATCTTAGATGTAGGATTTATTGGTTTTGTATCTTAACAATGCCGCTATAAGATTTTTGTCCTTTTAATGAGTGCACTCTATGGTAAAATGTTAGTGAGGAAAATTCATTCCAAGAAATAATTTAAATAATTTATATTTTATTTTTTTAGTCTCCTTATTTTTTAGGTTCCTTTTATTTCTAGTCTTTATTAGAGCTAGTGGTCTAACTTTAGCAATAACCTATATGTCCTAGACAAAAATATCAAGGATATAACATGCATTGAGTAGACACATAGTAATCAGAAATTTAATGTTTTGATTGTGTATAATATGGAACATTTTTTATCTACATTATATACACACAAAATACTTTAGTCATATACATGAAAAAATGGATACTATGTAAAAAATAGTGAATGGTTTACAATTTTTTATTTATTTTCTTGATTTTGTTCTTAATATTGTATGGAATTTATTTTTATTATTTTTTATTTGGGAATAGAAGTAAAGGGTCTTTAGGATTATATATGCTTCAACATATCTTGACCAAAATTGATACTATACGTATAGCATTACAATGTAAAAATGGTTTTTTTAAATCTCAAACAATGATGATGATGAATCATGTTTTGGTATTGATCTAACATACATTTATATTTATTTATTTAGTAGAATAATTATTATAAATATAAAAAACACTTTAATGTTTTTAGTAATACATCATATTGAGTATTATTCAAGCTCTGGGGAGGATGGTTGAGTAACTCGAAAACATTAATATAATTAATATACTCTCATTATTTAATTAATTTTCATATGTAAGAAAATGATTTATGTAGGAACACAATAATCACCTTAATATATATTACTTTAAATGGTCTTGCATATTTTAAGGTTAATGAACTTACTTTTATTTCTATACCTTGACTGTATCTTGAAGAACTAGTAATAAGGATTGTAATCTTATATGTTTAACTCTAGTATGAAATGATAGATATCATGGTTATTATAATTTCCATAGATCTAATTTGAATTTCCCTCTTCATAATTTTAATATAGTTAATTTATAAAACCTATGTGGGATTAACTTTCATGCTCTAGTAGAGTGATAACCATTGTGGTGCTCTATTTTATAAATTACCCTATGGATTCCTTGATGTTCTCCTTGTATAATTATTCCAACAAGATATTCTTAAAGGATAAACTAGTGATAATACATCTAAAACCTGTTTTTACCTTAATCTAAAACTAGTGATAATACATATTGATTCCTTTCATATGAATTGAGGATAAAATTTGTATAGTATAACTTTTTTTTAACTTCAATAGTTAATTATTTTGAGTGAAGACTATTTCTTTGTCTTTAATTCTTAATCTCCTTGAAGGAAAATGAGTATTGGGAAACTTATGTTGAAATGGTTTTGTGGATCACAAGGACTAAGTAAAAACATGTATTAATTGAACTCTTCTCTTTATTCTTATTTGAATAATCCTTCAATTTATCTTCAATACTATGTTTAGTATTCCTTGAAATTGTGCACTATTCATTTCTTAGCATTTGTGCACACTATTAGGTAATTTAGGGTTTTATTTAATGCCTTCATACTAACTTATTGATCCCTTTTAAGGATAAAATTGATTATTTAATGGACTTTGTGATTTATCATGGTATATTGGTTTTCAAGACCTAAATTTCTTTTATTGAAATTAGCTTAGAAAAAACATATGGCCTAATAGGAAATTGTATAATTTATGCTACTGCAATGTCATGAAGAATTTTCCCCTTAATTATTCATACTAAAATGTTGGATATCAATTAAATGGATGGATTCCATCCCATAATAAAGGTAATATGGTATGCAAGGAAGCATCTAATATCATGTTTTATAACTCTAACATGCTAGGAAGCATCTATATTGATATTATTTCTTTTTTAAACTAAGATAAACAAACTACAGTGCAAAGGTTACAATGAAAACAAACACATAAATGTAATGAGGGCCATAATTGTGTTATATCCAACACAATAACTATATTAATATATAAATTATTAATGACACTATTAGGAATAAAATATCCACTTAGTTATTGAATAAGGGTGGGTTAGTGTATAAATGATACACTCGCATACTCATCTCCATGCACTTCTAATATGGCCTTCCTACTAAATCCATTATCAACTTAGAGTCTTACCATAGTACTTATAATTACCATTAAAATAGTATAAACCTTATATGGTAAACTAAAAAGAGTTTAACAAATAATGTAAAAAGAAAAACAAATTCAACATAAGAATCATCATACTAAGATTTCTTAAGCAAGATCTTTAAAAAATTAGATAACAACCAATGTTTGTTTTTGGACTATTTCCAAAATAAATTCAATATAAAGTCTTATTAGAATTATGATTTACTTAGTTTTAGTACCAGTGAGAACCATACTATAGTGTGATCCTTATGATCATTATAACATGATCTTTGTTAGGAATCATTACATTATATTCTCGTATCCTTCAAATGTGATTGTGTATATAATTAGATTATATCCACATGTTCAATTTTAGAGATTAAAAAAGTCTTGTTTAGTTACACAATGTTTTACATTATCACATAGGTGACCACCTCATATCCAATCATGTTTAAATAATTTCACATATGTTTCCAATTAAGCATCCCACAAGCCTTGGTATAGAGATTAAGTCCATACTTCCAATCTTACATGTCACTTGGTCAATGTACTTGAAAAACTAATATACCATATATCTATAGTTTGAAATTATTTTTATCTTAATGTTTCAACAACCATGCTTAAGTTATGCATGTGAATGTTTATAAAATTCACTTCATCTCTCAATATATTTGGTTTAATTACCAATTACACCATTTATAACTTGACCAAATATTTTGGATTGTATGTAATTCCTTTAACAAGATAAGTAAATTACACCTAATCCATTAAAGCCCTTAATTTTACTTAATTCATCTTAGTTATTTACAATATATGTATTATTCCCAATAATATTAATAATGATTCACATTTAGAAATGACAAATAAAATACTCAATATAATTGTAGGTTATTTAATAAGACAAATATTATCACATAAATTAAGACTGAAGTATAAAAACCTTCAAGAGTAGCTATCATTTGAAACTAAGTTTAATTTATTTTAACATTCCAAGCATGCCACCTTGATACAAGAATAATATCATGAGAAATAAATATCATCACATGATTTATTTATTAACTTATTAATGAGTGTCAATGATGTTTTATCCATAATAAGATCCAATATATCTTAAGTAACTAATAGTTTGGTAACAACATCTGTTAAGATTTTATACTTTAATAACTGGCTAAGTATGTTTGGAAATATAAATATTTTTTCCATTATAAATAAATACCATAACATGTCAACTTACAATTTAAAAAATATATATGATAAGTTTGAATACATTTATAAAACATCTTGAACACATTGATGGAAATATCTTAAATTCAAAGTAATAACAATATGCTATTAAAGTATTGAGATAAAAACATATCCTTGTATAATCATAATTCCAACAATCATAATTTAGAGTTACAATACTAAAATGTAAACCTCTTATTGGATATTAATATCAGCTGCTACATAGCTAACAAGTATGCATACTTTTTTTCTGATAATCATCCTGCTAATAGAAAAACTCAACAATTTTTAGTAACATTGATACTCATTTGGGTAGTTTTGAATATAGAGATTTTAATAGACTAATGTTACTAAATGGTAAACTATTAATCATTAGGTTTTAAATTAACTTAATACTAAATAATCCATTTAATCCCTTATACAATCAAAGTAAAATAATCTAACTAAAATAAATGATAAATCATAGAATCAAATTACATTTTATTCAATGCGGTTAAAACAAATACATGCATCAAAACTAAATGATTTTTATTACATAATAGTCCTCAACAATTATTCCTTCAAATATTCATAAAGAATGCAAATCTTGAGTAATTCCAAAGTATAATTCAATCTTAAGCTTTGCAAAGTCAAACAAAAAACCATCCTTCCAATACTAATGATCCCCCTATTGGTGTCCCTAGACCACCCCAACCATAATTTGGACGTAGATCCTGACAATAGGTATTTTATGAAGAGTAATAAGAAATAAATTATTTCAATCCTTAGAACATAAATGAGTTTAAAATAAGGAAACCAAAGAAGTTGACAATAATCATTTGGAGAGTAACATAATCACAAGTAACTTAAATACCTTTATCCTTTATATGGATAATATTGGATTGGCCCTCATGAATCAATGGAACCCCACATTATTAATCAACATCAATCTTCTTTGGTATACAAAAACACAAAATTTATGATATTATAACAACTCATAATTACCTTGACACCAAATTTACTCTAAAGAGTTAATTTAAAATTAAGCAAGCTTTTTCAAAAGTCACCAAATAGCCAAGCATGCCAAAATACAAAAGTCTTCCCAATTGAAAACATATTTACAACTATGAAATCTAAAATATTTTTCAAATGAAAAATTAGAAAACCAACACATACATGTGAATCCCAATAACATCCAAATCATTGTGCAAACATATTTATATAAATTAGTTAATAAATTTTTTCCACCAAAAGAGATACCTACAACAAAATAATAACTCTCAAGAGCTTCAAACTAGGCTTAACTCACATTGTCACACACCATCGAGTATAATGATAACAAAAAACAAATATAAAGAAATCCTCAACACCATAAATAAAATAATAAAATCCTCAATACCAATAAGTACATCGATAGTTCCATATCAGGCTTAAAATGACCAACATAATGATTTCAAACACTAAACAAATAAATTATTACTATTACCCATTCTATAAAAACCCAAATCTATATATATCCAAACCAATTGTTTCCTCAAAAAGGAAAATGAGATAAATATGTGAGCTATTCCACGGCCTTACCCACTAATCAGGGAGTTACCATTATTATCAAAAAAATGACTCTACAATAGGGTTTTCATATATTCCACCAAAGTAACAACATTTGTGCGTGCGTGTGTGTGTGTGTGTGTGTGTGTGTGTGTGTGTGTGTGTGTGTGTGTGTGTGTGTGTGTGTGTGTGTGTGTGTGTGTGTGTGTGTGTGTGTGTGTGTGTGTGTGTGTGTGTGTATTACCTAAAACATATCCTCAACTAGTCCATTATAAAATAATAAACCAAAAAACCAAAATAATTTTAACCTATAAGATTTAAATCATGATTGCAATAATATCCAAGTCTTCATGCACAAATAATTGGAAACCACTTACCAAAACACTATACTAAAATATGCAGGAGAAAACCATGGCCATAAGGAGAAAGATCCTACTCTTTTTTAACCCCCTCAAGAATCCCTAAAAACTCTATAGGTTACTCCTCATAACCTCCTTATCCTCTATATTTATTCCTAGCTCTATTGAAATTGTGGGACAACACACAACCATCATTCTACCCATTAAAACAATAGTATAAAATAAACATATAGTCCCATAATAAACAAACTAAAAATGTATGTATTTTGTCCAAAAAAATTCCAAAGTAATTGTAGGTTCCCAAAATATGAGCTCCACTAATCAACAAAACTCAAATGACCAGGAAGGATGGAATGTGAAGCTACTAGACACTCCTTTCCTAAAAAAATAAATGAAGCCTAATATCATTTCCCATTACCACTTTAATAAAGTCAAAAAACATAATAATCACCAAATCATTTTAGCACCCCTTTACCTAGTCAAGGTAAGCCATATGGTCCCAATGGCTTTTAAAATTTAAAAAATAATAATAATCAAAACCACTAATATAAACATTTTATCAAATAAACTGACAAGATGAAAGTGAGATAATTGCATTATAAGAACAATAAGAATTTAAACAATCAAACTAATAAGAAGAATTAAATGTAACAACTTCCAATATGAAAGTTGACACTAAAAATAGACAAGTAAAATTAATAGAACATGATTGAAAAGATAACAACCATATAATCAAGAAGTATGCCAAGATTTAAGATGAAGACATCACAGGATTTGATATTTCACTTGTTTCAATCATATATTACTCATCATTATCTCCTATTGTAGATTTTTACTACCAACCTAGGTTATTAATAACATGTCCCTACAATCAATGAAAAGGTGCATTAGTTGGATAATGAAATATTCAATTATAGAAATGAAATTATACTAAGTGAAATTTATAATAACATATGTAATATTAATAACTAACAAACTAGTTACCATCATAATTAATTTGATAACACATCACAAGCTCAACAAGTGTATCACAACATATAAATCTGAATCAAAGTAGTAAATAAAATCAATGAATCATTAAACAATCATTAGCCAAGTCATAAAATAGTACTATCAAATAATAATAAGTGTTTAGAATCTTGGGTTATGGCATCCACCCCCACTTGAAAAGGAGTCATCCATGTCACTAAAACAACTAAGGATAATGTTGCCTACATAAACTTTTATCTTCCTAAGTACTATCTATTTTAGAAAAAAGATTCCATTGGATTTAAATTTGAGAAATTTCATGATTTCATAGTATAAAGTTATGATAATCTAGGATCATCACTAGTTCCAACTATATATTTTCCTATTCTAAAAATTGAAGTTTTGTCCTATCCAAAACTTGAGAATGATCAAGTATGTATTTTCTCAATAATGTAACATGAAAAACATCATGAATCCTAGATAGAAAAGGGAAAATGGTGAGTTGATGGGCAAAATGATTGATTTTATCTAAAATCTCAAAGGGCCCACTGAATTTGGGAGCTATCTTGAAAAATTTTACAAATTTTATCTATCTTTTCTATATTTGAACATGTAGAAAAAATTAATCACCTACTATAAATTTTTGTGGTGACCTCTGTAAATTTGCATAAATTTTCTATCTGTCAAATGCAATTTTTATATTTTGCCTTATGATTTCCATTTTTCTATCATATTCTTGTAAAACATTAGGACCAAATTTAGTTATATTTTATAAACTTTACCGACCAAGTGGAGTTCTACATTTATGCCCAAATATAGCTTTGAATGGTTTCATTTTAATCCATTACTTACATCCTTAGCATATACTCAACATTTTGAGTAAGTCTTTCCATTTAACCATCCATTTTTGGGTGGTAATAAAAACTACAATTCAATCTTGTCCCAAAAGTAGTAGTCAATGTTTCCCAAAATCTTGAGGTAAAAAGTGTATCTCTGTCAGAGATAATGATTTTTAGCATTCCATGAAACTTTACTATTTATTTCATAAACCACTCATCAAACATAGATGCATCATCAATTAGATTTCTAGTTATGTAATTTCCAACTTTGGTAAATTTATCTATTACAACCATAATAGTATCATATTTGCATTGTGACTTTGGTAAACCAAGAAAAGTAGTAGCTGACTTACCTCATGGAACATCATGAGGATAAAAAGTCCTCATGGATATTAATGTTTAAATTTTACATATTTAGCCACAAAATTAAAAACTTCATGTTTCAAACTAGGCCAATAATATAGTCCTTTTAGCTCATGTATCATCTTCATGACTCTCAGATGAGCAAAGTGAGGTGTTTTATGTACCTATTTTAACATAACAACATAAATCACATGATTTGGGCACATAAATTCTATTTTTTACTTAACTAGGCCATCGTGATCAATAAAAATTTAGAAAAAAAATATTTTTCATAGGCTCTTCAACCAAACCTGCACTTACCTCAAGAAAAATTCATTATAATGTTGTTGTTCTAAAATTTTAGTTATAAAATTATTATGCTAAATAGATAAGGCATTAAGATACATGTTTCATCTGAGGGCATTAGTAACATGATTCTCCTTACCTTAACATATGAACATCTATGTCAAAAAAAATTAGAAATTCTACCCATCTATGTTGGCATGAATTAATATCATTTTAGAAAAATAAGTATTTTATGCCATGATGATAAGATTTGAACTTAAAATGTTTTCCCAACAGAAAATGTTTCCATTGTTTAAGTGCATGTATAATGGATGTAAGTTTAAGGTCATGAGTAGCATATTATTTATCATGTTACTTAATTTTTCATGACTCATAAGCCACCACCTTATCATCATCTGTCAACATCACACCAAAGACTTATTTAGATGCATCAACCTTGATCTCAAAATTACCATTTGGATCCAGTAAAATAAGTAAAAGTGCATTTTTAATAGCTCCTTAAGATTCTAAAAAACTTTTTCACACTCAAGATTCCAAATGAACTTCTTACCCTTGTGCTACAAGGAAGTTATTGGATTAGCCAATCTAGAAAAAAATCACAAATCTCCTATAATAGCTAATCAATCCCATAAAAATAAGTACTTCATATATGCTTTTAGGATAATGACATTCTTGGATAGATTTTATCTTGGTTAGATCCACAATAATACCATCCTTAGAAATTATGTGACCCAAATAATGAATTTTACATTGATAAAAGGCACATTTAGATAACTCACCATAAATTTTATGTTGCCTTAACCTCTACAAATTTAAATACAAATGTTGTTCATGTTCATTTGCATTCTTAGAGTAGATAAGTATGTCATAAAGAAAGACTACCACAAACTTGTCTATAAAATTTATAAATACACTACTCATTAAGTTTATAAATGAAGTGCATTAATTAGACCAAAGGGAAATACTATAAACTCATAATGTCCATACTAAGTATTTAAGATAGACTTATGCATTTTATGTTCATTAATTCTTAATTGATGATAGCCTAATCTTAAGTCTATATTATAAATGATAATTGAATCCTTCATTTGATCAAATAGATCACCTATCCTTAGCAAGGGATATTGTTTCTTAATTGTTACCTTGTCAAGCATGTGATAAACAATACACAACTACAAGGTGACATCTTTATTTTTCATAAAGACCACATTTTCACCCTAAGGATACACACTTAGTCTAATGCTACCATTTTATAGTAGCTCTTGTATTTGAACCTTAAGTTACTAAAAAACAACTATGTTCATGTAGCAGGGAGATTTTTATGCAAGCGCTACCCTTGGAATTATATCAATAGAAAAATAAAACTCCCTCTAAGGAGGTATTCTAGCCAATTTTCCTACAACTACATCAAAAAAATTATTCAAATATGGAAACTCTTTATAAGTTGTTTCATTTTCAAGGGAAACTTTTTTCATCTAAACAACACATAATTTATATCCATTTTGTACAAAATTCTTCAGTTGTAAAGCTAACATAATCTTACATATTTTAGACATAGGAAAACTTTGAATTTATATAATATTTCCTAAATCATCATAGTAATTTATTAGTTTATTACAACAATCTAAGATGGATTTATGTTGTTATAACAAATCCATTACCAAAACAAAGTCATAAGATCTAAGAGAAGATTAAAAAAATATTCATTTTGGTATGAAAAATCCCTAAATCCATCACTATTTACTCAAGACATTTATTTATTGACACTCTTTTACCTATATCAAATTCAACCTCCAGACCTTCTCTTAATGTCACAGGGTTTAGATTACATTTGTTGACAACTTTATGTGAAATAAAACTATATGTTTCACATGGATCAATCAGAATAGAAACTGAATAATCATTTAATTTACCTTTAATATCAATATGGGTGGTTTTTTACTCTACATTCTAATTTTTCAAAACTACATATACCCTATGGTTGGTTGATTTGGATAGTCCTTGTGATGATGATTATTAGTACACTCCCAATTTAATACATTTCTCTAGGGTGCTATAGGAAAGGTTTTTTCCCCTATGGTAGGTATATTTTTACTTCCTTGGGTATGATTCCTCTTATAATATCTAGTCTTATAAAAAATTTGAATCTTGAAATTCTTCTTTTGTCCTTGAAATTTATTTAAACCACTAGTACTTCTAGTAAATCTATGGTTTTGATTAGTTTTCTTAAATTTATTAGATGATTGGAGACATATTTTTACTCTTAGACTATTGTCTATTATGTTTAAAATATTATATTACATTTTTATGATCTTTATCTTTCTCTTCTACCTTATGAGCAAATTTAATGGCAGTAGTCAGAGTCTTTGGGTTGGTCATATTGACATCATGCATCAATATTTATTCTAGTCCCAGCTTAAACTTAGTCACTTTGGTTTATTCATCATACATGTAGTTTACATAATGTATTAGGTTTAAAAACTTATTTTCATACTCATTTACTAACATAATTTCCTAATTTAATAGTTAAAAGTTAGTTATTTTCTATTTTTTGAAGTTAGCACTAAGGTTTCTCTTCCTAAACTATATTTCAAAAGTAGGCTAGGTAAAATTCATTGGTTGGTATCCCTTTAAAGCACAAAGGTGATTTCACCATAGATATGAAACTCCAACCAAATGATATAAAACCACCCTTGCCTTCACATTGGAGGGAATGTTGTGTAAGTTAAAATATTTCTATAGGTTAACCAACCATGAGACATTTATGTCATCTAAATCATCACCAAAAAAGGTTGGTTAGGTCAGTCATTCTACTCATTGATAATGGGATCAACCAAATTTATAGGTTTATATTAAATCTTCTACTCACCACCTTTCCATTCATCTCTAAGGGGTACTTATTTTTGTGAAATACCTTGTAGACTATTTAATCTACACTCTTGGGTTTTTAGATTACTTTTTAGGGTATTTAAAGCAGTCAAAATCCTAATCAAGACTACCTCTTGGTTAGCAGTGTGATTTTTCTCATCATAATTAGGTGTTATAGCATTACTACCCATATTATTAAGAGGATGTGCTTCTCTTTTAGTAACATTGGTTATACAACCTCTACCTTTACCTAGGTTACCATGACCTAGGTTATTATCTTCATTTCTAGATCTTGTTCTCACCATAATGAGGTGAAATAAACAACAAATTACTATTAATAAAAAAAGTATTCCCAAAATTTCCCTAGATTAGTCAAACTTTCTCTCATACTAAAATTTAATAACCTAATTTTTATAAACACAAATAAAAAACTATGGTACAAGGGTTCCAACATAAACTAACACAAAAATATAATGAGATCCATAATTGTGTTATAGCCAAAATATGAACTAGACTAAGATATAGATTATTAATGACACCACTAGGAAAAAATTATTCACTTAGTGCTTTAATAAGGGTGGATCAATTTATGAATGATACACTCTCACACTCCTCTCCATGCACTTCCCATATGGCCTTTTCCAATAAATCCATTATCAACTTACAGTCTTACTCAAGTATCTATACAACCCATAAAAATAGTTTACACCTCATAGGGTAAACTAAAGAGAGTTCAACAAACAATGTGAAAATAAAAATATATTAAATAGAAGAATCATCATACTAAGCATGCTTAAACCAGATTAAAAAAAATTTAGATAATAACTAGTGTTTGTTTTGGGACTGATTCCAAAAGCAATACAATATAAAGTCTTATTAAAATTATGATTCACTTAGTTTTTTTACCAATGAAAACCATACCATAGTGTGATCCTTATGATCAGTGTACCATAAACTTTGTTAGGAATCACTACACTTTATTATCGTATCCTTGAAATCACATTGTGTATACATTTATATTATATTCACATGTTCACTTTTAGAGTTTAGAAAAGTCTTATATAGTTATAAAATGATGTACATTACCACATATCTTTCCACCTCATCACTAATCATGTTCAAACAAATTCACACATGTTACCAATTAACCATCCCACAAACCTTTGTATAGAGATTAAGCCCCTACTTCCAATATCACATGTCACTTGGTCAATATACTTTCAACACTAATGAATAAAATATTTATAGATTGAAATTATTTTTATTTAAATTTTTCAACAACCATGATTAATTTATGCATGTGAACATTTATAAAATTTACTTCATCCATCATTGCATTTGGTTTAGTTATCGATTTCACCATTAATAACTTAACTAGATATTTTGAACTATATTTAATTACTTTAACAAGATAAGTAAATTACATCCAATCCATTATGACCCTTAATTTTACTTAATTAATCCTATTTATTTGTAATATATGTATTATTTCCAATAATCCACTCAACCTAATTGAAATTTATTTAATAAGACATCAAGATTGTCATACAAATTAAGACTCAAGTATAAAAACCTTTAAGAGTAGCTATCATTTGAAACTAATTTTAATTTGTTTTAACATTCCAAGCATGTCATCTTTATCCAAGGATAATCTTATGATAAATAAATATCATCATGTGATTTATTTATTAATGTGTGTCAATGATGTTTTATCAACAATAAGATCCAATATATCCTAGGTAACTGATAGTTTGGTAACAAGTGTTGAGATTTTATAATTTAATAACTATCAAAGTATGTTGGGTAGTATAAATATCTTTTCCTTTATAATTAAATATCCAAAATGTGTCAATTGAAAACTTAACAAAAATATATGATAAGTTTGAATACATTTCTAAAACATCTTGAACACATTAATAGAAATGTACTAAAATCAAAGTAATAACAATATACTATTAAGATCTTAATATATAAACATTTTCTTATATAATAATAATTTAAAAAAATATAATTTAGTGTTAAAACACTAAAATATATACCTTTTAATGGAGATTAATAACATTTTCTACATAATTAGCAAGTATGCACACTTTTATTTTGAATAATCATCCCGCTAGTAGAAAATTTCAACAACATATTTTAGTAACACTGATACTCATTTAGGTAATTTTTAATACAAATATTTTAACTAAAGGGTAAAATATTGGTCATTAAGTTGTTTATTAACTTATTATTAAATAAACCATTTCATCCCTTATGTAGGCAAAGTAAAACAATCTAATTAAAAGAAATGATAACTCAAAGAATCAAATTACATTTTATTCAATGAGGTTAAGACAAATACATGTATTAAAAATAAGTGATTCGTATTAAATAAAAATCCTCAACAATTGTTCCTTCAACTATTCATAAAGAATGTAAATCTTGAAGAATTCTAAAGTATAATTCAATCTTCCACTTTGCAAAGTCAAACAAAAACCCATCCTTCCAATCCTAATGAGCACCCCATTGGTGGCTCTAGACCACCACAACCATCAATTAGATGTAGTTCCCAACAATAGTGATTTACAAAGAGTAATAAGAAGTAAATGATTTTGAGCATGATAGAATAAATAGGTTTCAAAAAATACCAATCTAAAATTAAAAAACTAAAGAAGTTGCCAACAATCATTTTAAAGAGTGACATAATTACAAGTAACTTAAATACCTTTGTTATTCATATAGAGAGTATTGGATTTGTCTTTATGAATCAATGTAACCTCAGATGATTCATCAACATCAATCCTATTTGGTGTTTAACAACACCTAGTTTATGATATTATAATAACTCGTTATTACCCTAATACCAAATTTACTCTAAAGAGTTAATTTAAAATTAAATAGGCTTTTTCAAAAGTCACCAAACATAACAAAATACAAAAGTATTCACAATTGAAAACATATTTCCAGCTCCAAAATCTAAACTTTCAAATAAAACTTTAAAAACCAACACATACATTTGATTCATAATAACATCCAAATCATTATGCAAAGAAATATCAAAACATAGTCATATAAATGACTTAATAAATTATTTTCACCAAAGGTGATACCTACAACAAAATAATAACTTTTATAAGATACAAACCAGGATTAACTCACATTGTCACACACCTATTAGAGGTAAGATCACTAAGAGGGGGTGAATAAGTGAGCCCAAATATTTTAATTTTAATTTTAGTCATTTAAAATATTAACCTATTAGAATAGATCAACTTAGTCAAGAAAAATTAACAAGAGATCTCATTCATTCAATGCATACACAAGATCAAACCACATAACAGATAGTTCCTATGGGAAACCCTCATAGGGAATAAAACCCACTCTCAATTTTGAAAAACATGGACTATTATCTTATAATAAATTACAAACAAGAGATTGGTCAACTCCTTTAGACCATAAAATGTTTATCATGTCCTCCTTACCAAAGGTCTTTAGTGAAACACATGTTTCACAAGGAGCAATTGCCCATAAGGAAGATCAAGTCCTTTAAACCCTCCTTTAAACACCTCTACCTTAGAACTAATGTCTTCAACACCTGATTATGTATATCTATTTATCTAACCCCTACACAAACTCTTTCTCTATCTCATACAGGCCTCTCACATAGGCATGCCACAATCTCTCTCCTTCCTCACTCAAACTATCCTCATGTGCACACTCAAACCTCTTTTCATATCCTCAAACTACAAGAGAACTATTTGGACATCATAAATATGACCTATAGGTCATACACATATTCTTCAATCTTCTCTACTCATTATCTAGGCACTCTACTTTTCTTTCTCTACATAAGTCTCACATGCACACATTGCACAAGTATCTCTCACAAGTCTTACACAAGCCTAGAAACCATCACATTTGCTTTCACTATATATAGATCACTCATATATTATCAAGTTTAAAATATTTCCTATTAACCATAATACATGCCTTTACCCTTAATGCATCTCATATGGGTCACATTTAAACACAATCCACTTTCAAATAGGCCTAAGTCACTTTTAGGTCCTATGGAGACCCATTTAACTCTTTAACACTTCTTTGAGAAAACTAAAACACAAAGACACTTTCTAAATGCATGGACCCATTCCACATGATCTATAGGTCCTCCTTAAGTGCCAAAAACAATCATAATACCCTTTAGCTTAAGCATAAATAGCTCACAATCAACTTTAAAACCTTTTTTCATACTATATATGATTGATAAAACCTTCATAATGCACATATATCATCCTTATAGATTATACAACACTACCCAATAACTAATTCATCAATAGATATCAAAACAACATCAAAATGAGCTAAATTACACTTCCAAATATTTAAATCCATATTTATATATGAGCCTTGGATTCCTCTACCACTTTTATTTTTACACCATGAGCAAATTCATCCTTGATCAAAAGATATGGTCCAAAAACCATGGATTAGTTTTTCCTTTTGTTAAATTCAAATATTCAAATGAAAATGGTCACAGTTAAACCTTAAACACTTGTTATCATCTTTTTTCTTCCTAATATTTTGGAAAAAATTATCTCCATATATCTCCTTTGAAAGAGATATGTTTTTAACCTTTAGTACTTTATTGTCCAAACATTAAACTTCAGTCACTTTGACCTCATCTTATGTACCCTTACAATATTAACTAAATGTGCACCATTGATTTATATGGATCAACAAGGTCTTTAACTAGAAATCCTCACCATTATATCTAGCTTAAAAATCCTAATATCATGACACTTGGCACCCTCATGTGCCTCCTAATCATTTTACTATTATTCCATACATTTGTGCCACGTGGAAGCCTCTCGTGTAATGTTGATATGTTCGCTTCATACACACCATAGGATCAATATATATGATTTAATGTGCATCATTATATCTTTTAGACCAAATGACCTCATCCTTTAATTTGAATAAACTTGACGATCTTTGACCCATCACTATCTATAAGTGCAACTTTGAAGATATATATCTTGAGCTGGACAACACTTCAAGAAAAAATTTAGGGTAGATTTTTGACCTTAGAGAAAACATATCCATGATATCCTTTTACCAATATTGACCTTCCATGTACCTAAAATAAATTCACAAACTTACTGGTTCATCCATGTCTACATGACAATTTGTGATGGTTTGGAAAACATTGCAAACTACCTAGGAAGCCAACTTTGCACTTGCATATCTTTTATTGCACTTTAGTGCTTGAATTGAAAGTTAGCACAAATAAACTAGGAAAAAACTAATCCAAGCCCATATAATTACCTTTTCCTAAAATTTTGACACATTTGATATATTCCATCATCAAAATACCTAATTAGCTCTTCTTGCCACATTACAAATTTGGCTAAGTATGGGAAAATAATGTCAAAATGCCTGGAAGTTGAACTTTGCACTTGCATATCTTTTATTTTACTTTGGTGCATGACCTAATATTTATTTCATTGAAACTAGGGACTAATATTATCACAACCATATGACTACCTCCCCCTAACTCATCCATACATTGTAATGGTGATGTTAGCAAACTATGTACTCAAAATTTTCTTCCATTGGACCCAAAGTGTCTAGATGAAAATAATGATCAACCAAATGTAATCCACTTATGCACACAAGAACTCAAATTATATAAAACCTCTTATAATAACCCTTTCACATGATTAATACTTCAGACTCATCCCTAATCATCTCTAAATAGTCAAACTCTTAAGATCAACCAAGCCAACTTCAAGCACACTAGGACAAGCACATTACACACTTTGTCATTGTTACTTAAGCTATCAAATCACTTCATGCACTCACCAAGACACCTCCATTACATCAATAAAAACTCTCCAATAATCCTCCCCTTTGTCATTGATGTCAATAAACATCATTCAACTCACCTTCCTTCTCTCTCTTCAATCACTCTGACAATAAGAACTTTCTTTTCCTTTGACACAATGATAAAGTGGGCACTAATTGATCTTAAAGACCTAAAAATACCATAAATAATAAAGTACCATATTATAAAGATGATACAAACTCTGCCTTACTTTGAGCCTACCTCTTCTTGCCTTAATACCTTCCTCTTGTTCCATGCCAATACTCACTTCAATCAAACACTACAATTAATGAAGAAATAACACATGAATATGACTAGGTTTGATCAAGTCATCATACCAATTACCTTGAAATCACATTTGTATAAGATATCACCACATTTTCAATATGACTGAATCATCTCACATATGCTTTTCCTTACATCATGCAAAGCTCCTCAAGCCATTCAAGCTACCTGAGTGAGCTCCCCCTAAATCTATGCATACCACTTTGTAATTCTCAACCATGAACTAAAAGCTAATTAAAATATTCAAAAAACATCTAAGAGGGACTCCCCCAAATATCTTTGAGAAATTTCATCACTTGAGCATCTTTAGATCTCTACACACCATGAGGAACAATAATGCAGGCTTACTAGCCTTCATTATTAAGACACTTCCAACACCACCAATAGAACTTCATGCCTCTCACTAAATATAAAACATGATAAAAAAAACAATTTGATAACTCTTTTTGAAACACTAATACCTTGATCTTTTGGAAAAATTGAACAAAAATCACATCTTCAAGACTCCTTTTAGCCCTACCTAAAACTTTTAGATCCCATAATTTTCAATAGACACATATGTAAGATATGAAAATTCATATTTAAATCACTATCATATGCCCCTTTAACCACACCAATTTTTAATACCTATCTCATCCTTTGTAACATCTCCTTCACAAACCTACTACCTAATTAGGCCTCCAATATAAAAAACTTGAATAACATGAGAACCACAAACCTTCAAATATTTTTAAAGCTTTATTTGATGACCCATTTGTCCCATTAACCATATTAAGAATATTTAGGTTTTAATTAATAAGGCAAACCACTTTTCTAGTAGATCCCAAAACCCTAAAATCTTAAAACAAATGAGGTCAACATAGCACCTTTCAATTAATGCACACTGCTAAAACTTCTTGCACACTTGGATAAATCCATCACACAATTCTAGACCAATATTTGATCTTCCACACCATTGGGAACCTTTACTTCCTATAACCTATTTTAGGACCTACATACTCGTAAGCACAAATTTAGAAACCTGAGAGCTAACAAAAATTTCTAATTTGACTTCAACATAACTTCAAACCACAAAAAAACCTAGATCACACCATAAATAAGTTCATAGACCACTTTGAGCACCAAATTATTCTTTAAATTCCATCAATCTTATTAAGCCACCTAGAACCATCCATTCTAATCTTGTACTACAACTCTTTCACAAACCTCTAGAGTAAAATCATGAACTTGGTATTCCCCCTTAGATAGTGAACTTATAATATCAACACAAGTCTTTTTATAGATTGGCATTATGATATTGAGCACACAAACTTACTTCTCCATAAGAAATATGTCTCTTAAAAAGCATAGGTAAAGATTTCACAATGTCCTAGAATAATGTGAAACCAGGAGTTACCCACAACTCCTCATATTCCTTCTCCTCCTTGGTCATCTGATACTTATAATTCTTCTTCTTCTTCTTAGTCTTGATATAATTAACATGATCATCCACTACAACATTCTCCTTATTTTCTATGATTGGATTGATAATACATTGAGACAATATGGATTCATGGCATACCTTTTTCATTTGTAGAATCTTCATTATAGCTAGGAACCTCATCACTAAGTATTTAAAATTTATTTTATATGTATTAAGCTTTCTCAAAAATATTAGGATGTTCACTTGCATCCATACTCAATTGAGAACTAGCCTCAACTAACACCTTAGTCTTATCCTTGAGCTTGGTCTCTTCATTCTCAACATGAGAAGACAATGAGAGTCTTTGGTACTCTTCACCTTCCATGGTATTCTCCACCATATAAAATACATTACTTGGACCTATAGTCTCATCATGACTCATATGTACCACCTTTGGCTTACATGAGTTGACTTGCCTTTTTCCTTGCACTCTAAGATCCTGATTGAACCTATTATGACTTGTAGGCTTGTGCTTGCATAATCTAGTAATATGACCTCTCTTTTAATAGTTGAAGCACATCATACCTTTTATAAGAATCTAATTCTATCTTACCATATTTGGACAAAATCTTACAATGTGTCCTATTTCATAACAACTTCATCACTCAATATCTCTTGAAAGAAACTCAACTTACCTTACCTTAAATGGACAATGTTTTGTGAAGTATCCCACATCATGATATTTTAAATACTCAACCTTGATCACAACTTTTAACTGATGAAACTCATCATAGTTCCATGAAAACTCATTTTTAATAGGTCTTCTATGTTCTCTAGCTCTATGCCCAAATTGATTACAAGTATAGTAGTAACTATTGAAATTTGCATACCTCATGGAATTTGGTGTTCTGATCTATTTTTTATTCATTCTACTAGCACCTTCATTCCTTGTCTAATGATTTATCTTCAAAGGCTGATCTACCTAACTTTCATTGAAATTCAAGTCAACTTGAGAAGTAACTTTAGGCTCTTCATTAAAACCCAATCTAGGTTTGTCACTAGCTGACTTTTAAATATTTAGGAGATCATCCAGATCATTAGAAATTTTTATAAAACTTGACAAATGATTTCACCTTTCTTTTATATTTCTCTAACTCAAATTTCAATAACTCAATTTTAATTACATACCTTTCACATTCATCTTCTTTAGCTTTTAGGCTTGTAGATAGAATTTTCAACTAACAACTGAGATGTTTGACCATATCTTCATGCTCCTTGGCATCTTAATCCATTCTTTCCTTAAACACACTAAATTATTCCTCAAATTCCTTGAGTTTAGATTTCATCTTCTTATTTATATTCTTCTCAATCTTTAGTTCTTCATGAGCATTTGTCAATACAGTCTCATAGTCCACCTCATCTTCATCATAATCTGAATCAAACCAAGTAGACCCCTTTTGATGTGATAAAATACCTTCCTCAGCCATGAATATATTTTTATCTTAAATCAGACCATCATCTTCATGGTCATATCTAATTCTCTAACTTCACTCTCATTTGATAAGATCTAATCTTCTTTGGTGTAGAGACTCTTCTTGTCCTTGAAGTACTTCTTCTTGTTGTCAAACCTTCTAAATCCCTTTTTGATTTTATCAAACCTAAATGATCTCTTTCCATCATCATTATCTTGATCATGATCTTAATAATCATCCTTATTATAATTTTGAGGAAATTTATTAACAAAATGTCATTTCTCACCACAGTTGAAGTAGTTGAGGGGTATTTTACCTTTATACTTACTTGAACTTGTTCTCAATTTCCTTGAAATCAAAGCAATTAGTTCATCCTCATCTATATTAGAAATGTCATTCTTTTTGGGTTTCTTACCTTATAATTTCTTCTTTGGCTTAATTTTAGTCTTAAAATTTTCTTCTTTCTTTGCTGCTATATCATCATCCTTCCTCATCTCATAGGTAGTAAGGATACCATGTAGTTCATCCAACTTCAGCTAAGTAAGATCATGACTTTATTCTATAGTAGATACTTTAGGATAATACTTGAGGGATAGGGACCTTAATACCTTTTGAATTACATTAGGTTATTCAAGGTTCTCAAAGACCTCTGATGATGTTCATAATCTCATCAACTCCCTACAAAAAAAATTCCATAGAATCATCTTCATTCATCTTGAGACTTTCAAATTGCCTTTTGTGAGTCTAAAACTTAGCAAGCTTAACCTTTGAATCTATTTCATAAATGATCTAGATTTTGTCCCATATATATTTAGAATATTTACAATGGATTACCTTTGTGTATTCAATATCTAAAAGACCATAAGTAATATCATTCATTTCCTTGGAATTGTTCTCAAACAACTTCTTATCTATAGCACTAGATGGAGGAATAGTAGGAGAAACATAACCATTCATAATATTTTTCCATACATCTAACCCTAGGGACATAATGTATGTCCTCATCCTAGCACTCCAAAATTCATAATTAGATCTATTTAACATTGATGTTTGCTTAGCCTCCTTGATGACTACCCATATTTTACCTCAGATCACCTTCAACTTGTCAAGCCTTTACTAAAGGACCCCCTCTGATTCCAATCATTAGAGGTAAAATCACTACGAGGGGGTAAATTAGTGAGCCCATATATTTCAATTTTAATTTTATTCCTTTAAACTATTAACTAGTCATCATATATCAATTTGGATAAGCAACATTAATAAGAGAGCTCATTCATTCAATGCATACACAAACTTAAACCACATAACACATAGCTACTATGGGAAATCCTCATGGGGAATAAAAATCACTCTCAATTCCATAGCACATGGACCACTATCCTATAAAAAATTACAAAAAAGATACTGGTCAAATCCTTTATACTAGCATACCTTTATCATGTCCTCCTATCCAAAGGTCTTTAGTGAAAACACTTGTTTCATAAGGAGAAGTTGCCCTTAAGGAAGATCAAGTATTTTAGACCCTCATTTGAACACCTCCACCTTATAAATACTATCTTCAACACCTAATAATGTATCTCTCTTTATCTAAACCCTACACAAACTCTCTATATCTCATATAGGCCTCTCACAATCTCTCTCTTTCTTCACTCAAACTATCCTCATATACACACTCAAACCTCTTCGCATATCCTCAAACTATAAGATCACTATGTAGACATCATAAATATTACCTATAGGTCATACACACAATCCTAAATTTACTCTACTCATGAACTCATCAACTGGGCACTCTACCTCTCCTTCACTCCATAATTCTCACATTCACACCTTTACAAGTCTCTCTCACAAGTCTTCCATAAGCCTAGAAACCATCACATTTGGTTTCACTATATATATATATATATATATATATATATATAATTCATTAATTATCAAGTTTAAAATATTTCATGTTGTCCATAATACATGCCTTCACCCTTAAGTCATCTCACATGGGTCACACTTGAGCATAATCCACTTTCAAATAGACCTAAGTCACTTTTAGGTCCTATGGAGGCCCATTATCATTTTGACACTTCTTCAAGAAAAATAAAACATAGGAACACTTTTCAAATGCATATACCCATTCTACATGATCTATAGGTCCTCCTTAAGTGCCAATAACCATCATATTACCCTTTAGCTTAAGCACAAATAGCTCAAACACTTCTTTGTACACATAATCATTATGAATGAAAACATAGTTAACTTCAAAACCTTTGTTCATACTAGATATGATTGATCAGACCTTCATAATGGATACAAATCATCCTTATGGAGTCTAAAATTCTCCCCAATAACTAATTCATCAATAAATATTGAAATAACATCAAAAGAAGCTCAATTACCCTTCTCAGGTTACTTGTAGAACATGTATGAACATATATTCAAATTTCGAGCTCAATATATTTGTCTATACACACTTCAAGATATTAAAATAAATATTTACAAATGCACCTTAGAGTCCTCTACTACTTTTATTTTTACACCATGATAAAATTCATCCTTGATCAAAAATTATGGTCTAAAAACCAAAGACTTTTTTCCCTTTGTCAAATTTAAATATTCAAATGTAAAAAGTCATAGTTAAACCTCAAACACTTGTCCTCATCTTGTTTCTTCCTAAAATTTTTGAAAAATATCACTCCATCAACCTCCTTATAAATAGCTTGGTATTTAACCCATAGTGATTTACTATCCAAACATTAAACTTCAATCAATTTGACCTCATCTCATGCACCCTTGCAATATTGACTAAATATGCATTGTTGATCTCTATAAATCAACCAAGTTTTTAACCAAAAATGATCACTATTAGATCTAGCTCAGAAGTCCTAAGATAATGACACTTGGTACCCTCATGTGCCTTATGAGCATTTTACTATCATTCCATGTGCTTTTTCCACTTGGCAACCTCTCATGCAATGTTGACATGTTGACTCATATACGCCATAGGATTAATATCTACAATTTAATGTGCACCATTGGATATTATAGACCAAATGACCTCATCCTTAAATGTTAATAAACTTGATAGTCTCTGACCCATCACTATTTTTAAGTGCAAATTTGAATATTTATATCTCAAGATGGATAACACTTCAAGACTCCAAATTTTTAGGGTAGATTCTTGACATTATAGAAAACATCTCCATGATATCCTTTGACCAATATTGACCTTCCATGTACCTAAAATACATTCAAAAAATTAATAGTTCATCCATGTTTGCATGATGGTTTGTGATGATCTGGAGAACATTACAAACTATATGGGAAGCCACCTTTACACTTGCATATCTTTTATCACAATTCAGTGCTTGACCTAAAAGTTAGCACAAATCAACTAGGCACAAAATTAAACAAACCCATTTGATCACCTTATCTTTAAATATCCACATGTGTGATATATTCTACTATCAAAACACTTACTCGATTCTTCTTTTCACATTAAAAATTTGGCTAAGTATGGGAAACCAATGTCAAAATACCTGGGAGCCCAACTTTGCACTTGCATATCTTTGACTAAACTTAGGTGCATGACCTAAGATTCAGCACATAAAAACTAGGGACTAATGTGATCACAACCATATGACCAACTCCCCCTGACTCATCCATATATGATAATGGTGATGTCAGAAAACCACCTACTTAGATTTTATTTCATTAGACCTAAAGTGTCTAGATGAAAATAATGATCAACCAAATGAAATCCACTTATGCACACAAGCTCTCAAAGTATAAAAAACCTATTATATGACCCCTTAAACATGCTCAATACTTTAGACTCATACTTAATCATCTCTAAATAGTTAAACTCTAAGGATTAACCAAGTCAACTTCAAGCACACTAGGACAAGCACATTACACACTTTGTCATTATTACTTAGGCTACCAAATCACTTTATCCACTCACCAAGACACCTCCATGACATCACTGACAACTCTCCAATAACACCATTAAGTATAATGATGAAACTATCTAAATATAATGAAATCCTTAACACCATAACCAAAATAATCAAATCTTAAAAACCAACAAGTGTATCAACACTTCCATATCAAGCTTCAAATGGCCAACATAATGAATTCAAACACTAAATAAAGTAATGATTACTATGACCCATTCAATAAAAACCCAAATGTGTGTGTGTGTGTGTGTGTGTGTGTGTGTGTGTGTGTGTGTGTGTGTGTGTGTGTGTGTGTGTGTGTGTGTGTGTGTGTGTGTGTGTGTGTGTATCCAAACTAAGTATTACCTCAAAAATGAAAAGGAGATAAACCCATTAGGTATTTCGTGACCTTACCCACTAAACAAGGAGTTACCATTCATTTAATAGGGTTTTCCTATATTGAACCAAATTAACAACATGAATTCATGCACGCATGTGCACGTGCACATGCACGCGCGCGCATGCACGCGCGTGCACTCACACACTCACACACACGTATTTATTACCTAAAAGATATTCTCAACTAGTCCATTGTAAAATAATCAACCATAAAATAAAAATAATCTTAGCCCATAAGATATAAATCATAACTACAATAATATACAAGTCTTCATACATAAATAATTACAAACCACTTACATTCCAAAACACTACCAAAATGTGTAGGAGAAAACTATGGCCACAAGGAGAGATATCCTACTCTTTTCTTCCATCCTTGAGAGTTCCCAAAAACTTGGTAGGTTTCTCCCCATAACCTCCTTCTCCTTTATATTTATTCCTAACTATACTAAAACTATGGACCAATGAAATTCCCACAACACACACACACACACACACACACACACACACACACACACACACACACACACACACACACACACACACACACACACACGTATCTATTACCTAAAAGATATTCTCAACTAGTCCATTATAAAATAATCAACCAGAAAATAAAAATAATATTAACCCATAAGATTTAAATCGTAACGACAATAATATACAAGTCTTCATACATAAATAATTACAAACCACTAACTTTCCAAAACACTACCAAAATGTGTAGGAGAAAACTATGGCAACAAGGAGAGATATCCTACTCTTTTCTTCCATCCTTGAGAGTTCCCAAAAACTTGGTAGGTTTCTCCCCATAACTTCCTTCTCCTTTATATTTATTCCTAGCTATACTAAAACTATGGACCAATTAAACTCCATGATTTTTACCCAAAATTTCAATAGAGTAACCTTAGGTTCCCAAAATATGAGTTCCAAAAATTAACAAAACTCAAATGGCCAAAATACCTTGCATTCAAATCTATTTGACACTCCTTATCACAAACAAAGAGTTAACCTAATAACATTTCCCATGATCACTTCAACAAAGTCCAAAAATATAATAATCACCAAATAGTGTTAGCACACCTTAACCTATTCAAGGGAATCCATATGGTCCCAATGGATTTTAAAATAAAATATAAAAATCACACCACAAAAAAAAAAAACATTTTACCAAATAAACTAACAATATTAATTTGAGCTACTTGTGTTATAAGAACAAAAAAGTTAAATAGTCAAACTAATAAGAAGAAGAAAATGTAACAACTTCCAATATGAAAGTTGACACTAAAAATAAACAAGTAAAATGACCATAACACAATTGAAAAGATAAAAACCATAGAATCAATCAATATGCCAAGATTTAAGATGAAGACATTATAAAATTTAATAATTAACTTGATTGAATTATTTATTACTCATCATTATCTCTTGATATAGAGATTTACAACCAACCTATCTCATTAATAACATATCCCTACAATCATTGAAAAGGTGAATCAACAATATCTAGATAAAAACATATAATGAATGAAATAATCAACTATATAACTAAAAGTATATTTAGTGAAATTTAGAATAATATGCATAATCTTAATAACTAACAATCTAGTTATCATCATAACTAATCTGATAACACATCATAACCTCAACAAGTGTATCAAAACAAATAATTAACTAAATCAAAGAAGTAAAGGAAATAAATGAATCATGAAATAGTCAATAGTTGAATCATAAAATAATACTATCAAATAATAGTAAGTGTTTAGAACTAGGGTCATGACAACATCAACTTTTTGGGATCCAAACAATTTAAGGAAATTATAAAAATTATTTGGCAATATTATTATGTTCATCCATATACGTGGCTAATTCAACCATTCTCAAAAGTCAAAAATTATTATATAAGGACAAGTATCACTTTTTCATCATTGGCTGTAATGGGTAGGTCAATAGGAGGCATGTGAATAAAACATTATTCTTGGAATTAAAGGCATGTAACCAATACCTCTTGGTGACTTTTATGGGTGGGACATCATAAGGTACATAGAAATGAGGCTCTTTAGGAGTTATATGGAATGATTCAAGATTGTAAGGCAAATATCGATGAATTTTACTAACATGTTTAAAATTTTTAATAAATCTTAAGGGTTCCTACATATGTAAATATCCTTGAGTCATGTATCTATAAGGTGTGATTTTTTTTTTACATTCTAAAATTTTACAGGGATGATAATTGTATGAGTCTATTAGATAAATATTTTATTAGTAAAAAACACTGATATACCATGAGTGCTTGGGTAAGTTATATTTCATATTGAATATGTTGTTGGTTCTAATGGACCAACATTATCCCCAAGGGGATGCCCAAGATTGTCTAGTGCATCAGCACTTGGAAAGTGCATGGATCCCATGTTCATATGAATAAGTATATTAAGGCATGTTTTCTATTATTGTTTCCCTTATGTTGATAACAACCTGTAATAAATAATGATGGCTTATTGGAAATAAGATGCTTACTATTATTTCTCTCCTTTGGCCTAACTATGTTATAAACACCATTGTGATTGTATTCTGGTTTTGCATATTGATTTCATTCCTCTAATTTATGGGAAATTTTCAAACATAAAAATCCTTTCACTATGGTGAGAGGATATGTGGGAGTTTTTAATTTTAAACATTAATATGTTGCATTATTAGATAAACTAATGGTTGTGTGTGTCATGGTAGAGGTATAATATTAATTTGTTGGTATAAAAGTATCACTTAATTAGGCTAAAATTTATACCTTTGTGATGAATGTGGTATCACCTATTATATATTTTTTTCCTTGGGGTGTATCTAACCCTTAACATATTGGATGGTATTCTAAATTTATATATTTATTTGATAAGGGTAGACATTGCCTATCTTTAATGAAGCGAGTATGGTGATATGATTTTTAGTTTAAATTTTAGTAGGAACTCAAGTGTTGTAAATAGTTAAGATTGTACAACACTCTTTAAAATCAATAAGAACGTTACTACTATTATAGAATGTTATTGGCATAATAAATGTTAATGTCATCACAATGTTGGAAGCTAAGCTAAAAACATAAGTTGATATGAGTCCTTGATTAAGACCAACTTTTTCCCTCATGTTGGACTCCCACATAGGAATTACAAGGTTTAATTTCTAAAATTATGGTATTTGATGAATATAAAGTGTTTTTTATCACTGGTAAGTGTAAACATACCATAAGGAAGGTAACATCATTCTTAGGTCCAAAATTAATATTCAGTAGCAATGACCTCTAATTTTAGCATGATAAATATATTAGGTTGGTGTTATGCTCAAAAGGGGTATTATGAAGTCCTTATCAATTAGTATGAAAATATTATGTACCTTCCTCAAGACTTGGATGATAATATGGGTAAATTCCCTCAGATGGCTGAAAATTTATGGTTGTATTGGTTTCCCTATGACCATTATGACCTCACAAATTTTTGCATGTCAATGTCCCAAATGGCTTCTCCTATGTTCAATATGGTTGGTGTGGGATATTTCACTAAACCATCGATGGAAATTTTTGAAATAAAGGTAAGCATGGTAATAAATACTACTAAAATTTGTTAGCATTCTATTATGGATGTATTAAAATTCTATGCACAAGGCATATAAAATCTAGTAGAAAATTCCAAATGAACTTGGAATCTAATAAGAATCTAATTATATTGGGTTATTTTCACCTATTTTAATATTTTTTGTGTCTATGTGATGACACCTCTCTATATGAAAGAGAACTATTAGTTAAGTTACTCAATTTCCTAGGTCATGGATCCTAAGTTTTATTGTACAAACTATTATTTTGTAAATCTTTAGTTATGTATGGGCTAGTCCTTGCACTAAGGGTAGGTGTGTTTAGGAGGAAAGGAGCATCCACCTATATTTATTCCATTAGGAACATATATGACACATTTTTAATGGTTTAAGGATGTCATATCCCCATCCTAGACCATAAATATATAGGGTGAGAATCAGAGGATTAAATAATATTAAATCACTTTAATGTGATTTCTCCCCATACTTTTCTTAAATATGATCTTTTTAATTTCATAGGTTGGCATTGGCTTCTATATAATTGTGCTTGATATGTTTTTATTGATGTTAATTATTGATGGAAATCTAATTCAAGTTGTCAAAATCAATCAACAAAAGTTTTTAATGGAGATGCTTATGAGTACACGAAATAAATGTGGAATCTTACAAAATTTAATGTTTGTCATGTTCTTTGATGGTGAGTATACCTTGGTGCCTTAATAACATGCCATTAAATAAGAGACATGTTTAATATGCCTTTCTCATGATTTAATTCACTAAGGTCCTAATGATTGGATAATGAATATGTGTTCATACATTGTTAAAGGCTTTTGATTATTGGTTTAATACTAGTCTTGCTAACTTAGGGCTTGGATGGTGTTGAAAACAAAAAGGTCATTTTTTACCATGGTGCATCATATATTTAGCCTATCATTCGACCTTAATATTTTAGACCTGATCATTTTAATAGGGTTTTCATGGAAAAAGTGTTTGTTGGCTATCACTTATGTCATTATGATTTTGTGTTGACAATGAAGAGGAACATAGAGGTCTAGGGAGGAAATGTATGGTTTGGTTTGTGTTTTTTCCACTCCCATTATGGAAGTGGAGGTTGTTTTTATAATCCTTACCTTTAAATAATTAATGCTTTGGTGGTTGCCATGGATTTTTGGTAAGAATTTATAAAATTTTGGTACTATACCCAAATATACATGGAGGATAATTCAATGGCATGATAGAATAAAATCAATGAAGAAGATGTGAAGGTGAATTATGTTCAGTAATTATAGGAATGTTATCTTTCCCTCATTATTAAGATTTTGTGCATTATTTTTTATATAAAATATTGAAACTATATAAATATGTTATACCCAAATTCAAGCTATAAACCCATATAAGTATACTTAGGTATACATAAATGAGTATATGCCTAGTCTATGGAAAGCCATGATACTTTAGGTTCTATCATTATTAGAAGTATTTCATATGATTTTATTAACAAAAAAAATCATGCCTATGAGTGGTTGGCATAATGGTTTTTTTGTTTCTTAATCTTCCTTTATGTAAAAATGAACTAGCATGGAAAATTTGTTAGAACTAGCCTGTATTGGTTCTTAGTATATTTGGAATTATGATTTGAGTAATGTTTCTTGTGTGGTTATTTTAAAAGGATAAAACTATATCTCTTACATTTATGACTTTTGGTTATCTTTTATATGTTTTTGATAAGGTAAGGTGGAAAACTAGGGGCCAAACCCTTTACAGTCAAAAAAGACAAGAAGGAAATCAAACAAAATATGCCTTCAGAGAGACAATGGCACAAGCTGAAAAATAACAGACACAGAAACAAAACATAAGAAAAGAAAGACCCAAATTAGAGAGGACTCTCCTTACATAACCATTGATTTGAGAAGATCATTAAGTTTCTCAGTATTCTCCATATTGTCAGCATGCCCAGTATTACCCACCTCTTTCAGCATAGACATGTTCAACGGAATTGTATTTCGGAGTCCTTTGATGAAATTCTGCTCCATCCTCTGAATATGATCCTTTAGGGCCCCAATTTTAGCTTTCCAATCAGTCTCATTCTCAGTATCCTTGCTAGTTTCCTCGACATACATTTTCCCCTTATTGTTAGTAGTTTCCATAGTGTTAGCACCATGCTCCTCAGTAACCTCAAAATCCCTAGTATCTTGCTTCCCTCAAGTGTCACTAAAATTTCTTGGATTTCTAGCTCCTTAGACTTTTCCTCCTGGGTTGCTTCTTCCAAAGCACTTTCTGAATAATCAATTAGTCTATCCTTCGGGGTAGGTTTACCAAAAATCTACCCTGACCTTCACACTCTAGAGGAGAATCCTTCCTTATGAATTTTGGAAGACTTGTGAGATTTACCACCTTGGCCTCCCATGGCCCTACCTAGATTTTTGTGGGTCCCCTTCGTGGTCTCTTTAATATTCTCTTCCTCTTTATTAACCTTTCTCTTCTTACCCTTCTTGCTCACAAAGGAGTCATGGGTATCAATAGGGGTCTCTTCAAGGGTGGAGAAAGAAACATCTTTTATTTTGGTAGGAGCAGGGGAAAAATAGGACTCATCAACAGCATCACCGGACACTGGGTTGGAAGGAATGTCTCCACTATCAACTCTGATAGTCTTGGATGGCTCAATGGCTTGGTAAAGTTGTATAAGTAGAAAATTAGCCCCTAGTATAGGGGAATAGGGTTCATATCCAAATTTTTAGCCATTTTAGCTCTCACCCTCAAGATAGAGTGTTCCAAAGAGGAAAGCAGGTAAAAAGGGAAACTAATAATAACATTGTGCTTAAAGTGATTTAACAAAGGAAGGTGCTAATTGTAGAACCTGGTAAATCACCATTTGAGAGTGAAGTACTTCATGAGAATGAATCACACTCCATCCCATGGATCTAGAAGTTTAGCACGTTTGAATCCTCCTTGATACGGGATGAGTTCTTCTCCCTCACCCAAAAATAGTTTATGGCTAGCCAGATCCATAATTTTGGTTTTCCTTTGAAGTTTTATACCCTACATGGTCATTCTCAAGGCCATAGAAATCACCTTTTAAGATATTTAAAAACTAATTCTGCCCACTGTGACCCACCTATTTAACCAAGATCACGCAAACTACTCAGAGAAGTTTTCATCATAACCATTAAGCCTTTCCAGATACGGACTAATACCCCCTTTCTTTACAATAATGCCAAACCAATGGATTATCTTTAAATTCACAATAGGAGATAAGTTTAGTTTGAATATGATCTCCCCCCATTTTGTATTTGTAGACCCAAACCATGGAGTTCTCGAGTTCCACCTTCAGCTTCAAACTGGTTGTTAACCCTTGTTTTCATTTATGCAGAATGTCAATGTGATGTCTCATTATTCAAAAAACTTTGTAGAGATGATGTTGTCTACTCCCGTGCTTGGAAATTATTTCCCATTGATTTTCATGATGAGACCCATACACCTCAACCTCATAATATATTAAATTATGAATGATTACCAAAAAAGTACCAAGCTTATCAAGTTCTGAGATCCCCGATGGCCCTCTCCACGTGGACCACCTCTAAGAGCTATCCTTGTCATCAATGCACCTCATTCTTGACATGTCATCTCTTTTTGAATAATCTCCCTAATGTTTAAGGGAATATGAACACCTTGTCGCCACACCCTCCAACCTAAAAATTGTTGACCAAGGTTGGCACAAGCATCAGTGACCCTGTTTCCCTCTCTATAAGTATGGGAAATCTCAACTTCAAAAAACTTTTGCAAAAGAAATTAGATATCAGTAATGATGTTTTTTATCTTAATTCCCACATTTGAAGCTTTATTAACAAAATCTATGACCATTTTAGAGTCTCCTTGTATACTCAATTTCCTTATTCCTAGGGATATAGCTAACTTTAAGTCCCATAGTAGAGCCATTTCTTCAGCATAGTTGTTGCTCTCGTATCCAATACCACTAGCATAGATAGCAGACATCCATCCTTTATCATTCCTTATAATTCCTCCTCCACTAGCTTTACCATTCGACTTGCATGCCCCATCAAAGTTGAGTTTCATCCAGTTAGGCTTTGGGGAAATCCATTTAGTATTTAGACTATGTAGCATTTTGGAGTTATTATACCCAGGGATCTAGTTTAAAACCTTCCATTTGGCTGCAATTTGGTTTTCAATTTGAGATAGGTGTTTCTCTGCAACACGAATATGAGTTGTTGTGACACTTTCCATAATGGTCTTAGCAAAGGAGTTAAACACCTGAGATACATTTCTAGCAATGTCCCTGAAAATTATGTGGTTGAACTCTTTCCATAAAATCTAGCTCAAGCATGGAAGATTTTGCTTCCATAATTCCATAATCTAGGGATGTGTGAAGGTTATATTCCAATTGAGAATTACTTCTTTAAGGTGAAAATTGTAGACCCATTCAATACCAAAGTTATTTTGTGCCCCATAATTCTCGAGTAAAATCACAGTGAATGAAGAGGTGTGAAACTGATTCCTCTTTTAAACCACACAAGAAACATCTATTAACTAGTATAAACCCTCTCTTTTGAAGGTTATCCTAAGTTAGGATTTTTCTATGAGCAGCAACCCATTAGAACATTTTAATTTTTGGAATAAGTTTATGATTCTAAACCTTTTTCCATACATCTTTATTCTGAGCTTCAAGAATGAGCAGATGGTAAGCAAATTTTATAGAGAATGATCCATTCTTATCTGACCACCAGTATTGTTCATTCTCCCAAGGGAAGACAGGGATTCTAATCTCCTGAATGCATTGTTAGATCTCCCATACTCTAGGTAAAAGCTCAAGCCGGTGATCATAGTAGTCTAATAGATTTTTCTAGCTCCTCATCCCATTGTTATTTTCCATATAATCACTGACCCTATCTCCAAAAAATTGGGTAGCCAAGTCAGCAATCTCTCCATAGTTTCCTTGTGTGATGAGAGCCTTATCCTTTAACTAGATATCATCCCAAAATTTAATATGCTAGCCATTTCCAAGTGTCCATCTAATTCCCTATTTAAGAAGGCTTCTACTTTTTAGCATTTTATTCCATATCACAGATCCCTGGGGTAATCCCATCTATTGAAGAAAGTTGGAATCATCAATGTTTGTTATTAATTAAGGTGGAAAACTAGGGGCCAAACCCTATATAGTCAAAGAAATATAGGAAGGCTAGCAAACAAAAAATGCCAGCACTGAACAAATGGCACAGCTGAGAAATAAAGTTAGAAGCAAAACAAAACACTAGAAAGACTAGAGTCAAAAAAGATGAAACTACATAACTATAGAATTAACAAGATCCTTAAGATTCTCATTGTTTGCATTGTCAGCATTCCCTAGATTACCCACTACTTCCATGATCTGCAATGGCCTTCTTCGCGTGCACCGCCTTCTAAAGCTATCTTCATCATCAATGTGCATCATTCATGCTCTATCATCTCCTTCTAAATGATATCTCTAATGTTTGGGGGTATATGAGCCCCTTGTCACCATACCCTCCATCCTAATAATTGTTGACCAAAGTTGGCACAAGCATTAGCGACCCTGTTACCTTCTCTATAGGTGTGGGTAATCTCAACTTCGAAAAACTTTTGTAAAAGAAAATGGATGTCTGTAATGATGTCTTTTAGATGGATACCAATGTTAGATGTTTTATTAACGGCATCTATGATCAACTTAGAATCTCCTTGAATATTCAAATTTCTAATTCCTAGGGATATAACTAACTTTAATCCCCAAAGTAAGGCCATAGCTTCAGCATAGTTATTGCTCTAACAACCCATGCCACCAGCATAGACAGTAGACATCCCTCCTTTTTCATTTCTTATTATTCCTCCTCCACTTATTTTACCACTCAACTTAGATGCCCCATCAAAATTGAGTTTCATCCAATTGGGTTTAGGTGGTATCCATTTAGTATGAAGTCTCTGAAGAATTTTGGAATTATCATGCCCAGGGATAAGGTTTAAAACCTTCCATTTGGCAGTAATTTGACTTTCAAATTTAGATAGGGGTTTCTCTGCAACACTAATATGAGCTGTTGTAACACATTCCAAGATGGTCCTAGCAAAGGAGTTAAACACCTGAGTAGCATTTCTACCAGTGTCCTTGAAAATTGTATGATTTTGCTCTTTCCATAAAGTCCAGATCAAGCATGGTAGAGCTTGCTTCCATAGTTCCTTAATCCAGGGATGTGTGAAGGTTGAATTCCAGCTAAGAATTACTTCTTTAAGGTCAGAATTGCAAACCCATTCAATGCCAAAGTTGTTAAGTATTTTGCCCCATAAATCCCAAGTAAACTCACAGTGTATGAATAGATGTGAAACTGATTCCTCTCTAGAACCACATAGAAAACATCTATTGACCAAAGTAAACCCCCTCTTTTGAAGGTTATCCTGAGTAAAGATTTTGTTATGGGTAGCAGCCCACCAAAACAAGTTAATCTTTGGAATGAGTTTATGATTACAAACCTTTTTCCATACCTCCTTATTTTGAGCTTTAGGTGTAAGCAGATGATAGGTAGATTTGACAGAGAATGATCCATTCTTCTTTGGCCACTAGTATTGTTCATCCTCCCAAGGGAAGAGTGAGATTCTGATCTCCTCAACACATTGCTAGATCTCTTGAATTCTTGGGATAAGCTCAGGCCTGTGCACACAACAATCCAAAAGGTTTTTCCAGCTCCTTATCCCATTGTTATTTTCCATATAATCACTAACCCTATCACCAAAGAACTAAGTAGTCAGGCCTATAATTTATCCATAGTTTCCTTAGGAGATGAGAGGCTTGTCTCTTAACCAATTATCCTCCCAAAATTTAATCTACCGACCATTTCCAAGCTTCCACCTAATTCCCTATTTGAGAAGACTTCTACTTTTTAGCATTTTATTCCATATCATAGACCCCTATGGTAATCCTGCCTATTGAAGAAAGTTGGAATCATCAATGTTATGCATGTATTTGGCATACATTATTTCTCCACACTCACTATTGTTGTGAATTAGATTCCAACTAACTTTTGAGAGGAGGGCTTTATTCATTTTCCTGATGGATCTTATATTAAGTCCACCATGAGATTTTGGGACACATACTTTTTCCCATCTAACTAAAGACATTCTCTGTTTGTCTTCACTCCCATCCATAAAAATTTCCTTTGGATCTGTTCCAGATTTTTAGCAAAATACATAGGAATATTAAAAAGAGACATGAAGTAAGTAGGAATACCTTGCAAGGATGTTTGAAGAAGTTGCAGCTTACCCGCACTATTGAGTAGTTTCCCCTTCCACCCAAGAAGTTTCCTCTATGTACATTCCACAATACCATTCCAAAAACCTAAAGATACCTCTTTGACTAAGAGTGGGAGACCTAGGTAGGTAGTTGGTAGGCCAGCCTCAGCACAATCTAAGATATCAATGATTATATGTCTAAGTTCATTGGGAGTGTTGAAGTAGTACACATTGCTTTTTTGGAAACTTAGTCTTTGTCCTGAGTCTCTAGCATAATCATTAAGCATATTCTTCCATCTTTTAGCTTTGATCACTAATGAGATACCAAATAAGATGGTATCATCCACAAACTATTGTATAACCATAGGATGAAGGGAAGAGGTAGGTTTGATGCCTACTAGCTTTTTTGAAACTATATCAACTTGTATGTATCTTCTTAGTGCCTCAGCCATAATAATGAATAGGTAAAGGGAGAAAGGGTCTCCTTGATGAATTACTCTCAAGGAGGAGAAAAACCCTCTAGGAACACCATTAACTAGCACTAAGAATTTAGTAGAAGAGACCGCATTCCATAATAAGCAAGACAATTTATCATCAAACCCAAATTTTTTAATCACTTGGAATAGAAAATTCCATGAGACTCTATCATAAGCTTTGGATATATCAAGCTTGAGGGCCATCCTAGGGATTTTGCTCTTATCCATGGATTGGATAGTCTCATGTGTGGTGATCACAACATCAAGAATGTGTCTGCCTGGGATGAAACCTTTTTGAGCAGGAGAAATAATTTTGTCAAGCAAGGGCTGAATTCTCAAAACCAATAGTTTAGTACATATATTATACCTAGTGTTGCATAAGCTAATGGGTCTGAAATCAGCAAGGTGTAAAGGTTGAGATTTTTTAGGAACAAGTACAATGAAGGTATTATTGACTTGTTTCAAAAGTTTTCTATATCTAAAAAAATCATGAACTGCAGTCGTGAGGCTTGCACCAACAATCTCCCAATATTCTTGAAAGAATATAGGAGGAAAGCCATCAAGACCTGAGGCTTTAAAAGCACCCATGGAGAATAAAATAACATGTATTTCTTCATCGGATACAAGCTTTAACATTTCTAGATTGTCTTCTTTTGTTATCAAATAGGGTATTTTATCAATGAATTGACTCATAGATCTATCAATTCTATCATTATTGTTTTCTTTTGTAAGTAGATTCTGAAAGAACACCCTAGCTTACTCCCCTATTTCATTATCCTCAATAATAATGTCTCCATTATCCAGGACAAGCTTAGTTATTGAGTTGGCTTTTCTATGTTTCATTGCTGAGAGATGAAAAAAAGCAGTGTTCCTATCACCCTCTTTGAGACATTGAACACGAGATTTTTGTTTCCAAAAAACCTCTTCCCTTTCCATCAGATTCTTCCATTCTAAAGATAGACTATTCTCTTCTTTTAAGGTGCCCTCAGAGTCATCCCTTTGACCAATCAATTGCTGAATAGCCTTGAGTTTTCCCATTATATTTTTCTTTTGTTGGAAAACTTGCCCAAAACTATATCTATTCTAGCCATAAACTTCTTGTTTAATGTGCTGGAGTTTCTTGAATATTCTAAACATGGGAGTAACTTGAATGGGAATATACCACCATTGAGCCACCATTTGTCAAAAACCATTGTGTTTAATCCACATAGCTTCAAAATGGAATGGAGGAGGTCTGTGATGTCCCTGATCTCTCTAATTGAGGATAATCAGGTAGTGGTCAGACATGGTTCTGGGTAGAGCCTACACCTGCATATTCTGATAATCATTCCAGTTGCTTGATATCAAAAATATATCTAATTTAACTTGAATCATTTGATCTCCTCTTCTTTTATTGGTCCAAGTAAAATTTTGGTTCTGCAGCTCTATGTCCAATAATCCCCAATCATTGATGAATTCAGCAAAGTTGAACATGTTGTCTGAGTAATCAATAATTCCACCCTATTTTTTAGAAGGGTATAAAGGTGTGTTAAAATCTCTAGCTAACATCCATTTATAATTTTGAGTATTATTCTTGTAGCTACTCAAATCTATCCATAATTTCTATCTCAAAGATCTGTTATTTGGTGCATAAACATTTACCAACGTCTAGTTCATGGAATTCATGGAAAAAAGGGTAATCAAAAAGTGCTTATGATGGGCCATAAGAGATCCTTGGATTTTAGCACTATTCCACATAGTGGCAATCCCTCTTAAAGCCCCTTCAGCAAGACTAATACAAAAAGCCACCTTAGGCCATATATAGTCAACAATTTTTGCAAAATTCTCCTCTTTCACCTTGACTTCTTGGAGTAATAGAATATCTAGTTTATTATCTAAAATGCAGTTTTTAACCTCAAATTGCTTTGAGGGACTGTTAAATCCCCTCAAATTCCATGATAATATTCTCATTTATAGAGTTTGGAAGGTTGGGACTCCAGTGTTTTTTGTTTTCCACTGGCAATCTCCCTAGCAATCTCTCTTTGTCTTGTTTCCCTTAGGGTTGGCCTCCCTTGTTTGGGCTCAGTACCAACATCTACATACTTTTTACCTTTTCAAATATGTTTCTTTTGGGTAACCCATTATTCTTATTCATTTCTACCATCTTTTCCTACTACCCCTATTGCCAGGTAGTTTCCTACCTGGCCTCCATCTTCCAGATCATGAAAAAAGTCTATATTTGACTGTGGATCTGATATTCATTGATTGTGACTTTTAGGTGTTACTTCTTCCTATCTAATCCTTGAAACTATGTCATCTTCATTGACTTCCTTTATCAAAAGGTCCCCTCCTACCCCTTCCTTAAACATATTACTCTATTTTTCTAAAGTGTAGAGTGTGTTAAATGTGGCCTTGTGACTATCGTCAAATACTATATTCTCCTTTAGGACCTCTTTTCCCTCACTAATGATGATATCCTCCTTTCTCTTCTCCTCCTCTCCTTCTATATGATATCATCAATGTTATGCATGTATTTGGCATACATTATTTCCCCCCAATCATTGTTTTTATAGATCAAGTTCCAAGTAACTTTTGAGAGAAGGGCTTTGTTCATGTTCTTGATAGACCTAATATTGAGTCCACCATGAGATTTTGGAAGACACACTTTTTCCCATATGACTAAAGACAATCTCTATCTATCTTCCACCCATGTCCATAAAAATTTTCTTTGGATCTATTCTATTTTCTCAGTAATATACACAGGAATTTTAAAAAGGGATAGGAAGTATGTAGGAATACCTTACAGTGAAGCCCAAAGAAGTTGTAGTTTACCAGCACTATTGAGTATTTTCCCTTTCCAACCAAGAATTTTTCTATGTTCTTTCCACAATTCCATTCCAAAAACTAGGAGATACCTCTTTGACCATGAGTGGGAGACCCAGGTAGGTAGCTGGTAGAGCAACTTTAGCACATTCTAATATAGTCTAAGTTCATTAGGAGTGTTGAATAAATACACATTACTTTTCTAGAAATTTATCCTTTGTCCTGACTCTCTGGCATAATTATTTAAGATATTCTTCCATCTTCTAGCTTCAATCACTGATGAGATACCAAAGAAGATGGTATCATCCACAAACTGCTGCACCACCATAAGATGAAGGGAGGAGGTACGTTTGATGCCCACTAGATTTTTTGAGGTTATATCTGCTTGTATGTATCTTCCTAGTGCCTCTGCCATAATGATGAATAAGTATGGGGAGAGAGGGTCTCCTTGAAGAATTCCTCTCAAGGATGAGAAAAACCTTCGAGGTACACCATTTACCAGTACTAAGAATTTTGTAGAAGAGACTGCATTCCATATCAAGCGAGACATTTTATCATTAAACCCAAATTTTTTGATCACTTGGAATAGAAAAGTCTATGAGACTCTATCATACACTTTAGAAATATCTAGCTTGAGAGCCATACTAGGGATTTTGCTCTTATCCATGGAGTGAATAGTCTCATGTGTGGTGATCATAGCATCAAGAATCTGCCTGCCTGAGATGAAACCTTTTTGAGTAGGAGAAATAATTTTGTCTAGTAAAGGTTGAATCCTCATAACCAGCACTTTAGAACATAACTTATAAATAGTGTTGCATAGACTAATGAGCCTGAAATTTGTAAGGTGTGAAGGTTGTGACTTTTTGTGAATAAGCACTATGAAAGTATTATTAACTTGTTTCAAAAGATTACCTGATCTTAAAAAATCACAAACAACAGCTATGAGATCCGCTCCAACTATCTCCCAATATTCTTGAAAGAATATAAGAGGAAAGCCATCAGGACCTGGGGCTTTGAAAGCACCCATGGAGAATAAAATAGCATGGACTTCTTCCTTAGATATAGGCTTTAACATTTCTAGATTATCTTCTTCCATTATCAAAGAGGGGATTTTATCAATGAATTGGTTTATAGGTCTATCAATTCTATCATTATTATTTTCTTCCAAGAGTAGATTTTGAAAGAAAGCCCTGGCTTGTTCCCCTATCTCATTATCCTCAGTTATAATGTCACCATTATCTAGGACTAGCTTAGTTATTGAGTTGGCTTTCTTATGTTTCATAGCTGAGAGATGAAAGAAGGCAGTGTTCATATCCCCCTCTTTAAGCCATTGAACATGGGAATTCTATTTCTAGAAAACCTCTTCTCTTTTCATAAGATTCTTTCATTCAAAAGATAGGGCATTCTCTTCTTCTAAAGTTTCTTCAGAGTCATCCCCTTGATCTATCAATTTTTATATATCATTTAGTTTTCCCACTATATTTTTCTTTTGTTAAAAGACCTGCCCAAAGATGTATCTATTCCATCCATAAACTTCTTGTTTAATGTGCTAAAGTTTCTTGACTATTCTAAACATATGAGTACCTTGAATAGGAATTTTCCACCATTGGGCCACCATTTGTATAAAGTCTTTGTGTTTGATCCACATAGCTTCAAAATGGAATGGGGAAGGTCTGGATTGTCCCTGTTCTCTCCAACTAAGGAAGAACGGGCAATGGTCAGACATAATTCTAGGGAAATCTTGCACTTGTATATTATGGTAATCCTTCTAGTTACTTGAGATAAGAAATTTCTCTAATTTAACCTAGATCATTTGATCTCCTCTTCTTTTATTGGTCCAGGTAAAATTTTGGTTTTATAGCTCAATGTCCAATAATCCCCAATCATTGATGAATTCAGCAAAGTTGAACATGTTGTCTGAGTAATCCATAATCCCACCCTATTTTTCAAAAGGGTATAGAGGAGTGTTAAAATCTCTAGCTAACATCTATCTAGTATTCTGAGGATTATTCTTGAAACTGCTCAAGTCTATCCATAATTTTTGTCTCAAAGCTCTATTATTTGGTCTATAGACATTGATCAACAACCAGTTTAAAGATTTCATAGAGAAATTGGTAATCAAGAAGTGATTATTATAGGCCATAAGAGACCCCTAGATTTTAGCACTATTCCACATAGTTACAATCCCCCTAAATCCCCTTCAGCTAGACTAATGCAAAAAGCCACCTTAGGCCATATATAATCAACAATTTTCCTAAAACTCTCCTCATTCATCTTGACTTCTTGGAGTAATAAAATGTCTAATTTATTATCTAAAATGCATTTTTTAACCTCAAACTACTTTGAGGGACTGTTAAATCCCCTCATGTTCCAAGATAATATTCTCATTTAGAGGGTTTGGGGGGTTGAGTCTCCCGTGTTTTTTGTTTACCACTGGCAATCTCCCTAGCAATCTCTCTTTGTCTTGTTTCTCTTAGGTTTGGTCTCCCTTATTTAGGCTTAGTGCTAACATCTACAGATCTTTTACCTTTTTAGTTAATTTATCTTTGGGGTAACCCATTCCTCCTATTCATTACTGCCACTTTGTCTTGTTTCGCCTATTGCTAAATAGTTTCCTGCTTGATCTCTGACTTCCGAAGCATGGAAAATGTCTATATTTAATTGTAAGTCTACTTCTCCTTTAGTGAGATATATTTTTGGAGTTATCTTTTATATTTTGTTGGTTACTAGGTGATTATATTAAGTTTCTTATTTGGTACATTAAACTATGGAGAACTTGTTGCATATTAATATTTGTATGATTAATATATCATCTTTACAACCCTGATTGGTGAGTTAATCATTTTCAAAATTCACATATATTAGCGTAACATAATAACCATTTTTAGTAGTATAGTGTTCTTGTGTTTTTATGAGTTGTGGCATGCTTTGATTTAGTGTATGTGAACATGTGGTTCTATGAACATCCTTGATTGTGTTAAGAAATTATGATTTTGGATTTGTTTCTCAATAATGATTAACTAATCCAAATTTTAGTATGTTATTTCATGTTTCTAAAAATATATTAAAGTGCATATAGTTTCTAATATAGCTTTATATGCTACATGAATAGATAAACTAAGGTTTTTAGGACACCATTAGGTTTCGCTACTAAACTACTCATTTTTTAAAAGGATAATTAATCAATATCCACTTATATAATTCATGTTTATTTAAGGTTATTTAACATTATATTTTTATTAAAAATATATTATTGCTATATTTACATAATTTGATTACAATAATCAACTAAGATTATATTTGAGAACATCCATGTACAGAGTATATATCATTTATAATAAAGTACTTAATCAAAGCATATAATATTATTATCTATTAATCCATCAAAGGATCTTAATGATGAAACTATATTAATAACATACTATAATACATAAATGTAGTTTGAAGAGTACAAAAATACATTATTTATACTTTAAAATACAACAAGGTATAATAGATACTCTATATCAATAAATATAGTCACTACTCTTCTACTATATTATGAATACTGAGCATTCATTTATGATTCATCCACTATTAAATTTATAAAATAAGTGTCAAAATAAATTATTACAATAGTAAAACAAATATTCATAATGTATCTCATTAAATCAAATAATATTTGTGAGTATTTCTCAAAAAATATCTAGATCTAGCTTTAGAGAGGGAGGGAATCAAGGATATGTTCATCTAACCACAAAAATGCACTACATGCACACCTCCCCATTAGAAGTGTCCCTTCCCTTCATGAGGATAATATAATGTGATCTAGTCATACATACCATGCAATCAAGAACTCATAAATAATAGTGTGTCATATATTCACTATCACATGTTGTAGTCATACATACCATGCAATACATCATGTATCTAATATTACATCACACATGAATGAAAACTAGAAAGTAAAGTGGATAGAAAATGTATATAATTATAATGTTACTTTAACCAAAGAATTTTATTATAACTTCAAAATTCAAATGAAGTTAGATCATAGTCCATAACATAATACTCTCTACTAAAATATATTACCCTACACATTAACTGATGATCATTGATTTATGCAAAGGCCTCCTACTTAACATCACTCATCATCACTTAACATGGAGGATGATTTTTAAATAACCTAAAAAAAAAATGTACCAAAAGTAATGCATCCCAAATAGTCTAATAATCATGGCATACTTTATAAATGTCTTTTAAAAATTTTCCATTAGTATAATAATTTAAATATGAAAGACATAATCACCAAGAAGAGCTCACTAAGGATCACAAACATCTATCCAAATAATATTATGTACAATTTTACCAATTTTTAAGCATCAATAAATCATAATTTCAATTAAATATCTTACTAAATACCTAGTAGTATTGTTTTTAGTAAGAATATTAATTCTCATATATATTTAGATAGGTAATATGATTCCATCATATCCATGATATAGGTCCTATAATACCAAAATTATTTTCACATTAATATTCATGTCCATCCCTTTTGGTATGTCTAATATACATACGTTTAAACCATCATAGTTGTACTAACTCAAACACTTTTAATCTAATAAACATATAGAATTTGGGTTACTTATGGCTTTTCAATATACGGATAGACTAGAAACAAATGCGTATAACATCTAAAAACCTTATTGAGTATGCCAAGATGATAATTAATAATTATATACTTTATTATTTTACAATTTAACAACTGAGATCAAACACTTATAGAATAATTCCTTATTTATTCCCTTGTCCCAAAGTCATTCAAGTTTTTACTTGAATTCATTTATTTAAATGAAAAATAGATTCTCCCAAAATGTAATACCTAAAACTAAATAATAATAAAATATACTACAATTATCTCAAATTTCAAGAGTTATTGCATGTATATTCTTTATTTTAGTATTAAGATTTTCATATTATTAATCATGAAAAAATACTTGTACAAGTCCATGTATGACCCTATACAATTTTAAAAACATCCACTAAACATATAAATACAACCAGCAAGATCAATACTTTCAGTTGTAAAACCTAGATTTTAAAATAATAATAATAATAATGGAGAGCCTTCCACAATATGAATTCATTATAAACTTTTTAATCATGAAAATAAAGATTGTTGACAATAGTTTCTATCCATTTCCCAACAATAAACAAAAGTTTTGATTCCAAAATAATCTTCATAAAGTTGGCTATAGTCACGTCTTGGTCTCTAAAATTACCATAGCTCATATTTAGTCCTATAGGTGGTTATTGTAACCACCTATAGGTCTAAATATAGACTTGTATAAATAAAATATCTAACATTTTTTATTTAAATACAATAAAATGAAATATTATGTGGAATTCATTTGATTATCCTTGAGCCACCTCTATGATCTTGTGAGTGAGGATAATCCCTCACCCTCAAAATCATAGGGGTGATTCCACCTATATTAAGAAATTTTCATGGAAAATATGCTAAAGTTTAAATCACAAAACCACACACTCAGTCATTCAAGGAAGACCCATATTTGGGTAATAATCATGTTATACACACTGATGAGATATGGATGAGTTGTAAAGTGACTTGGTTGTTTCAAGCACCACCCAGGTTCAAATCTTAGTTTGGTATGAAAGGCTGGATGTGATCGATCATTAGTATTCTTGGACATAAAGTGGCCAATCATTAGTATTTTTGGACTAGTTATGGCCATTGATGGTATTCTCAAGTTAGTTGTGGGCATTCATTGGTATTCTCTTGTGAATCTGGGTCCTTGATGTCCCAAACTAGTTGGAGCTCTTGTCAAAAACTCATGGGATAGGTACCCCTCAACCTTGAGCACCGATTTAAAATAAATAATCATGTTCTACACATCAACCAATCTAGTTTTTAATAATATTTTTCCCCAATGTAAACTACATGAATTTATTTAGATAATATTAAGAGAATAATCCACATTTTTATTGTCTATAAACCCATATCTTAATTTATTATCTAGGGTTTCATGTTCATTTGACAATATAAGACTATACAAACATTTAATTAAATAATTAGAAATGAAAAACCTGATAATATATTAACCCAACACAAAATACAAAGTTACTTGCCTAAGATAAAATTTGGGTTCTACTTGTCCTTCTACTCTTTCTCCCATTGTCAATGTTCCACTCCAAAAATAACCTCTCTTCCTTATTCATCATGCCCTTTCTACTTCTTTTTCTCATTTTTATCTTCTAAAATATCATTGTGTCTATATTCACATGCCTATATTAATTCCACCATTTATATCAAGCATTATTAGTGGTTTTAAGACCTATAATGATATGAAATAATAGTTTTGAGTTCAAATCAATATTCCCTAACAAATTATCATGTAAAGTTTCACCAAAAAATCATCTTATAGAACACTCAGAGTCAAAATAACTATTGATTCCAATAAAAATAACAAATAATTCCAAATTCTTTAATTTTTCCACGAACTTTATCAAACCCTAATTATTTGACCTTAACCAAATTGTAATTCATCAAATTTAATCATTTTATAAAATACATTCTTTAATCATTTTATAATCCCATGCTAAGGTTAAGTCAACATACCAAAAAATAATAATATGTACACAAAAAGGGGTCAAATAATCCTTTGAATTCTAATAACCTCCAAAAATAATATTTATACTTTTTTTTACAAATAAGTGGATATATAATATAAAAACACAATTCTTAAATTGTTAGGACTAGATGACCTATGAAACATATTAAATAAGTTAATAATAATGCAAGATCATACCTTAAAATATACATATATTATATGACCAAACCATAATACACAATTATGGACTCACACACACAAATCTCACAATAACAAATATTAATATAATTTAGTCAAGCAAAATACATATAATAAGTAATACCAAATACAAATATGCATGTTAATAACCACCCAAAATGAAAGTACATCAGAATAAACATGATAAATAATGAATAATTCATGAGTGTGTTATTGTTCTAATTTCCTTCTCTTTCTACCCACAACTACCATGATCTATTTCCCTCTCGCATATGATATTATCCATTTTAATTCTTTTGTTATGATAGATACATAATCATGCATATACCTCATCTAGAAAAGGAGTAGTTAGTCAAAGCTAATAGAAAATAAATAATTAAATGTTAATAATGTAAACACATTAAATGCACTATTGTTTCTCAAACACAACAAGAATAAAATCATATATATAATGTCAATATCATCATGGAACAATCATGTACTAGAACAAAACTATATTTAAAAGAAAATATTGATGATTTTACCACACATCTTATAAATTATCAAATAAATAGTTTAATCATTTTATTAAACCAAATAAACATTGATTGTAAAGATTAAAACATGATGTAACATCCTCCCCCCTTAAAAGGTCATCATCCTGATAACATTATTAAAAATATAAAATATGTCTAGAAATATAAATTGCTCAACAAAACATATAAAGAAAATAAATAAAGATGTAGACTTTAAAAGTCATCTCTATCCTCCAAAGTGGAACTATCTTTAAAATACTAGCCCTAGTGTACCTTTCATTGAGACACTTACTATTATGCAAGCCAATCTTGTGTTTGAAGTATTTTTATTAGTTTCAAAGTTACCATTCATGGATATATAACTTATAATTTATTCAAATCAAGTACATGTTAAGGATCAACCACATACTTCTTAAAATAAAATAAATGAAAGACATTAGGAATCTATGTTAAATCTAGTGTCAAATAAACTTTTTAATCAACATGGTTAATCACTTCTAGGACCTAGGAGGGTCCTACATATCTAGGTATTAATTTCGCTGATTTGTCAAATTTTAGAGAGATCTTTTGTGGTTTCTAACTAAGAACTTCCTTGTTATCCCTTTCATATAAATATATATTTTCTACCTGTCATTGGCCTCAACCAACCTTTTCCTAATTAGTTTCACCTATTCTTACATTTTAGCAAGCATATCATGTCTAAAAACCACTCTATCTTCTATTTTATAATAACTGATAGGTTTTCTAATTTTCTACCATATAAATCTCAATGGTGTTCTTTTAAAATATTAATGGAATGATATTCTTGTAGGTGAATTCAAATAATGGAAGTTATTATTCACATTTGTATTTTTGGTCCATGTAATAAATCCTCAAGAGGTCCTCTAATACCTGATTTGCCCTTTTAGTTTTTCCACCTGTTTCTAAATTATATGTTTTACTAAAATTGAGTTGAGTCCCAAAATTTTCATTTAAGGTTTTTTAAAATCCTAAAAGTCATGTAAGGATCTCTATTTGAAAATATTTTCTTAGGAAAACCATGCAACCTTAAACCTCCTCCACAAATCTCTTTGCCAAAAATAGAGCATCATCTTTAAATTACCATGTATATAACGTGCAACATTGGTGAGTTTATAAACTTCCACAAATATCATATCACATATATTCCTCGACATGGGGAACCATTGGATAAAGTCCATAATGATGAATTTCCACTTCCATTATGGAATATCATGTGGGTATAACAACCCAACAGGATGTGTATACATACAATATTTTTAAAACTTTATCAATTATTGATGCTTTCTCTCTTTTAGTAACCTATTAAGTCTCAATCTCGCTGAGTGCATGCCTTAAAGGGTGTATCAAGAAAGGGGTGGGTAGACAATTAATGCTTCACAAGATTTTTGTTCCCTATACCACCATTTAACACCATTACAACTCCCTATTATATGTTTCCCTAAGCTTTGACACCTCCCTTACATGCTCCTCCAAGTAATTCACCACCTCAAATAACCCCTACCTAAACAAAAACTCTTTTTTCCATCATCTAAATATATTAAAATGGGTCAACCCTATTATTAGAATTGAGGACATTGTAGGAATAAGTCAGCCTAGTAAACTTAGTATGGGACCTAACTATTCTATTTTCATATAATTAGGTTAACTAGATTGATTGTGTTAACTAAAATTATGGAAGGTTTTATGATTAGATATGATGATATAAACACATATTTTACCCCATTTCCACTATATATAATCATGAATTTGTGCTTCTATGTTTGCTTATCCTCTATTTCACTTGAGGATTCATTTCTTAGATTTTAATACTTCTTTGGAGTAGAATCTTGTCTTGTGGGAAAGGTCTTTTGGATGAATAGGATAAGTCTTGTAGCCTAGAGCTGACCTATATTTGTTATCCCTATGAACCACAACAACCTCTTACAAAGAACCATTGGCTAAGGGAGATATTGAGACTTTATGGGTTCATCTTTAAGGTAAGTTTTCCTAATTCTTACTCCTCCTTTATTAGTATATAAATTTGTATATATAATGGCTTATGAATTTATTTATCTATCCATGCTTAGGATTACCTCTACATTTACTTGAGTAGAGTTCTTCTTTGCATGCTTATTTTTTATGTTTATTATCCCTCATTTTTTCCAAAAGATTTGGTGATCACTAGATTATATTTACTTTATTATAAACCATAAGACCTAGTTAGTGTTATTGTGTGGTATTACTCGACTAGAGGCTCTAAAACCCTCTCTAGTGATATTGTATGTTACAAGAACCATTAATTAGGTCTAGAATATATATATTGGTCATGACCTCAATTTTATAAATATACCAACAAGTAGAATAGATAGTTTGATTTATCTTCTCTGAGCTAGGATTGATTTATAGATTAGCTTCACTTTATCTTGTATAAATTCTAGTTAACCTAACATGAAACTAACCCTTGTAGGTTTTCCTTCATGCTTTAATTTATTTTCATTACTTATTTATTTTATTTTTATATTACTAGATCAACTCTATTAAATCGGTCTAACATTCTATGTGAAATTTTTAACACATAGTCAATCTGATCAACTCTTTTTGGCTTTGTGAAGGTCATCTTCAATTATAAACAATTGAATCAATCCAATTGAATCAATTTTATTTTCTACATATAAGTATTTAGATTTAGTCAACCTAGTCAACTCCATTAGTAGGTTAAAAATATTCATCTAGATGACATAGTATAAAAATAATAATTCAACATTATTAAGTCATCAAGTTCATTCTATCCAATTTAGTCATTTCTTTTCTTCTTTTTAGTCCTATTTTTCACAATTTTTATTTCTATAAAATTGTAACCTTATAGTAAACTAAGTTGACTAGATCAACTTAGTTCTCTAGTTGATTCTTACCTAAGAGACTCAGTTGACTTGTTCGACTATGTTTCTTTGGCCTATTCTTCAATAGACAAATTGATCAAGTTGATTTTGTTATGTAATATTTGCATACTTGATTGACCCAATCAACTTAGTACTCTTCAAGAAAAAGGAATTAACTCACATTTGTAGTAATTAATTCATCTTTCATTTTTTTCCTTCTTGCTTAGAGTACCACATATAGTATAACTAATCAAATTTAATTTATCAATTTAGTCACATTTTTTTTCTTTTATACACACACTACCAAATCACAAAATATCAAAAATCATTAAACAACTCTACCCAAGGTATACCTACTAGGATTTCATCACTAAGGGGGAAGCTAACTTAGTTTTCAGCCAAGTATAAATATGTGGTTGATAGCATATATTGGCAAAGCACCCAATACCCTTATCACTATAGGATTGTGAAGTGAGGGGCAGGCCCTAATACCAAGATAGTACCATCACTAATACATATTCATTCAACCTTAACAACCTAAAACTAGATTTATCTTACCTCTTTCTAGTTCATTTATAAATCCAAATTCCCTATCACATTTCTTTATAAATCTATAATTTAAAACATTTAGGAATGACTTCATCTATTAACACTTCTATTTTTTTAGCATTGCTAATTTATTTTTGTCAAATGTATGTTGTATTATGGATAGCATTAGTACAAGGTTTATGTTATGTGCCACAACTAGATCAACTAGGTCAACTTAGTTGCTTATGTGTTTATTTCAATTTATTTGTTAATTAAAACTAGATCATCTAGAGTCATAACTATCAAAACCTATCTATACTCTCAGAACATAGTCCACCCACTTGACTGTGTCTCTTATATTTTCATTTCTACAAAACACAGTAGTTTTGTCTAACCCAGTCTCTCATAGGTTGGTATTTTTACCCTTATATAGAACATAGTCATTTTGACTGACCCAATCTCTTACAAGCTAGTATTCAGTGCTTCCCCATAGATCATAGTTGACTCATTCAACCATGTCTTTTCCATATATTCTACTAGTATTCCTTTTGAACTCAATCAAATTGGTTGACTCAGTAACACTTATCTAGTTTACTATTTTTTTAAATCTTATTTTTATGATTTCATACTACCTAGTTGATTCATTTCTTTGTCTTAAAATCTTTCCTAGCTGATCTGGTTTAGTATTTTTCTGATTTTGTTCCAATATTTCACCTTTTATCCTTAGTATTATATCCTCATTACAAATATCATGAAATCTCATATTATAATATTTTTGCATAACCTTAATCCATTTAGATAATACATGGGGTATTATTTCCTTCCTACCTTCATTACCCAAGAGGATACTCATTCTTGGTACACATTCTCGCACCCTTCATCTCTAGTCTACAATATGGTTCAAATTACTCAAAATGACAACACTAGTGGATCATATCCATTTCACACTTCTCACAACACTTCACTCTCTAAAGTACCTTATTACACTATAGGGGAAATTAGCACATGCTTAGCCAATAACCCTATAGTAAATCCTTTAAACACCAATAATCCTCTACCCAAAAACTCATCCCCTAATACCAATAAAGGGAATGTTCCTCCTACCAACCCTAACAAACCACATTTAAACACTAATAACACAAATCCACCAATTAATACCACTCAAATTATTACACAAATAGTTCAATAAATAAATATTATGCAAGCATCAAATACTTCTCAAATGATTCAAATGCATATTTTATTAAACATGACTGACTAATCAACCTCCTATTCTCTTACCTAAAAATAACTAAAATTTTATCCCTCTACCTCTCAGAGATGCCACAAGAAATATCATTCCCAACTCCTTCTTTATAACAAGATTCTTCAAAATATGTAAAATAAACCTTTAGTTCCCTTCATTATTTCTATTGATATTGTAAATATCTCTCCAATTATTAAATATTATGGGAATAAAGGCCCTACATCTTTCCTAAAGCAATCAGTAATCTCTACAAAGATTGGATTCAAACAAATTCCTTTGATACCACCAAACTTCAAGTCAAAACATTTACATCATATGTATTAGAATGGTATAATCAAGTCCCTTAACATTTCATATTGCAACTAGAGGATTTAGTAAATCATCTAGTAAGAGAATTTCAATGCAATGATCTTCTTAAAAATTGTCTTAGTCATTTTATCAATGCAAAATAATCCCCTTTAGAATCAGTTCATGACTTCATTAAATAATGGAAATTTTTGGCTCACAAATCTAATCATAACATGACTGACGATATATTATTTAAAATATTTATAATCACCTTAACACTTTCCACTCAATATAATGTTCAAAAAAGTTCCCCCAAAACTCTAAATGATGCAATTGATCAAGCCAAAATAGAAGACTTTCTTATGAAATAATTTGAGCCAAATCCTAAATCCATCAAGGGATCTTTCCAAAATTCCACTAATGTGATTACTAGAAATCCTCCTAAAAAAAAAGGATTAATCAATGGATAACCCCTTTAATTCCTATACACCATTAATAGTTCAACAAATGAAGCAATTAGTATCTCCCTTTAAACCTTTCACCTATACTAATACCCCACCTACATGGTATGATCCTAACAAAAAAATTTGGTTTCATTCTGATGTGGGTCATTCTCATGAAAAATGTCATGGGATCCTCAAATTAATTGTTTATTTTATCTTAGGAGATACATTCAACCATGATACTATGATCAAAATATGTCATCATGATTATGTCAAAGCCTTTCAAAATAAAAAAGGTAGCCAAACCTTCATCATCTAAACCTCAAAAACCTTTTTTTACTTCTAACCCACAACATTAAAATGAAGATATATGTGTAATTGATGTTGATTATGACCAATATTATACCAATTCTCAATATGTGAATGCATCCAAAGTCAATTATAAATGCAAATCTACCCATAAAGATCTTATCAATAAACCTAATAACCCATCAACTGAATAATAATTTCTTAAAGACACCACAAATACCTCTACCATACCTCCTGAACCAAATGAGGAAACACTCCCACAACTATAACCTTAATCTACTTCTCTTATATTTTTTTAAAATGTTGTACCTCCCAAGCCTCATGTTGGTTCTTCATCTTTGAAATAAAATTAAAATTTCTTGGAATAACTCAATTAAATTCCTTGTAAAATACTCCTCATGGAGTTAGTTTAAATTTCTCCATATCATTACAAATTTATAATGTAACAATTACAAGACATTTAAGAACCACCATCCCTTGATAAGTAAAAACCTCTTAAAGACCCTTCACCTACAGAAGTACATACTATTGAAACTATTTGTACCTCTTCTAAACTTTCCATATAATTTATTGAAGAAGACATTATTAATTATGAAATTATTTTTCAAGCCTTTGATCCACCTCTCTTCATTAAAATTACAATTAATAACACTCTTATCTAAAAAGTCTTGGTAGATGAGGGATAGAGAATTAATGTTACCTCCCTTTTTCTAGTTCAACAAATTGAATATATCAAAGATCACCTTATAAAAACTCATCTCACATTTTGAGGATTTGATAAAACAAACAAAAAACTACTTGGTTTTATTTGGCTCCCCCTCACTATTAGAACCATGACCATATGTACCAAGCTCATGGTCCTTGATTTACCACTATCTTACAACATGCTCCTAGGTCACCCATGGACACATTGTATGAGGTATATTTCCTCCTTAGCTAGTCAATAAATTAAATTCATCCATAATGGAAAATTTTAAAAACATGAGGTTGATCCTAATGTATGTATTATACAACTACCAAATCCTGAATCCTAATATCAAATTCTAGTTAAATTTGTTAACATGAATCTAGATCTATAGGTCACTCTTGCTGATTTTGATGATGATGAACACAATGAATTATAAAATACTTTTAATTTTACTAAATTACCTCCTTAAATTTTAGAGTTTCTACCTCATTATTTACTTCCATGTGATCATACCATTCTCTAATTGATGATAGCACTAAAATTCCTCCTCCATGTAATGCATACAAAGCTTCTTACAACAAATATGATTTCACATGTGATGAGTATAGAGTGAAAAAATTATTTCAATATCCTTTAATAATCTCTCCCTAAATGTTTAGTGATTTAGGTACATCCATTTATGATTCTCCCTTAGAAATAAATACATGTACTATTTCCAACATATATGATAATAATTATATCATGGCCCTAGCTCAATCACAAGACTTAGATGTACAACAATATCAAAAAAAATTGGCCAAAATACATGTATTAAATTATGATGTCCATGTCATTCACATATCAACTAATATTGAATTATAACTTGAAATCCAGTTATCTCCCATTAATCCTCCAATATTATACATCTTGTGGGTACTTGAACAAATCTCAACTCTAAAAAATTCAAAAAGTTATGACCCTTCTACACTTTCTACACCACCAACCAATATACCAACTTTTCTTCCTTCACATGATTATATATATACCACTAAAGCTACCCATCTCAATTAAATTTAAACTCCATCTTCAACATAACCTAACACACCTATCACCAATCTGATTGACTCCACTCAACCTAAAATTGAATCTACACCTAAAATTACCTTAGACACTAAAGACAAATATATACAACAAATAAATTATAAATATGATCATAACAAAAATAAACTAATTGATCTCAAATTAAATGTCAAATACAATGTACCATTACCCACACTCCTTAGTGATGAAGCCATATTTGAACTACCACATTCTAGATAATCTCATATTCCCTAATAACATCATAAACTTGGAAAATTCACATGAAAAGCTCATTGTTTTAAAATTTTCATTACTATTGTGGATCTTAAAACAAATCCTATTTTTTCTCTTCCTCATGTTCCATATCATTTCCAAGACTTAAATGTTATAGTCATTGAAGAAACCACAAAATTATAATATGGTACACCAACATGTCTTTAACCTATCACGGTCTCTAAAGAATGCACCCAAAATACATTATAACTTTAGCTTATTCTTTGAAAATTATTTTGAAATATTTAATTGGTCATATGAATATATTCTAGGTATTTATCCTAGCATCATCATACATAATATAATTACTTACACAAATGCAAAACCTGTTAGATAAAAACAAAAAAAAATCCACTTGAAATTTCTACCTTATGCCACAAAGAAAACACTAAAAATTTTTATGCTAAATTCATCAAACCTATTGAATACTCATAATGGGTATCAAACATCATTCCCATTTGTAAAAAATCCACCACAATCATTTGTATATGCATTGATTTTTATAATCTTAACTTAGCATGTCCAAAATATAGTTTTCCTTTAACTTCAATAGATGTTATAGTGGAATCCACTACTCGATATGAAATGTTATCACTTATGAATGGTTTCTCAGGATATAACCAAATTCACATAGCTCTTGAAGACCAATATAAAATAACATTTATTGCAGAAGAGGGCACCTATTGTTATGTCAAAATGCCTTTTGGTATTAAAAATGTTGGATCAACCTATAAATGTGCAATGACCCACATTTTTCATGATATTATACATGAGATAGTGGAAACCTATGTTGATGATCTAATTACCAAATCTAAAATTCATACAATGGACCTCATCCATATAACTATCATTTTTTATCAACTAATAAAACATAAAGTTAGACTTAACCTATACAAATGTGTATTTAGAGTTACATATAGTAAAATTTTAGGGTTATTAGTCTCTCTTCAAAGAATGGACATTGATCCAACCAAAATAAAATCTATCATCAGCATACCTATTCCTTACTCCATTCCTAACATATTCACTTAACTTGTAAAACTTAGGGAAATTTGATGGTTCACCCTAGAAATGGCTTATTGTATATACTATATTAATTCCCTTCTCAAAAATGGTAATGCTCTAAAATGGATAGATTCATTCCAAAAAAAATTTGATAACATGAAATATTATTTGCTCCATCCCCCTACTCTTTGATAACCTTCAAATGACCATCCCTTAATCTTATATACCTAATCTACCCTAATATCAATTATAGAAATACTTGCACAACAAGATGATATTGGTAAAGAGTACACTATTTATTACATTATTCAAGGATTCATTGATTATGAAAAATATTATCACAAATTAAAATGTTATTTCCTTACTATCTATTTCACATCTAAAAAACTCCATCATTATATTCTCTACCAAACCACTTATGTCATTGTTCATTCTGATCCATTTTTTCAGTTCTTCTCCAAAACATTCTTACCTTGAGATAGAATTGGCAAAGAGATGATCCTCTTGATAGAATTTTACCTTCCAATTACCACCAAAAAAAATTCAAATGATAAGGCATCATTGACCAACTTGTGATAGCATCTCTATCAACTACAAATCACCTTTAAGATAATCTCCCTGATGACAACATTATTTATATTGAAGCTCTTAACCAAGCTATCTCTCTCAAAGATTATTTTCATAATTTCACTACTAATTTATAAGAAAATAATATTGAATATACTAATATCACTCATGATAATACTAAACCTTAAGTATTTATCAAATAAATACCTTAAGTAACGATTGATTTATATGAAGACACCTAAACACTCCTCTTTGATGGTGCAAAATGCCTCTAAGGAAATCAAGTAGGATGTATTCTAACAAACCCACATGGTCAGATCATGCCTTTAGCATTTATATTAAATATTTATGTCACTAATAACATGGTCAAATATGAATCTCTAATATCAGGCATAAAATCCACCCTCTACTTAGATATCCCATATCTACATGCTTTGGGTGACTCATAATTTATCTATCACCAAGTAAATGGTGATTATCAATGCAAAAGAGAAAATTTAATCACATATAATCAAATTGCTACCACACTTACCAAATAATTTTCATATTTTATAATTGAGCCAATTCCAAGAGATCAAAATACCATAGTTGATTCTCTTGTTTCATCAACATCTCTATTTCACCCTCATCAAGAACTTAATGATTCCCAATTTATTATCCAAATAAGAAAATCACCTTATTTTATCACACCAAATGATTCACTACTCTATCATATTAAGTTTTTCATTATTTGATATAATCCCATGGTATAAAAACATAATCCAATTTCTTGAACATCAAACTTACCCTAAAGAAATGGATTCTCAAGAAAAGACTCGAATACGTAAACAAGATTTCAATTATGTGTTTCAATACAATACCATTTAATACCATAATGCATAAGGAATCCTACTCTATTTTTTAATACAATAATAGGTTCCTAATCCCATATAAAAAGTACATGAGGGCATTTGTGGTGGTCTCTATAGTGGATATGCTACAACCTATAAAAGCTTATATATGGGTTACTTTTGGCCTAGTCTAGTAAAAGATGCTATTAATTTTACTAAAAATTGTTATACTTTTCAACTCCATGATGATATAATCCACTCACCACCCATTAAGATGAAAATGGTGGAGTCTCCTTAGCCATTCTCTATGTGTGGATTAAACATCATTGGTAAATTATCTTGATCATAATATGGCCATGTCCTTATCATTACTGCTATTGAATATTTTACCAAATGGGTAGAATCCATGCCTTTTTTCAATGTCAAAGGGACCACTATTTCAAAATTTATCCTTAACCAAATCAATTTTTATTTTAGACTTCCCCATACCATCATCTCTAACAATAGTAGAAATTTCAAAAACAAAGACATGAAATAATTATGTCCTAAATTTAAAATATCCCACAAATTTTACAAAAACCCACCATCCTTAATGTAATGTCCAATCATATTCTACTAATAAAATTCTAAAATAAATCTTAAAAAATATTATTCAAGAGACTCGTACAGATTGGTACCTTCATTTATATCCCACACTTCGGGCTTGTCATACTAGCATTCATACTTCCACTGGGGAAACACCATTCTCATTGGTATATGGCTCTAATAAGTATTAACATTGGAATTCAAACTCCCATATTTATGTATATCTTTTCATGGTATAATTCCTAATGAAGAATTATGTGAATCTCATCTTCATGATTTAAACTTTATTGATGAACACTGTTTGGCCATTTTACAACATAACTGCTAATATAAGGCTTTCATTTATAAATAACATAATAAAAATGTCAAAGTCCAAACATTTAATTTTGGTGACTTAGTCCTCAAATTATATTACATGCATGAAAATGAAGGAAAATATGCCCAAAAATAGTGGGGCCCTTACTTAACAAAAGACATTCTTGGTCCTATTACTTATCATCTATAAATTAATGAAGGCTATGTTTTCAAACAATCCACCAATGCACAAGTTTTAAAGACTATTTTTCTTAAATATTTGCCTTCTTTTCATAATTCTATAGACTATAATACTAACACTTATTATATGACTTCTCCAACAATTTCTCTTGTTTAGCGACCTATTCTATACATAAACCTTAGTTTCCTTCTTTGGTCCTTTGGTTCTTATTTTTCATTCAATTCATGAGTTGCATTATAATACCATGGATAGGACCTGATTTTCTTCATGAATATATTTTATTTCATACATCCATCTTTCATGATTTTTCTCTTTGATATTATGTTTGTTATTTTACAAACCTTTTTTCTTTTGTTCTTTCCATTTGTGAGTTGCATTGTAAGACTACAGATATTAACAAACATTCCTCATAAATACCAATACCACTTTTTGCACCTATTTAGGTTGATGTTTTATAAGTTGTAGTGTAAGACCATGGATAGGACCAGGCTCTCCTCATAAAACCTATGTATTCTTTTAAACTTTTTTTATAAACAGAGTGATTTTTTTAGAATTTAAATAAATGGTTAAAAGTTTGTGATTCCTTAATCTCAACCTTAGTTTTTGTTTATTTTGTAGATAAAAATTTCATTAAAAAATGTGTTATCATGTTTTGATACACTTACATACATCCTTATGATAAAGAATCATATTACCTATCATTTTATCCCTTTCACATTGTCACATTTTTTGTGATTTTAGGTAATTCAAATCATTTCATGTTTATTCCCCTTGATTTCTCTTCCTTTCATTCCACTTCAATAAAACAAGGTTGAGTTCAAGATGACACTTTTATTTAACATGAATAAAAAATACTCTTAGACACCATGCTCTCTAATCCCTCTTTCTTAGCAACCAAGTTCAAATTTTTCAAATGATAGTCATTTTTAGTACCAATGCTTGGTTCTCCAAATCCATGTGGAGGAGGAATAGAAAAAGATAAAAAAAATTAAAATCCAAAATCATTTACATAAAATATAATGATCAAACTTAAATATAAAATCAAAAAATCCACATCTCATCAAAAGACATGATTTATAGCACATCTCCTATTCCTAATCAAATCTCAAACTCCACAGTTGGCCACATAATAGAGCCAAGGTCTATTGGGGTGTAATAGACTAGTATATTGGGACAAGTGAATTCAAAATCATTTGTAGTTATACCTATTTTCTCACACAATTACCCAATATTCATAGTAGATAGACAACTCTATAATGGGTCCTAAGGAATGAGGAACATGTTGTGAGAAGGTAGGTCCATTGTAATATTCATGTGTATATCCTTCTTGGGATGATATTCATACTTAATTTTAATAAACTAATATTTGTGTGGTTAGGATAATTTCATTAGATTCCTTAATGTCTAAATTCCTCTTGTTTTGACAAATTAATTTTAGTGTCTTGAATTCAGTAAAGAGTCTCTCTACCTTGATTTTTTAAACATGTCACCCACAACCCACTTCATTCCCCACTTGGTAATCAAAATTGATTCTAAATCTATTTTCCCAGTTCTATATTCCCTCTTATTCACATCTTAAAACATGCTAGCACTACTTTTTTTTTGTTTTATCTATCTTTAGAAAAAAAGTATGCTTGAGTGACTATTTCTAAAATTGACTTGGTTTGATTTAATTTTTTTAAAAGCATTCTTTAGCATTCCTTTTTTTAGATAATTGTGTCTATTTATATATTTATGTACTTTTTCCGTTATTGTGTGAGTTTTAATTGTTACTTCTCACTCAACAATGTTATTTTACTTTTTTTTCCATTGTTGAGTGAATTTGGATTGTTACTCCTCACTCCTTAATGTTGTTTTAATTTTTATTTTCCATCTTTATCTAGATTTTTTTGTTACTCATTTATACATTGATGTTAGACTTAACATATTAATTTTACACATCCTTTGTTTGATTTAGTTTGCCACTTTTTTTACTTAAGGAATTTTTTTTCATTGAGTTTTTTGTTTATTTAGTAGCCTCTAATTTTCAGATACCTAATTTACTCTAAACATTTGGCTTTGTTATTTGGTCCTAACTTAGCATTTATCACCCTAGCTTACTAAATTTATAAGTACATCATGCCTACACATTTTAGTTATCTTGACTTTCCTAAATTTATTTATCTTTTCTCTTTAGTTTTGTATCCTTAGGGTTTGTCCAAATTAGTCTTTGTGCCCTTCATGATCAAAACTATAAACATAGTAGATAACCTTTCAATAATAAAGGTAAGTCAAAGTATGAATATATTACTTATTTATTTTAGTTATTTCTTTTCAATCATTTAATTTAAGTTATTTTATGATTTAAAATAATGTAATTTATTTAGCTTAGCATTATGTGTTCTTATGTTCTTTTCCTGAAGCACCATCTTGTGTTGCAACTATGTAACATGTTATGAGACTCAAGTGGGGCAGATGTATACACATAATATTTTTTAAATTTTATCAATTATTGATGTTTTCTCTCTTACAAGAACCCATCTACTCTCAATATCTATAAGTGCATGCTTTGAAGGGTGCAGTAGGAAAGGGGTGGGTAGACCATTAGTGCTTTGTAATATTGTTGTTCCCTACACCACCACATAAACTAACACAAGTCCCTCCTATACATTTCCCTAAGATTTTAAACCTCCCTTACACACTACTTGAATTAATTCACTGTCTCAAACAACCTCTACCTAATTCAAACCTTTTTTTACCATCCTCCAAACACAGTCGAATGGGTCGACCCTATTATGTACCTAACTCTTCTATTTCCATACAACTAGGTCAATTGGGCCGACTATGTTGGTTAAAATTATAGAAGCGTTTAAGGTTAGATTGAGATATATAAACACATATTTCACCCCATTTACAATAGATATAATCATTCATTTTCACTTTTTTGTCTACTTATCCACCATTTTACTTGAGGAGTCAATACCTAGGGTTTCATAATTCTTTAGAGAAGAATCTTGACTTATAGTAACAGTATTTTAGATTCATAGGAAAAGTCTTAGAGCCTAGATATTACCTATTTTTTTTATCCTTATGAACTAAAATAACCTTTTTCAAAGCACCATTAGCCAAGAGAGACATTAAGACTTGAAGTTTCGACTTTAAGGTCAGTATTCATAACTCTTACTCCTCTTTTTTTAGTAGATATTTTTACATGTATAATGAGTTATGAATTTATTTCTCTCCATGATTATTATTACCTCAACATTTACTTAAGTAGAGTTCTTCTTTACATGTTTATTGTTTAACTTTATTATGCCCAATTTCTACCACAAACTTTTGTCAACACTTGATTAGATTTACTTTACTTTATTACAACCCATAGGACCTAGCTAGGGTTATTATGTGGTATTAATTGACTAGAGTCTTTGGAACCCTCTCTAATGATATTTTATGGTAAGAAAACCCTTAGTTAGGTCTATCATATCTATTTTGGTCATGATTCTAATTGCATAAATGTACCATCAATAAGAATGGCTAGTTTGATTTATTTTCTCTAAGCTATGATTGATTTATATATCAAATTCATTTTCTCTTTTATACAGGATGTACATCCTCTAATTTTACTCACTAAAATTTCAAATGTCTAGACATAATGTCTATTTCATCTTTCTTGATTCCATTCCATAATTACAATGCTTTCAACTCAACCATAAGCTTAGTTACTACTAGATGACTTGAATAAGAAGTGTTATGTAAGTCCTTAATCATGGTAACTCTCAAGTTTTATTTTTTTGGAACATATATTCTCCCATTGAACCTTATGATCCCATCATTCTCAAAATGGAATCATTCATATCTATAGTCTTGAGGATTCTTTGCTAGAACTTTCTTGAGATGCTCATAAAATTCATCTCATGGTGATAGTGTCAAAACTTGGTCTCATAAGGTACTTTCTAATTATGTCCTTTGCTACTATGTACCTTTTAAATCTAAGTGCATAGACAACCCCATTTTCTTTTTATTTTATATAAGTGATATTAGAATCATATTATGATAAAAAAATCTAACCAATGCCTTTGATGAGCATTCAATTTAGTTGATTGAAGATATGATTGAGTCCAAAATTATTTGTATTTAGCTCAAATGGTTTACCCAATAGATAATATATCCAAACCTATAAAGCATGCACTATTGTGTCCAACTCCACACAAAATTTTTTGATTAGATATCTTGGAAAATTTGTGTATAAATTTCCTTTAATACCCTACTAAACCAATAAAACTATGCACATCATGAGTATTTTTTGATGCCAACCATTCTATGATGGATTTAATATCAAAAAGATTCCACTAATTTTCCTTTGGATTAAATAATATTCCCTAATTATTGCACTTATGTTTGGAATAAAACACATTTATATATTTTTCCATATAGATTATACTTCTATAAGCATTACAAGACCAAACACAGGTGATCAACATGCTCTTCCTTGGTATTAGATTATATAAATATATCATCTAGGAATAATATAATAAATTGATCAAGATGAAATTTGAATACATGGTTCATGATATTCATGAATGTTGCAAGTCATTAGTTAGCTTGAAAGGATGAATTGTGAATTCATAGTCCCATATCTCATTATAAAAGTAGTTTTTGGAATATCTTCCTCCTTGGTTCTCAATTGATGATATCCCAATCTAAGGTTGATTTTGGAAATTATCATTTCACCTCACATTTGATTTAAAATATCATTAATGTGTGTTAAAGGGTGTCTATTTTTTATGTTTCCTTGCTCAACATCCTATAGTCTATACATAGATGAATATTCCCATCCTTCTTCTTAGCAAACACCATGGTGAAACACTTAGCTAAATTAACCCTTTTGATAACATATCTTGAAGTTTATCTTTCAATTAGATCAACTCTATTGTTTTCATTATGTAATAAGTCTTGGATTGAGTCTCAAATCCTTCAATGATTATAATTGTGAAGTCAAATTCTATTTTGGGAGGCAATCTAAGTAAATATTTTTTACATACATCATAAAATTATATAAAAAAAGGAAAACTGTCAAGAATCTAGAACAATAAATTGCTCTGATACCACTTTGTTAGGACCTGGAAGCACAATTGATTACCATGTACAAGCAACTATATGCAGAATTTAACCAGAAGTAACAAGTAACTAGAATTCAGAAATAACACAGAATATGAGAGACAATACCCAATTGTATTAATCCCTTCCAAAAATAAATTACAATGAAGAGATGCCACACTCTTCCACACCTTACAGGCTTCCCACACCAAGTGTACAGTAGTTCACCTTCAAGAGCTCACTCTCTCAATTACAGTCCCAACACACAACTCAAACACAGAGTTGGTGTTCACCTCCAACCAGTCAGTATCACTACTACTAGTACCACCAGTTAGTATCACTACTGTTAGTACACAAGTACTCCATGTACTTCATGATTGAGTACACACTATACTCCAAGTAGATCTCCCCTAATCTTGCTACCTGTTGTGTTGCTGATCTCCCTGATCTTGTTGCCACCTGTAGATCAACTTGGTTTTGCAACACCTGTAAACCTAGACCGCACACACACACACACACACACACACACACACACACACTCACCTACAAATCAATGATCTTACTTACACATGTAGATCTCTCTACACCCTGAAGAACCCTTGTCCTTGCCTCACCAAGTCCTTATGATTCTCCAAACTAGTACCTTGATGGATCTTCTACTAGATCTTGATATCCCATAGATCTACTTGATCATACACACTTATCATCCCTATGGAACTAGGAGGAACACACCTTGCTCTCTTCACTCTGAAGGAGCTAACCAAGCTCTCTCAACTAGCACTCTAGGAATCCCTGCTTTGATCCCTCACACTTTACAATATAGCCCATGAGTCTATTATATAGATCTCATGCAAAAAATAATTAGACATCTAATTACAATAATTAGATTCACAGCTCCAAGGCTAAAATTAGCCTTTAACATGCAAACAACTAGTTCGTTAACAAACTATTTTTGAACTAGTAGTTCTATAACTACACAGGCGACCGACGTCGGTCCCTATCTAGCTGGAGATGACTGACGTCAGCCAATATCTGATCAATGTCAATTGCTTTGCTTATTGGATATGACTGAGGTCAATTGATTAGACCAACATTAGTTGCTCTATAACCTAGCAACCTCTTAACAACCTCCTCCATGTTTGCATCAGTGAAGCTTTTAGCTCCACAACCTAATAATCTCGCACTTACAGATAAGTAGCTACACCTATACCTATACCTGTACACTATCTAATCTATTTCCTAGCTTGTATCCCTCTTCAAGATCAATCCTGAAGAACAACCACCACATAACCTGTGGTGCAACCCCTATCATCCAAGTAACCTGCCATATCTGAAGTGCCTGACCTTGCATAGCATGAATCCCTACTGCTGGCCCCTCTCAAATACTTGAGAATCCACTGAACCACTTTCCAGTGCTTCCTTCCCAGATTGGCCACAAACCTACTAACAACTCCCACTACTAGGGAAATATCAAGGAGTACACATGTACTCAACCTCATCATGTGATTGGGGACCCTATTCTGTGAACTATCCATCCATAGGTGTGCTTGCCATTCTGCATCCTGCACTACCTTCACACAATCATCTTGTGACAACATCAACTTGTGATCTTCCCTGTCTCTAGGATTACTCATGCCAAAGAATTTCACTGCTCCCAAATTCTTCATGACATACCATTGAACTAACTTTACCTTTAGCTTAGCAACTCCCTATATGTATGCACCTACAACAAGCACATCATCCACATATAGTAACAGGATAATGTAGCGACCATTATCCAACCTAGTAAAGAAACCACAATGGTTACAATGACATTGACTAAAGCCGTGCTTTGTCATCCACCTATCAAACCTGTACCACTGTCCTGCAGCTTCCTCAAGACCATATACCCTAGCCTTCTGTCTCACGTGTCCATTCTCTCTATTCTTTAACCAAGGAATCCATTCATCTTTCAATGCTTTCATACCGGATGGCAACCCTAACAAATCTCCCATTTGGTTCTGCATCCTAGAAATCAAATTCCTCATTCATGCCATGCTCCCACTATTTCTTGGATCCTTCTTGTTCTATAGTGAGCAACAAGTATAAAGAAGAGGAATAACAAATTTGAGGCTTACTTACCCTTTCAGTCCTCCATATGGGCATTTAAGACTCCTTGACAACTTGTTGTCTACCCAAAATCCATTCCAGTGACCGACCTCGATCACCACATAGTCTGCATCCAACTAACGTCAGTTCCATGTGACTGTCCTAACTATCGATGCCAGTTTCCTTACTGACGTCAGTGTCTACCTATCACTAACATTAGTTCCTTGACCGATGTTAGTCTTACCCTACCTAACACCACTGGCTCTAGTCTACACATGACCGACATTAACACCTATCTGTTCAATGTCAGTTCCTCCTAACCAACATCGGTACCTATGTTCTCCTGTGAGTGATGACTTTTTACTTGTGAGCTCTCTTTAGATCAAAACCCTATCTAAACTACCCTGCTCAGAGTTACTCAGCCTTCTCCACTGATCTATGTCCATCATCTCCTCCATGAACACCAAGGCTTTCCAGTTCTTAAGTCTGTCAAAGACATCTAACTTCCTCTTAAGAACATGCATCTCCTTCTTGCTCATGTGACCAAGCCTACAAGGCACGTCTTCACAACAGAAGAAGAATTAGTAATATAAGTAGATAGATAAAGGATACCTACTTTCTTACCACCTACTAATTCAAGTGCATCCGTTATGAGAGTTTTTGTGCATCTCTCATCATCCAACTTTCCTGAAAAAATTAGCCACATCTTCAAGATTGGGACCTGCATGACCTCCTTCAACACCCATGTGTTGGTTGTCTATAATTTCAGCCACACTTCCCCTTTGCCAAAACTTTGACAAGGCACACCATCCCCTAAATAAATCTTTCCAAAGTCTCCAAAGACCTTAACATGGAAAAATACTCTATTTTGGGCTGCATGGAAAGAGGCAATAGAATCTATAAAATAAGATTCTGCTTTATCCAAGAAACATACCAGAGCATCCTATACAACAACACCTGCAACATCTACTTATTCAGTTCCTTCATGCTGATCTTTTACCAGCCAACAATATTTCTTTACTTGCTCTTTCTTTCCATAACACCGTAATTGACCATTCATGCCTTTGAATTCCTCCATTCTTAGTGTACTTTATTCTGCCATTTCTATACTCCCACTCAATCAGAAACCCCTAAGAGTGACCTATAATCAAACACAAACTTGTTCCCTACAACCTTAGCTCTGATACCAATTGTCAGGAATCTAGAACAATAAACTGCTCTGATACCACTTTGTTAGGACCCAGAAGCACAATTGATTACCATGTACAAGCAACTAAATGCAGAATTTAACCAGAAGTAACAAGTAACTATAATTTAGAAATAACATAGAATATGAGAGACAATACCTAATTGTATTAATACTCTTCCAAAAAGAAATTACAATGAAGAGATGTCACACTCTTCCACACCTTACAGGCTTCCCACACCAGGTGTACAGTAATTCACCTTCAAGAGCTCATTCTCTCAATTACGGTCCCAACACACAACTCAAGCATAGCATTGGTGTTCACCTCTAATCAGTCAATATCACTACTGCCAGTACCACCAATTAGTATCACTATTGCCAATACACAAGTACTCCATGACCGAGTACACACCGTACTCCAAGTAGATCTCCCCTGATCTTGCTACCTATTGTGTTGCTGATCTCCTTGATCTTGTTGCCACCTATAGATCAACTTGGTTTTATAACACTTATAAACCTAGATCACACACACACACACACACACTCACCTGCAAATCAATGATCTTACTTACACATGTAGATCTCTCTACACCCTGAAGAACCCTTGTCCTTGCCTCACCAAGTCCTTATGATTCTCCAAACTAGTACCCTGATGGATCTTCTACTAGATCTTGCTAGCCCATAGATCTACCTGATCATACACACTTGGCATCCCTATGGAACTAGGAGGAACACACCTTGCTCTCTTCACTCTGAAGGAGCTAACCAAGCTCTCTCAGCTAGCACTCTGGGAATCCTTGCTTTGATCCCTCACACTTTACAATACATCCCATGAGTCTATTATATAGATCTCATGCAAACAATAATTAGACATCTAATTACAATAATTAGATTTGTAGCTCCAAGGCTAAAATTAGCCTTTAACATGCAAACAACCAGTTTGTTAACAAACTATTTGTGAACTAGTAGTTTTGAAACTGCACAGGCGACTGATGTCGGTCCCTGTCTAGCTGGAGATGACCGACATCAGCTAATATCTGATCGATGTCAGTTGCTCTAATTATTGGATATGACTGATGTCGATTGATCAGACTGACATCGGTTGCTCTGCAACTCAGCAACCTCTCAACAACCTCCTCCATGTTTGCAATAGTGAAGCTTTTAGCTCCACAACCTAACAAAAAATACTTAAAGTTAAGTTATTTATGTTATTCAACCTCATAAATATTGACCATGAATACCTAACATTCTTTCCTTTCATCCTTATTTAACTATAGGGCAAAATTTTGTCTTAACTTTAATGCCTTATTTTCACTTGGATTTGGGTTTGATTACCTAAATCATAAAAGCAATCAACCCTATTTTTAAATCAATCATCCTTTTATTTGTGCTTTAAAACATAATTAAATCCTAATATCACATCATATGACCCTAGTGAAGCTACAAACAAGTCCACTATTGTGGTGAATTCATGTAATTCGACATTAACTTTGACTAGACATTTATCTACTTTGACCCTAAAATAATTACCATACTAAAACATCTGTTAATTTTCCATGTGCCTAGCTTTCTTAGATGATTTTTTATGCAAACTAAGAGAAATGAAAAACTTATTATATCCATTATCTAACAAAATTAAAAAATAATACCCATAATCTAACACTTATATGAGAGAAATTTGAAATATAGCTTGATGACTGTTAATTATTGCATGAATTTAAAATTATAAGGTCCCCTACATATATGATGATGAAGAATGGATCTTTAATTTACTTCCTATCTTCCACTAAGGATAGTCTTTTGCATAGTGATCTTTTCCACAAGTGAAGCATCCACTAGGAGGTCCTTTTATGGATGGTCGATTACCTCCTTTATTCCATTAATTAAAGATATTAGAAGGTTTATTAGTCCCTAAAAAATTATTGATTCTATATTTTTTATTATTTAATATATTTTTGTAATTTCCATTTCGCTTATAATTCTTAATTTTGAAAGAAGTTTTTAGATCACTATAATTTTTTTCATACTTGTTTTTGACTTCATAAAGTGATTTAAGCTTTTGGTTTTGCTTAACAACTTTATCAAACATGTGATACATGATGATAGGTCCATTTACATCCACTTTTCATCTAATATGTGACCTTATACCCATGATCAACTTCCTAATTTATAACTATTCATCCTTGTGGTACTAGGGAACATACTTTAGAAGTTTGTAAATTATTCTCATTACTCTGTCACTATTAGATCAACTTGTTTCGTATTTCTTAAATATGTTAATTTATGATAAAAATATATTTTTAATATCCACATTTATTTAAATAATGTATTTAACTAATCTCAAGTGGTGGTGGTGGATATAAGACCTATTTTTATGTTTTTATTGACCCACCAAGTTGTCACTTCACTAGCCAACTAGTATTTTCCCCATCCTACTTTGGTTATCTTAGAGTAATTTAAAATTTTAGAGTATTTCTCCATTTTATTGATCCAACCTTCAACCCCATAACCTAACACCATTTTTTTTTAAATTAGATGTATTCACCTTATTCATATCATACGCATGCTCTACAACCACTTGCACTCTTGTATCTTTATGATATTTAGCATACTCTTGTTCTTAGTACTCTCCCTAATAAGCTCATTTATCCTTATTTAATTGATACTCCTCTTCCTCATCATGTACATGTAATTTTATTCTAGTTCTAAAATGCAATCATGAGTTTCATTCAAGACTATGAAGATTTTATCAAGCTTTACAACATGATCAACTTCTAACTGGTTGGAGTCAGGTTGTTGACCCTCATTAGAAGTTCCTTCATTGTTAAATATTCCACACACCCTGTTCTCTATATGAAATTTAGGTTAGTGTTAATTTAATCATAGGTTCAATTATTTAAACATCTATTCTTATATCATATGTTAGGACCCTAATAGGTTTCACTACTAAGCTACTCCATTTTTTATTTAAATAGCTAATCTATCAATAACCAACTGATATAAATCATGATTAGTTAAGGTGATTAAATATTAAAGTTTTACCAATAATATATTATTTTTATATTTACATCATTTGGTTACAATACTCAATCAAGGTTATATTTGAGAACATTAATGTACAATAGATACATCATTTGAAGTAAAGTATTTAATCAAACATATAAGCATATTACTAACTCAACCTTTAAAGGCTATTAATTATTAAAATACAACAAGAACGTACTATTTTATATAAATATAGTTTAAATATTACAATAGTACATTATCTCCACTTCAAAATACAACAAGGTGAAATAGATAGTCTATATCAATAAATATGATTGATGTGATACTATCTTATGAATAATGAATATTCATTTATGTTGTAGCCATTACTTATTTTGTTAAATTTATAAAATAAGTGTCAAAATAAAATATTACAATTGAGATTCATAGTGTATATCATAAAATAAAATAATAGACATGAGTATTTATCAGAAAATATCTAGATCTAGTTGGAGAGAAGGAGAGCATCATCTGATCTCTTTTACGTCAACCACATACTATTAGTCACCCACACACATCCTCACTATTATTGGCCCTTCCCTTCATGAAGGGGTAGATAATGGTGATGTGGTCATTAATAACTCATCCATAATAATGTGCCATGCATTCTATATCATGTGTATCAGTCATACAAACCATGGAATTCATCCTCTATCTAATATGACATAAATTGTGCATGTAAACTACAAAGTAAAGTGGAGAGACAATGTATCTAGCTATAACATTAATTTATCGAAATATTTTTATTATATTACCAAACTTCAAATTAAGTTGGATCATAGTCCATAACATAATAATATATACTAAAATGTGTTACCATATGTGTTAACCAATGATTTATGGTTTATTCAAAGGCCTCCTACCTAACGTCCCTCATCATCCCTTAATGTAGATTATTATTTGTAAACAACCTACAAAAATATATCCTAACCAAAAGACATCATCCCAAATAGAATATTAATCATGACATTCTTTATATAGTTATTTCCATAAATTTTAAGAAGCATAATAAATTAAAGGTGAAATCTATAATCACCAACAAGAGATTACTAAGAACACAATCATCTATCTCAATAATATTGAGTTCAAGTTCATCAAGCTTCAAGCATCAAATATCAAGGAAGCATATTGTCAAGTAAATATCTTATTGCATACCTAGTAGTACTAAATGTTCTTACCTATAATTTAAATTCTCATATATATTTAGACATGTAATATGATTCCATTTTATCCATGATATAGGTCCTATAATACCAGAAGGGGTGATGTATTACTGGTTCATATCCATCCCTTTTGGGATGTCTAATATACTTACTTTTAAAAGACCATAGTTGTAATAACTCTTTAAAATCACTTTTAATCTAATAAAGGTATAGAATTTAGGTTACTCATGGATTTTAAATATACCAGTATACTAGATACAAATTCATATTAAATATAAAAATCTTATTGAGTATGCAAAGATGATAATTAATAACTATATAGTGTATTAGTTTACAATTAAACAATTGGGACCAAAAACTCATGGAACCCTACCTTATTTTTTTCTTGTTCCATACTCAATCAAAGTTTTACTTGTATTCATTTATTAAACCCAAAAGACATTTAACCAAAAATGTACCTAAAACTAACTAATAAAAATAATACTACATTCGACCTGTATTTCAAGAATCTTTACATGCATATGCTCTCTTAAAGTATCATGATTATTATCTTATGAATCATGAAAAAATATTGTTACATGTCTTTGTATTATTGTCTATAATTTGAATAGCAAACACCAAACATCTAAATATAACTAGCAAGATCAAACCTTTCGATTCTCAATCCTAGATTTTAAGACAAAAATAATGGAGACCCTTCTACAATAAGAATTCATTCTAAATTTTTTAATCATGAAAATAAATATTTTTTATAATATTTTTTATCCATTTCCAAGTAACAAATAAAATTTACAATTCCCAAGCAGTCTTCAAAAATATGGCTACAGTCACGGCTTGGTCTCTAAAATGGACACAACTCATAATTAGTCCTGTAGATGGTTATTGTAAACACATATAAGTCTAAATACAAACTTGTTTAAGTAAAAAAATCAAAAATATCTTTTTTTAAATGAAATATTATGTGGGATTTATTTGACTAACCCTGAACCCCATTTATAATATTTAGGGTGAGGGTAAACCCTCAGCCATAGGCTCATAGGCTTGATTCTACTAAGGTTAAGTAACTTTCCCATCCAAGGTTCTAAAGGTAAACTCAAAAAATTACACACACTTTCGTTTAAGGAAAACCCATTTTTGGGTAATAACCATGTTATACACAATGATCAAATCTAGTTTTTAATAAGTTTTTTCCTAATATAAACCACATGAACATATATAGAAAAGATTAATAGAAGAATCCAAATTTTTATTTTCTATAAACCCAAGTATTAATTTATTATCTATGGTTTCATATTTATTTTTCAATATAATATTATAAAAATATATTATCAAATCTAATGGAAATGAAAAAACCCATAACATATTGACCCAAATCGAAAGATGAAGTTACTTTCCTGAGACAAAAGAAGATAAAATTTGGGTTATAGTGTCATTATCCTCTTTATCCCTTTTTCAACATTACACTCTAAAAATTGCCTTTGATTCTTCTTCATTGTGCCCTTTCTAATTAATTTTCTTATTTTTATCATCCATAATCTCCTTGTGGCTCTATGCACGTCTACATTTATTTCACCATTTTTGCCAAGTACTCTTAATGATTTTAAGACCCATAATGACATGCAATAATAGTTTTGAGTTAAATTCAAGCCTCCCTAACAAAATTCCATTTAGAGTTTCACCAAACACTCACCTCCCAAAATAGTTAGAGTCAAAATAAGTAATGATCTCGATTTCAATTCTTTTTACATGAACCTTTTCAAACCCTAATGATTCGACCTTGATCAATTTTAACTCATCAAATTTAATAATTTTATAAAATATGTTACTTAATAATTTTATAATCCCATGCTAAGGATAATTCAACATACAACCAAATAATACCATGTACCCAAAAAGGGGTCAAATGATCATTTGGGGTCTACTAACCTCTAAAAATGAGTCTTTTACTATTTTTTTTCTTCTTTTGTAAAACATAATGATCCATAACATCATACATTAAAAAAAGTATTTAGTTTGAGCTAATAGAAAATTAAAAAACTATAATATTAATAATTTAAACACATTAAATGTATTATTGTTTATTAAATACAACTGCAATAAAATTAGATATACAATGTTAATATCATCATGAAATAATCATGTGCCAGAATAATAGTGTATTTATAGTGAAATAAATATAATATTTCTAAATTTACCACACATCTCAATAACTATCAGATCAATAGTTTAATACTTTTCTTAAACAAACTCAACATTACTTGTAAGGAGTAAAACATGATGTAACAAAGGTGGCTTTTGATCTTGTGTTATTTTGTAGAATTGATCATTTAGACCATGTGGTATAATGTTTGAGATATGTGGTTATTATCGAAATTAAATCATGTAAATAATGTATTACTCATCTTGTGCTTGTTAAAATGTTAATCTATCTTAGACCATATCCTTAAATGTATGGACTCATGAAAGGAAATTTTGAATATTTAGCTTTCTTGCTTACCTATCCTTAAATTATTTCTAATTATGGATAATTTTTGATGGCTTATTGTAAATTTATAAATATTTCCAACGTGTTATGCTTATTGTGTGCTTAAAATGGTTTTTTGATACTAAAAATACATTATTTTACTAGTAAACATTTATATTAATTGGTATGTGGGAGTAGATTGGTTAATGGACTATTTTTTTCATAAGTTACTCTACCTTTTTTTAAATGTTAGAATATGATGTAATTGACAATGAAATGTGTGTTGACCAATTTTGAGCCCCTAGGTCAAAATGTCAACCCCTATAGGTGAAAACTTGAGTGTCATGTTTTGTTAACCTTGCTCATGGCTTTGTCATGATTTAAAATCCCTCTAAAAGTATTCATAAGTCATTATTAACATTATTTAAGATTTATTTGGAAGAATTAAGGTAAAGTCTTGTTTTGGTCTTGTATTAGTCTAGCCATGTCATGGAGTAATGAAACATGGTAAAGTGATGTCATCGGTCCTTAGGTGTCCTTCAAGGTCATTTCATGCCTTGACTAACTTATACAAGCATTTAATGATGTTTTGGAAAGGTTAAGTTCCTTTTGAAAACTTTAAGGTAAAGTTTAATGAAGGAAAAAGAGGTTTTTTACTAACTCCAATATATACTAAGGCCCAAAAAGTTTATTGATCCATACATGACACTTTTTTAAGCTTGAAAAAAAGTTTACAATGTGTATATGGTAGTTACAAGTCAAGAGAAAGTCAAAATATTGAGTTCCAATGCCAAAAAAGGGATTTAATTACTTTTATAGACTTTTTGAGATCACCTATACGTATAAATAGTTTTAGAACATCCCTTCATCTTCCATAGGTCTTTTTAAATCTTGGGATCATGTTTTAAGTCTCAAAATTGCAGAAAACTCTTCCTCTCTCCCATCACTCTCTTCACAAGATCATTAAGGACATTTTCAAATGCATGGTGCAAGCCATGCATGTGTAATTAGAGGCTAAGATTTTGATAAGAGTCAGGGAAACCTATGGAATTCTAATTAGTTCCTTTGGTAATTTTATTGAGATCTTTAGCTTTATGAACAATCATTAAAGAGCTAAGGTGTTTTTTTAGACTCAAAACCACACTGTCTCAATTTTTTGGTAGCATAGTTGTTGGGTGGCTAGCTCATTGAGTAAAGGATTCATGCCAACATGACATCCACATAGGCATGAAGGAATAATTTTGGGTAATGTTTATCTCTTTTGCATTTTAGTGTCAGCTAGAGGGTGCACTTTCTAGGATTAGCAAGACATGGTGACTATAGTACAGAGTTTTTAAGGTTATAGAGCTAGTAGTTGTGATTACCAAGCTCCATCTTGGCACTCATCATGCACCTTCCACCCTGGTAAAGATGCTCATGAAAGATATTTAAGGATCTTGAGCTAGATGAAGAAGGGAGATAGAGAATTTTAATAGAGATCTTGCAAAATAAATCCTCAGTAAACAGTGCTTTAGTAGCCATTAAGCTTAATAATAATATGTAATCCATAAAGGATCCATTTGTAAGCACCCAAGCTTGTTTGTGAGCCTCTGGGTCATTAAGTAGTAAAAGTTTAGCATATACTCTGTTATGAATATTATGAACTCTATACTCTATTTTGAACTATAATTAATGATGAAGGTTGTTACATTAGTATGTAATGTGTTTGATTTACACATCTTTGATTTTGATAGGGGAATCAGTAATGGTTGTAATGTTGTCTTTCAATTATGTTAAGAAATGTCCATGTATGATACTAGTTCACATTTTAATGGAATCCCTATAAAATTCCATGATATCATCATAACTTTGTATAGAGAGGATGAGTATTGGTTCTATGCTAAGTATTCATATCCTTGTTAGGAGTGTGTGTCTAACATGAGTAGTTTGAGTTGAAGTAGTCTTATGACCCCTTAAGTGCTTAAGATGACACCAAAATTAGTCCATGAAAGGCTTGCACCTTTTAATATACTTGAATATTTTGTCTAATTGTATAAGACCCCTTAATTTAAGTCTCATTCCATGGCACAACTAGCCTAATACAAGCCTTAGTTCCTTCTTATATGTACTTTGAGTGAGCACACAATGCACGTACCTTATGTGGATTGATGTTGGTGCAACCAAGTGTTAAAATATTGAGTGCAAAAGGGAATATCCCATGATTTTGCCTGGCTAAATTAAACTAAGAACCAACTAATACAACTTTGTGATATTTTCTATAACATTTTTGTTTTGTTACCAAAACTCATGTTGAATTTTGTTACTATGATGGTGCAATAGAATGATGTAGTGACTCTCTCTCAAAAACATCAAGCACTAGATGCAATAGGTGGAAGATAGTTTCGCACTAAATCATCCAACTTGGAGAGGATAAAATCCAAGAAAATGGGTTCATAACAACCTATAGGGTGCATTTTATGAGGTGTTTTATGTGAGTTACCTAAGCATGTGTACAGGTGGTTGGATTTATATTCAACCCATAAAAGAAGAAGATATAGGCAATGTTATGAGTAGATGAAGGAGTGACTAGAGAGGTTTTAGACCCTAAATTCTACTTGGACTAGATCAAAGGATAAATGGTGACAAGGAGCTCTAAATAGATACATCCTTGAGTTCATAGTCTCAACATATTTGTGCCATAACAAAGTGGAGTATCAATTTTTATGCAACCCTAGAGGCATGTTTATGAAGTAATTCAGCATAGATCTCAAAAATCTAATGGTGGATTATGGTTTTAAAACTTTGGGGATGGAAGGACAAAGTCCTTTCATGTATGATCAGTGTAAAGGGGGAGAAGGGGATGTGTAAGTGAGGCATGATGAAAGGGGATGAGTAAATTGACACCTGAGATCTTATAAGATAGACTTATAATAAGATACAACACTAACTAATAGAAGATCTATAACTTGGAAGTGTCGAGAGAACCTATAGTGATTGGGAAGGGTATGGAGAAGGATCTCTTAAAATATAAAAGTGTGAGGATGAGAGATATAATGAAGTGAATGATTGAGCTCAACACTTGATAGGTGTGGAATTTGTTGGGTACCTACATAATTTGGTGACTACAAATATGCTTGACATGCCTACCCCCTTTGAACTTATAGTGCATGCTCATGTGCTAGATCCTCCACTTGAAGAAAGTATTAAAGTAATAATTGACTCTACTAATGACTTAGATCTTAAATGTTTTGTAAACTTGGATTACAACTTTATGATTGAATAGATTATTCCATATAAAAATGTGAGCACAACTACCTCTAAACCATTGGGTGCTAGCTCACCACAATAGAACTTGAGCATGAGCATACTAGCTCAATCGATGTCAGTAATGAAAAGTCAAAAATATCCCATAGAAAGTGGTCCATCACTACAAGTAAGTAGTATAGTGAAAATTACATCAACTATGCTAGTAGTAATGATGAGACCAACACCTAACCCCATATTTAGAGGTATTAGAGGACCATTGTCAATACAAGTGCTAGGGGGATAAGTACCTCAAATACCAGTTTCCCCCCCATAAAAAATATACAATGAAATGGTTATGCACTTGCTAGAGCATCATGGTGTGGATAATGATATAAAAAAACTACTAAAGTGTGAACTATAGTAGTGTGCATGGGGCATAACCCAATCAAAGCACAAGGCTACCCAACTTGAGACCACTTTACTTGATCGTGCCCACACTTGGTATAGTAAATTTGATCCTAAATAGGCCATGGTTGAATATGATACCATAAAGGATGCATTATTAAAGGAATTTAGCATTCCATAGTTTAAATAATAAAGCATCATCATGATAAAATATATTACCCAAGGACTCTCAGAAAGTGTGAACTTATATGATGCAAGGTTTAAGACTCTCCTATCAAAATTCCTACATGATATTCACCCTTCCCAACATGCATATTTGTTTATTAGGGGTTACTTGTGCCATTTCAAAAAGTTATTTCTTTGAAGACATTTATGAACCCTCAAGAAGTGCTTCAATCCATGCTCAGAGCTAAGGTAGTTGAAAGTGCAGACATAGGGATCATCCCATTTATGGAATCATAGATTACATTTATGACCTCCCATCTCCAAAATCTTACTGCTAGTTCTTTTTATGATTCTCTGAATGGACTATGGTGTACCAACTATGAAATATAATTCCAATTGGGATTCCCTTAAGGATCAGTTTATTCAACCCTTCTCCTTTTGTTAAAAAAAATTGAATTAATTAAGCCATTATATGTAGTTTAAAGGTTAGTGTTTTTGGACATTACAACATTAAAATATTAGAGGAGTACATAAAATACATGCTAGTCAAAATGGGGTTAGTGCTCCCAACCTTGTTTAAAGATCAAACTCTTAACAATGACTCTAGCAAGGAAGATGATGACACATGAAAGGCATGCAATTGAAAGAATTTGATAGGAAAAAATAGGTTAGTGTGCTAAGTTGAAAATAACATGCTATAAGAATAAGACCCTATCCATCTTTAGGCAGAAATGATTGAGGGTAGTAGACAAGTTGAGGATTCACACCAGGATAAGAATGAACCCTACTAAGTGTCATTAAGGACTACCAAGGTTAATATTAGTTTGGAGGGGAAACCAAAAATTACCACTATATGTGCCTATTAGTTTGACATAGAATTGGTGTGCATTATGGATATCCTAAAGGAATTCCAAGACTTATTTCAATTAAACTATAGAGATATGAAAGGCACATACCCATCCCTTAAGAAGATGAGCATCAAATTAGTTGATGATATAATACCCATCAAGAAGCACCCTTATAAGATGAACCCAAATCTTCACACTGTTGTCCCCAAAAATTAGTGACATGTTTGGGATAACCTATGAATTATTTTGGTTCAATAGACCAAAATCATCTCTCCCCTTTTCAAAAAATTTTCCTGAGCATCTGAGTTCTTCATTTTTCAAGCTTCTCATAAATATACAGACTTTACAGGCTTAAATCTATGGACTCTGTAAGCTTAAAACTACAGACTCTGCAGACTCAATTTCTACGGACTTCAAGGCCTCAAAACTACGGACTCTACAGGAAAGAAACAAGCTCTCAACACTTAGGTGATTTCAAGGTTGGTTCAACAACAAGGTTCAACCAAAATGTCCATCAGCAAGCTTCTAAGAAAGGATCAAACCATTAAACTATTGAACCGTTGAACCTTGAACCATTTTTGGTTCAACGAGTTCAATGGGTTCAAAGGTTCAACGTCATCAGCAAGAGTTAAGTGCATTTGTCAAGGTTCAAATTTCAACCACTTCAAGGTTTAATGGCTTCAAAACAATTATCAAAGAGAAGAAGGCTTGAACCGTTGAACCATTGAACCATTAAACCACTTTGGTTTAAAGATTCAATGGGTTCAATGGTTCAATAGGTTCAATGACCAAATGGTTCAAGGTGTTTGGGTCAAAAAAGATCAAAAGGACTTAGCCAAATAAAAAGAATGAACTGATTAAGTCGTTGAACTTTGAACCAAAAGCTTAAATGAGTTCACAAGTTTAAAGGTTCAACCAATGCGATGAAGATCAAAGAGCTTAGAAAGAACAAGTGACGGACAAAGGATGAACCAATGAACCGATTGAACCTTGAACTGAAAGAGTTCAATGTTCAATGGTTCATGGGTTCAAAGGCAGCCTCAATCAAGGAAAGAAGTAGCAAACAGGTGGTTCAATGGATGGTTCAACCAAGGAGTGGGAAAGTGATTGAACCAAGAAGTGATGGAATAAAAGAGGTAGAATGAACTAATGAACCAATGTACTTTCAGTGGGTTCAAGGTTTAAGGTTCAACATAGTTCAAGCAGCTAGCGACCATTGACGGCCCCACAAACATCAAATTTAAAGTAAGGGAATATCTGTTGAAATTTAAATAAAGTGTGGAACTTGAAGGAAGAACCAAGCGACTGGCTAAAAATATAGCCCGGGAGCTTAAATTTCGGGAAGAGACAAAACTAGAAAGGACAAAAGTAGAAAGATGAGAAGACTAGAAATATCTACATAGAAGTTATTCCAGTGGCTAGAATAGTTTGCAAAGTATATTTTTAAGCTTGCAAACATTGAAGGTGTATCCTGTTGGTCTCCTTTGGAGTAAAGACAAAATGGACAGTTGCGCAATGTCAGAGGGGACAGACCAAATGATCCAGACTCAGGAGAAGACATATGGGATAAAATGGCATGCCATAGTTAAGACAACCACCCTATTTTCAATGCAGTCCTTTGACAAACCTAGAAATGCATTCAAGGCATTGACTACAGCATGGGTCATCCCATGGAAAAGAGTGCCAAGCCTTGCTTGGTGGCTATATATTGTAAAATCCTATTTTATGCAAAGGATATCTTCTCAATACCAAAAGTAAAACTCTACCCAAATTGAAAGGTGAATACTGAGACTTTGAGCTCAGATTGTTGTTCATATTATTTTATTTGAATGAGAAAGAAAGTTACTTTTAGACTTTGTGTTGTTATAGCTTGTATCATTCTAGGAGATTGTTCTTATGTCTATTTCCTAAATGTATTCTTGTTTATGCAATTTAACAAGCAGACTTAGTGGAAGTGATAAGGAAGGTGTCCTAAAGCTAGCTACTTTCAAAATTTGTGCTATCATAGTTGTTTTCAGTGTGTGTTTATTTTCTATTTCTATGTAAAGGACCTTGGGATGACTTTATGCCCCCATTGTTCTTCGTATCTCACTCTTGAGCAGTCAAGGTGGAGACTTTGTGCTACATCTTAGATTGTTGGTTACTCTGTACTTTGTTATCAGTTACTTTTACTACCTGAAATAACTCCTATTGTTTCTTACAAGAACACTTCTGAAAGAAGAGAAGTGCCTTCAGTGTTTTCACCAAGATTTTCTCCTTTTTTTTTGAACATCATCTTTGAAATAAGAGAAATGGATGGTGTATCCTACCCCTATGTGTTATTTTTTGCATATATATAGTATATAGCACCTCATACTTATAGGGAAACTCCCCTTGATGAGAGGAGAGATTTGTCCACCTCTAATGTAGTAAACCTATACACTGGGCTGACCAATCTCCTTTGTTGTGGATGATAAGACCTATTTTGCTCAATCAGACAGCTAACTGACAAAATATTCACCCAATAATTTTTTGGTGACTCCACTGGGGATGAACGTGCAATATAAAGCCTCAAGTTTTAGATTGAATTAGTCCCTACCCTTATCCATTATAGACTCTAGTCACTTCATTCCGTGTCTTACCCATTATCATTATAGCCTTACCATCTTCCTCCATCTCCATTATATTATCTAGTCTGCAAAACCAGAGCCACTGGGATAGAACGTGTAGTTTGAAGCCTCAAGATTTAAGCTAAAGTAGGGCCAGTTCTTTCCCATTTTTGTTTTACAATCTAGCAACTCCACACTATACAAAAAGCTAGAGAGCCCAAGGTAGAACTAATTTTTTTACTGTTAGTAGAGCTTTGCCTATCCACACGCTGCCTAGATTTGTTATCCCTCTTTTTCATAATCCCATCATGGTAGTTTAAGGTCCCTAGGGTAACTCTTTTGGCCCACTCAATTTGACTCCACCCTTGCATGAACTTCCATGCAGCTTAAAAAAAAATTCCCCAATTTTTTTGGTGATGGGAGAGTTCACCCTGATGAACACATTGTATCCTTCAGCATAGCTTGTGGTGTGATATGCATGGAATTTGAGGATGTGGCAGTCAAGATTTTCATGGAAACACTTCAAGGTGCTACTACAAACTAGTTCTACCATCTATAGGCTAGGTTAGTGACTGACTGGGATACTCTTAAAGCTAAATTTGAAGCCAAATTCAATCCTTCAAAAGATGCACATGCTTTGCTAGCCTAGCTCACACAAATGAAGAAGGAGCCTCATGAGCCTATGAGGGATTTCATTACCAAGTTTGACAAGCTTAGGAATAGAATTCCTACCATTGCTCAGCCAACACCCAAAAACCTCAAATGTTTCTTCATCAACTCACAGTTGCCTGAAGTGAGTTTTTTGCTAAGACATGCTGGCCACATACACCTTGAGGCTATTGAAGACTTGGCTACTATTAGAAGGAAAGATAAGGAGAGATCCAAATAAAGGTAAATCCTCTTCATCTTCTGAGTATCCATCTACAGGCACTACAGATCAAATAGTGCAAAAGTTGGAAAATGAATTGCTAGCCTTAAAGAGACAAATGGCCCAAGGTATGTTTTCTCCTCCTAATCAAGATATGCCAAGGAGGACATTTCAAAATTAGCCATATCAAGGTAATTCTGCCATGAATCAAGGGTAGCCAAATAATCTTCCTCCCTCACAAAGGAACCTTGCCCTTAAAGCACCTCCAACCAACTCAGTAGTTAGATATCTGGAAATAGAACATGATTTCTCATTCCAACCTAAGTTGAATCTTGAAGATGACAATAATCTCTTCACTGAGGAAGAAAAATAATTAGCTAGTGACTCTAACATTAGTTTCCTAGATTATCAGGATGAACCCAAAAGTGAAGGTAATAAAGTTGAGGGATCATATGTTGTGTTCACCTGGTCCAAGAACCAGTCAGCCTAGCAAGCTAATAAAGAGAAGATAGAGGAGCAACCTCAACCAATAATTTCAATTACTAAGTGTGGAACCACTCTGCCTTTCCATCCAAAGGACCTGATGGTTGATAAAAAAGTAAGTACCCCAATCATTTCTACACCTTCAACTTCAAATTCATAGGCCAGTCCTCCCCCTCCCAAAAACCAAAAGGATGAACTCCCATCCTCTCTTCCTAGTCCATTTTAGTCATTTGATATAATTGATCATGTTAATAAATCCAAAATTCAAATGACTAAATTTGAATTCCTACAAGCCAATCCTAAGCAGTTGGACATTGCTGGAGAACTAAGTATGGACCTATCTGAGGCAAGGATCCATGTCAAGGGCATAATGAAGATATTGCTCCCTGAAAAGGAGGCAAAATATGTGGTCACCCAAATGTCAACCCCTATAGCTCAAATTCTATTTGAGTATTTGGGCAGGGATAATTATTTCTTGACCATAGAGGATGTTCATGTTTCTATAGATGAAAGTCCTATAGCTGGCAATCTAGGAATTGATCTAAATAAAACATCAAAAGAATTGGTAGGGTGAAATATAAATAAAAAAGGATCTTCCATCTCTAATAAAGAGAAATCTGATAGAAAATAAATTTTTGATGATGTTTGGATCCAAGAATTTGATGCTAGCAATTACTTTGTTGGTGCTGGAGATGAGATGGTGTTGATATCTCCTTAAGGAGATATTCTCTTACTTCACACAAGTTGAAGTTTAACAACACCAACAACATTGTCAAGTATGAATCTTTTTTACTCAAATTGAAGGCTACTCAGGATGAAGATGTCAAACTCCTTCATGCCAAAGGAGATGTTGAACCAATGGTTTTTTAGGGGTCTAATGCTGACAATCAAAATATGTGCTAGACTGAACTAGCAGAATAATGAACTATGGTAGTGGACCATACTGATGTACTCTGAAGTCAACAAAGGAACTCTTTACCAAGAGAGCAAGGATTTACAGTTTTCAAATAGAAGACCACGTCTTGCCATGGAGCAAGAATAAAAAGCCAAAAGGAGTGCATAAAAAATGTGATTCCTAGTGGAGAGTTCCATTTGCTCGTCACCATTCTGGGGATAAAATGGTTTCCTATTGGTTTATCAAGATAGAATGCCATCTTCATTGTCTCACAATGGGTAGCATCTGAATCACTTCAATTCTTGAAGTATCAGATAAGTTCACCTATACATATGTACACTTGTATAGTCTTTAGTTCTATTTTGTGCTTTTCATTTTCATTTTTTGGAGCCTTTCTTTTTGGGTAGCATGACTCCATAGCCCAATGGCATGGTTCAAGTCACTAGAGATTTTGGTTTCTACTCCCCTTAGATGTTTCAAGTCTTCAATTGAAGGAAGTTCCCCAACTGGAGCCATCTATTGTCCCCAGAAATGAGTGACATGTTTGGGACAACCTATGAACTATTTTGGTTCAATAGACCAAAATCATCTCTCCCCTTTTCAAAAAATTGTCCTGAGCATCCGAGTTCTTCATTTTTCAAGATTTTCATAAATATAGGGACTTTACAGGCTTAAATCTGTGGACTCTATAGGCTTAAAATATGGACTCCACAGACTCAATTTCTACGGACTTCAAGGCCTCAAAACTATGGACTCTGTAAGAAAGAAACAAGCTCTCAACACTTAGGTGATTTCAAGGTTGGTTCAACAAGAAGGTTCAACCAAAATGTCCATCAGCAAGCTTCTAAGCAAGGATTGAACCATTGAACCATTGAACTGTTGAACCTTGAACCATTTTTGGTTCAATGGGTTCAATGGATTCAAAGGTAGAACATCATCAACAAGAGTTAAGTGCATTTGTCAAGGTTCAAAGTTCAACCGCTTCAAGGTTCAACAGCTTCAAAACACTTATCAAAGAGAAGAAGGCTTGAACCATTAAACCACTTTGGTTCAATGGTTCAATGGGCTCAATGGTTCAATAGGTTCAATGACCAAATGGTTCAACGCGTTTGGGTCAAAAAAGATTAAAAGGACTTAGCCAAATAAAAAGAATGAACTGATTTAACTGTTGAACCTTGAACCAAAAGGTTCAATGAGTTCACAGGTTTAAAGGTTCAACCAGTGTGATGAAGATCAAAGAGATTAGAAAGAACAAGTGACGAATAAAGGATGAGCCAATGAACTGATTGAACCTTAAACCGAAAGAGTTCAAAGTTCAATGGTTCATGGCTTCAAAGGTTCAAAGGTGGCCTCAGTCAAGCAAAGAAGAAGTAAATAGGTGGTTCAATGGATGGTTCAACCAAGGCGTGGGAAAGTGATTGAACCAAGAAGGGATGGAACAAAAGAGGCAAAATGAACCAATGAACCAATGAACCAATGTACTTTTGATGGGTTAAAGGTTTAAGGTTCAACATGGTTCAAGCAGCTAGCAACCATTGATGGCCCCACAGACGTCAAATTTAAAGTAAGGGAATATCTATTGAAATTCAAATAAGGCACGAAACTTGAAGGAAGAACCAAGCGACTGGCTAAAAAGATAACTTAGGAGCTTAAATTCTAGGAAGAGACAAAGCTAGAAAGGACAAAAGCAAAAAGATTAGAAGACCAAAAATATCTATGTATAAGTTATTTTGGTGGCTAGAACAGTCTATAAAGTAAATTTTTGAGCTTATAAACATTGAAGGCATGGGATATTGGTCTCCTTTGGAGTAAAGACAAAATGGACAACTACACAGATGTCAAAGGGGACAGATCAAATGATCCAAACTCAAGAGAAGACATATGAAATGAAATGGCATGCCATAGTTAAGATAGCCACCCTATTTTCAATGTAGTCCTTTAAAAAACATAGAAATGCATTCAAGGCATTGACTATAGAATGGGCCATCCCATGGGAAAGAGTGCCAAGCCTTGCTTGGTGACTATATATTGTAAAATCCTATTTTGTGCAAAAGAGATCTTCCTGTTAGCAAAAGCAAAACTCTGCCCAAACTGAAATGTGAATACTGAGACTTTGAGCTCAGATTGTTGTTCATATTATTTTATCTAAATGAGAAAGCAAGTTACTTTTAGAATTTGTGTTGTTATAGCTTGTATCATTCTAGGAGATTTTTCTTATGTCTATTTCCTAAATGTATTCTTGTTTATGCAATTTAACAAGTAGAGCTAGTGGAAGTGATGAGGAAGGTGTCCTGAAGCTAGCTACTTTCAGACTTTGTGCTGTCATAGTTGTCTTCAGTGTGTGTTTATTTTCTATTTCTATGTAAAGGACTTTGGGATGACTTTGTGCCCCCATTGTTCTTCGTATCTCACTCTTGGGAAATCAAGGTGGAGAATTTGTGCTACTTCTTAGATTTTTGGTTACTCTATACTCTATTATCAATTACTTTTACTACCTAAAAGAACTCCTATTGTTTCCTACAAGAACACTTCTGAAAGAAGAGAAGTGCCTTCAGTTTTTTCACCAAGATTTTCTCCTTTATTTGTGAACATCATCTTTGAAAGAAAAGAGATGGATGGTGTATCCAACCCCTGTGTGTTATTTTCTACATATAATATATATATAGCACCTCATACTTATAAGGAACCTCCCCTTGATGAGAGGAGAGATTTGTCCACCTCTGATGTAGTAAACCTGCACACTAGGTCGACCAATATCCTTTATTGTGGATGATAAGACTTATTTTGCTCAATTAGATAGTTGACTAACAAAATATTCACCCAACACACACCAAATTCAAGATGAAGATATATAGCATGCTATCCATAAACATCATCTACCGTATGGAATAATCCAAATGGGTTAGCCCCATGGTCATCAATATCAAAAAATATGGGTGCATCTAGATTTGTGGTTACTATATACTATTGAATGTGGCCTGCATCACTGACCCCTTCCCAACTCTATTCATTGACAAAGTATTGGATGGCATCATAGGTTTCTGTTAGGGTGTGGAGCTAAAAGCTTCAACTATTGCAGACACAAAGAAGGGAGGTTGTTGAGTTCTAGAAGTACCGGCATCAGCACCATGACTGACATCAGTCAGATGCAGTGTAGAAGGAAACTAGCATTGGTAGGGAGTCGGTCGACATCGGCCAGCACCAGATAGATAGGGACCAATGTCGGTCGCATGTGGCGGTTCCAGAACTGTTGTTGTCAAATAGTCAATTAAGTGAAGCGAGTGTTTGCATGTTTAAGGGATAATTATAGTCACGAGCTGCGTGTCTAATTATTGTAATTAGAGTTCTATTTTTGTATGCATGGGATCTTATTTAAAGACCCATGAGGCATGTATTGTAAATTAAGCAGGCAAGTAAAAGCATTGAAGCAAGGAACAAGGTCAAGGAGATCTACAGGTGTAAGGTTAAGGAGATCAGCTGAAGCATTCAAGGAGGGGATAACAACTCAAGTTATTGAGTTGGTTGTGGTTGAGCAAGAGAGAGAGGGAAGAAGGTCTTGAGATGTGGCAAGCCTTTGAGGTGGAGGAAGAAGTGGCATCTTCCTTATTGTATTTTCTTCTAGTAGTATTTAATACAAGAGTGTGTATTGTCTCTCAAATTCTTTGTTGTCTCAAGTTTCTAGTTACTTAATCATTCTGGTATAATTTCATGTTCAATTGCTTATAAGAAAGTAATCAATTATGCTTCTATTGGATAAGGGGTTCTTAACAGTTGGTATCAGAGCTACAGTTTGCAGGAAGCAAGTTATTGTTTGATTACAGGTCATTCACAGGGTTTTCTGATTGAGTGGGAGTTTAGCAATGGCAGAAGAAAGTAAGCTACGAATGGAGAAGTTTAATGGCAAGAATTATCAACATTGGAGGATGTAGATAGAGGATTATTTGTATCAGAAGCATTTGTACTTACCGTTGTGTGGGGTTGCATGCAAGCCCATAGATATGAAGGATGAAGAATGGAATGTTCTTGATCGAAAGGCTCTGGGTTCCATAAGGTTGAGCCTTGCATCGTCTGTGATTTCTAACTTATCACAGTGCAAGACAATGGAAGAGTTGATAAAGTCCTTGGCAAATTTATACGAAAAGCCCTCAGCTTCTAATAAGGTATTTCTTATGAAGCAGCTATTTACTTTGCAAATGCAGGAATGTGGATCGATACATACTCATCTTAATGATTTCCATGGTTTGGTAAACCAGTTAGCTTCAGTCAATATTGTTTTTGATGATGAAGTAAAGGCTCTCTTGATTTTATGTTCTTTACCTGAAAGTTGGGATAGTTTGGTTATGGCAGTAAGTAATTTTGCATCTACTTCTAAAATCTTAAAAGTTGATGATGTTGTGAGTGTGATCTTGAATGAAGAAATACGTAGGAGAAGCACAAGTGAATCATCAGGGAATGTTCTAAGTGTAGAAAGTAGGGGAAGGCAAAGAGAGAAGATAGAGCAAGGGAAATCAAGGTCAAAGGTGGGAGGGAGATCCGAATCTAGAGGTGTTACCTGTTGGTTTTGTGGAAAGAGAGGACACACAAAGGAGTGTTGGTTGAGGGATAAAGAGAATCAACATGAAGGTAATGAAGAAGTAAAGGATGCAAATATTGTGGTATAGGATGCTCTCATACTTTCTTTGGATAGTCAGGTAGGATCATGGGTTTTAGATTCTAGTTCTTCTTTTCATGCATCCCCAAATAGAGATTTGTTCCAGGAGTATGTCCAAGGAGACTTTGGAGTGCTTTATTTAGGGGATGGTACGCCTTGTCAAATAGTTGGCAAAGGGAAAGTGTAGTTGAGATTGTAGATGGACAACACATGGGTGTTGAAGGAGGTCATGCATGTCCTAGTTCTGAAGCAGAGTTTGGTTTCTGTTGGAAGGTTGGGTGATGAGGGATGCACAATAACCCTCACAGTGGATTCTTGGAATGTTACCAAGGGAGCACTTGTTTTAGCAAGAGGTAAGAAAGTAGGTACTCTTTATCTATCTACTTGTATTACTGATTCTACTTCTGGTTTATCTACTTTAGCTATAGATTCGAAGATGTGGCTTAATAGGCTTGGTCACATGAATAAGAAGGGAATGGACGTTATTGATTCAAAAGGTATGTGTTCATATTCGGAAAGCATAGATAGAGTTCATTGCAAGAAAAGGAAATTTGATGCTTTTAACAAGAACAAAGAAGCCTTGGTGCTTATGGAGGAGATGAGGGACAGAGATCAGTCACAGGGGCTGAATAATTTTGAGCAGGGTAGCATGGATAGGGGTTTGATCCAAGATGAGCTCGCAGATGAAGATTTCATCACTTATAGGAACACACAGTCACCGATGCCGGTCACTTAGAACCAACGTCAGTCAGGCAGATACTGACATCGGTCATGTGCAGACCAGCAGGGTCGGTAGAATTAGGTAGGAGAAGTCTGACATCGGTCAGGCAGGGACCGACATCAGTAGAGGGGACACCAGCGTCGGCCAGGGAAATAATGTCGGTAGTCAGGGTTAGTGCAAGGAACCAACATCGGTCAGGAGCAGACTGGGAGATGGCTAAGATCGGTCACTGGAACGGATGTTGGGTGGACAGTAAGCTATCAAGGAGTCTCAAACACCCATATGGAGGTTATAAAGGGTAAGTGAACCTCATATTTGATGTTCACCTTCTTTATATTGCTTACTGATGGTCAAGAACTAAGAAGATGTGAAGAAGCAATGTAGGTAGAATCTAGAAATAGTGGGAGCTTGGCATGGATGAGGAGTGTGAGTCCTTGGAGAAGAACCAAACAAGGATTTGTTGGTGGAGTTGTCAGCTGGAAGAAAGCACTGGATGAGGGATGGATTCCCAAGTTAGAGAAGAGAGTGGATGGACACATGAGATAAAAGGCTATGGTATATGGTCTTGATTAGGCTGTAGGACAATGGAGGTTTGACCATTGTATTTATCTTTACCAAGTTGGATAATATTAGCTACATTATCCTGTTACTGTATTGTGTTGCTTGTTGTAGGGTTTCATATACAAGGAGTTTTCTGAGCTAAGGGTAAAGTTAGTTCAGAAGTATGTCATGAAGAATTTGGGAGCAGCAAAATTCTTTTGGCATAAGTGACAGGTATAGCATCATAGGTTTTGTGGTGGTTGGTCTTCAAGAGTGACTTTGAAGAGGGATACAGAGCCAAGGGAACAAAGTATATGGTGTACAGGTATAGGTACAGTTGCAGTTGTTTATCTCCAAGTGGGAGATTATTAGGGTGTGGAGCTAAAAGCTTCAACTATTACAGACATGAAGAATGGAGGTTGCTGAGTTCCAGAAGTACCGGCATCGACACCATGACTGATGTTGGTCAGATGCAGTACAAAAGGCAACCGACATCGGCAGGGAGTTGACCGACGTCGGCTAGCACCAAACAGACAGGGACCGACGTCGATTGCCTGTGGCGGTTCTAGAACTACTGTTGATGAACAGTTAGTTAAGTGAAGTGAGTGTTTGCATGTTTAAGGGCTAATTATAGTCATGAGCTGCATGTCTAATTATTGTAATTAGATTTCTATTTTTTTATGCATGGGATCCTATTTAAAGACCCATGAGGCATGTATTGTGAATTAAGCAGGCAAGTAAAAGCATTGAAGCAAGGAGCAAGGTCAAGGAGATCTACAGGTGTAAGGTCAAGGAGATCAGCTGAAGCATTCAAGGAGGGGATAACAACTCAGGTTGTTGAGTTGGTTGTGGTTGAGCAAGAGAGAGAGGGAAGAAGGTCTTGAGGTGTGGCAAGCCTTTGAGGTGGAGGAAGAAGTGGCATCTTCCTTATTGTATTTTCTTCTAGTAGTATTTAATACAAGAGTGTGTATTGTCTCTCAAATTCTTTGTTGTCTCAAGTTTCTAGTTAATCATTTTGGTATAATTCCGTGTTTAATTGCTTATAAGAAAGTAATCAATTGTGCTTCTGTTGGATAAGGGGTTCCTAATAGTTTCAAAATATACACCTTTATAGATGGGTTCTCAAAATACCATCAAGTCCAGATCGAGGAAGAAGACAAACCCAAAACTACCTTTACAACTGAATGAGGTTATTTTGCTTATAATGTGATGCCCTTTGGGTTGAAAAATGTGACAATTGTGTTCTCTCGAGTGGTGATCACCAATTTCAAAGACTTCATTCATAAGTTCCTCCAAGTTTACTTAGATGATTAGATAGTGTATGGGTTAGTGAAGGATCACTATGACAACTTGTGCATTATGTTTGAAAGGTGCAGACAATTGAAAATTTCATTAAGCCTCAATAAGTGTGTTTTCATAACACAATTTGAAAATTTACTCAAGCACATCATCTGCAAGGATGGTTTGCTCATTGATCTAGAAAATATTTCAATCATCCTTTAACTCTCAAACCCATTAACATAAAAATATGTTCATGCCTTTCTTGGACATTGTAGGTACTACAAGAAATTCATAAGGAACTATGCCAATATTGTAACACTATTATAAGAGCTCTTATGAAAGGATGGCCCATTATATTGGGTATAGCACAAGAAGATGCATTTGAGACCCTAAAACTCAAACTAGCAAGTGCATCAATATTATAATTTCACTCTTGGGTGACTCCTTTCCACATCCATTTTGATGCATCTATTTCTATGGTCACTATCATTATTATACAACCAAGCAAGGAAAAAATGGATCATCCTATTTTCTTCACAAGAAGAAAACTAATCAAGGTAGAATAGAAGTAAACCATAAATGAGCACAAGGCACTTGCCATGGTTTATGCCTTGTAGAAGTTTCAACAATATTTATTGGCAACCCCCTTCATCTTCTTCCTTGATCAGAGGTGCTCAATTACCTAGTGATCAAGTCCATTTTACATAGGTGAATTTATCAATAGATTATTTTGTTTCAAGAGTTCCATTTCTTTATTATAGTAAATCCTATAAAATAAAACTTAGGCATAGACCATCTATCCTACATCAACTCTAGTGATGTGTAAATGCCTATTCAAGATGATATGCCTGATGTGCAAATCTATAGGGTCTAATGCATCCCCGAAGATTTGGTAGAGATCAATATATTTTTAACCTCTAGATCTTTACCTTAGACCATGATGACTAAAAAGAAGAAGCAGCTCATAGTTCATGCTACCACTTTTCAACTCATTATTTGGGAATTATACAAGTTGAGCCATGATGAGGTCATGTGTCAATGTGTCCTAGAACATGAATAAGACTCAGTATTATAATAGGTGTATGAGGGGATTATTAGAGGCTATTATGCTAGAGATGTGATAGTGCATAAAGTAATATAATTAGGATTTTGGTGGTCAACTCTATTTCATGATGAAAAATAATTTGATAGAGATTGTGATGTATGCTAGCACATGGGAAAACCAAACAACTAGGATGATATTTCTCTCATCTTCACCCTTTCCCATGCACCATTTGAAAAATGGCTCATTGACTTTATTGGGCCTATTACTCCTACTACAAGGTATGTAAGTGCATGATACATTCTAGCTACCCTAGATAAATTTACCAAATGGACCAAAGCAATGCTAACCAAATATTATACAACCACCACAATAGAAATATTTATCTAGGAGAATATCATTAGTCTCTATGGATGCCCACTTAGCTTGACTAGCAACCATGGTGCACACTTCATCAATGAAATAGTTTAGATCCTGCTAATTAAATATATGGTGGCATACCATAAAATAACACCTTACCATCCTCAAGTGAATATAACTATAGAGGAATTAAATAAAATATTTGGGACATGCCTCACAAAAATATGTTATATTGGTCACAAAGATTAGGATGACTATGTGTTAGTAGTATTATGGGCCTATTGTACTATGTATAAGAACCTAAACAAGGCTATACCATTTCAACTGGTGTTTGGTGTAGAGGCCATTTTACCTATGGAATTATTAGTGCCCTCATTGTGCATCATGCATATTGGTTAGTTGGATGACTATGAATATTTAAGTACATACATGGAATATTTTGAGTTTTTGGATGACATGCACCCAAGCATGATGGAGCTAGTAGGTAGGAAAGATAGACCAGAAGCTATGGCATGATAAGCACATCAAGTGCAAGGTATGTACATAATGTACACTAGTCTTGATATATAAACTAAGTACCTCAAGCACCTAGGCAAGTTATAAATTAGGTGGATGGGACCTTATGTCATCCACAGTATATTAAAAACTAGCACATGCCAAATTATTCAAATTGATGGGTGAAATCCTCCTTGAGAATTTCAATAGTGCCAGATTGAAGCTCTATTATCATTAAAATGGTACTTGTGCCATCATATACTGACTTCTCAATCACAATTCAGTTATTTGGTTTTGACCATATTAAGATTTGGTGTAAGCCAAATCTTTCCTTATGTTTTTTATATTGTGTTGAGTGAATAAGCATGGAACTTTCAAGCCCATAAGATATCTCTTCTGGTGCTTTCATGCATAAATCTAGTCAGTTGAGTTGAGCATATTCACTTTCTAAGCTCTTGAAGATAGACACCTAAGTTTTTGGGTGTGTGAAATTTGCTAGATTCAAAAATTTATAAGTACAAGTTGACTAAGAAAGGTGCATAATATATTCATGTGCAAGAAATCAAGAGGATACAATGAAGCACTAGAGGACCAGTGCAAGGATTTGTATGGGGTAGGGAAGTCTAAGGTAAGAGACATGAAAGCTTAGAGAAATTGGATAAGAAAGAGAGGTGCATTTATAAGTAAGTGTAGCACTAACAAGATATGGGACCAAGTAGGATTAATCATGTGCATATGAAGCGCTACACCCAAGTTTCCATAAGAATGTTGAAGGTCATGCCAAGTTGAACAAAATTCAAGAGAATGACTATCAAGATAGCTAGTACCCACCTAATGGTCAATGGGAAGTGACTATTTGAATCATTGGTCACTTCACTGAATAAACCAATAAGTGAATTCAATGTTATGGGGGTAAAAGAATAAATATCTACAATAAATGATAAGTTGGTAGTAGATTATAATGGATTTCATGGGATAGTAGATTCTAAGAAATCCACACACCACAATCCATTAATGAGGTAGATGAAAACATAGTATAAAGGGGAGAATGGAAAAATTAAATAGGTTATTGACCTTTATAAGAATTCAAAATAGAGCACAAAATCGAAACCATTAAAACTAGAGAACACTACTAGAAAGAACTAGTCATCCATAACCCTTTAAAATAAGAAAAAGTGAATAATAACAAGATTTCACTCCACTTTGAGATGAAAATGAGGCAAGTATAAATAAATTTCTAAAGAAACAAGGCAAAAAAAGTATTGCATAATGACCAGCTATCATTAACAGCCTAGGAAGCCAAGTATTTCATGGTGGTGCTAAGGAAAATCCCTAATGCACAACAACTTGAGATCCCAATCATGACCATGGATCAAGATAGAAGTAGGATGAAGTGTCAATTTGTGTGCCCTAGAGCTAAGGCCACCAAATATGAGGAAGATGACACTGATAGGATGAACATTCATCCCTTATAAAGAGTAATAATAAATGGGATGATCTTCAACCTCTACTATGAAATAAAGTTATGCAAGAAGGGTGTCAATCTTAGAAAGGATGATGATCACCCCTACCTAGTCAGTGATGAAGGAAAGGCTATGCCAAAGCTGTAGGAGAAGAGTATCCAAAATAAATGGGGTTAAAATCTTGAATAAATCATGGAGTTCATCAAGTTAAAAATTTCCTTCAAAGAGAAAATTATGCCCCCCACTCCAAAGAAGTACATGACCTTCGCACAAGAGAGTGCTTCTTCTAACAAGTACAAGAAAAATGCCAAGGGACCTATTACATTCTAGACTATAAATCTTGCAAAGATGGAGAAAGAGGAAACCCTCACATCCATAATAGAAGAGGAAACTACAGAAGACCAAGTAGGGACCTATATCCTATAGATAGAAGGAAAAGAGGATCCAAGCACCAAAGACGTATAGGAATCCCTACAAAGTGGCACAACCATTGTGCTTAAGTAAATAGAGGAGCTAGCAAGCCCCTCTTTAGTAAAGAAGCCTCCACACCACCTTTGTAAATAGATGAGGATAAAAGAATTGTTTGGAATAATATGGGATTAAGTGAGGAGGACATTAATAAGGCATTGACACTTGAAGAAAAGTAGAGGTTTTCCTTAAGAAAATGAATTAGCCAAAGTAGAGAAAAGGGCACCAAATTTTTCCACAAGCACAGAACCAGTAGTTGAAGTGGTCAAGAAAGAGCTAAGATACCCAAACAAAAAGGTAAAATAATTTGCATAAGAGGCATGCCTAGGTAGTAAAGGGGTACTTGAAGAAAAAGAAGGTAATACTAGTGCCATAGAACAACAAACAAAGATAGTAAAGGAACCCTAGTAGTAGCAAGGGGATTTTGGTGCCAAAGGAATTTCCTTAGAGGTGAGTATTAAGAAACCTTAGGATGAACAAATATATGAGGGGGAGAAGTCCAAGGAAGAAACCCTAAGGATCAAATAGGTGAGTCCTTTGAAGAGAGTGACAAAGAGATCAGTGATGCCAGTGAAGAGGAGGAAGTATAGATAGAAAATACCATCATCAAAAAGGATGATAAGGAGTTGAATATAAGGGAAAAGGCATATAAGGGATGGGTGGATGAGTAAATCTATATATATGACATTATACCCCCCTAATCTACCATAACTAGGATGTGTAAATAACTCTAATTTTTACTAGGCCACTACATGGACGAGCCCTAGTTTGATGCACCTAGGGTGGCTACCTCAAGCCCAAAACATCTTGATGAGGGGTAAGACTCCCTCCTTATTAACCCTTAGACCATAAACCTAGTCCAATCTAGGAATGCATTGATCAATATGGCCATATAAGTTTTGCATCGAAACATCATCAATGATGGTAAGGTGAGAAATGGAAAAGCATCCATAAAGAAGCCAAGGATAAAATGTAGACCACAAAATTCAAGTTGCAACAACTCTGTGAGCACATGGAGGTAGTTGAACCATCTATTTTGGTCAATGTTGATACATTAGATATTTTATAGGTTGAAAAATTTTATGTGTTGGTAGAATAAATGATCTTAAGGTTCAAACCTAAGCAGGTGCAAGAATAAAAAGATCCCAATGTCACACTACAAAAATAGCTAGTTGATAAGATCTAAGAGGTATAAGACCTATTTTTTAAATTAAAAAAGGGAACAGATGTAGTAGACACCATTTTATTAAGCTTATCTAACCAAGACTTAGTTATAAATGTATACTTAAAGTAGGAAAAGTAAGATAAAGAGAAGCTAATGGTGTACATATACTCAGTAGGTAGGTCATGATGGGTACAAATCATGGGAAGCATCAACATGCTTATAAACCAAAAAAATTATCAAGAAAATTAGAATCGCTCTTACATGCTCTATAAACTAAGGCCTATGAGCAAGGAGTGATCCTAGATGGGAATGTGGAAAAGGCAAAAGGCAATATCGAGGCCTTTCAAAAGGAACTAGATAAAATGGATGTGTTTGTGCTCACTATTACATCCTTTAAGATAGATAGTTTTTATAAAGAAATCAAGCTCTCCATTAAGTGCTCTAAAGACTTTAGCATTGAACTCAAGGAGAATACGCCCAAATTCTACACTCCCAAGAGCTTGATAGCTGAGTCCAAGGATGGACTAAAGTTTTTGTATGGAGTAATGTTAGGCCCCTAGCTCATTAATTAAAGGATTCATGCCAACATGACATCCACATAGGCATGGAGTCATTTTAGGTGATGTTTATCCCTTTTACATTTTGTCACCAGTTAGAAGGTATGATGCATATCTTGTTCTAACTAGCAAGTGGCTAACTATATCCTATATTTTTAGGGCATCTTCTAGGATTAACAAGATGTGGTGATTGCAGTGCAGAGTTCATGAGGTTATGGATCTAGTGGTTATAATGACTAAGCTCCAACTTATAACTCAACATGCACCTTTTACCCTAGTAAATATTCTCATGAAATCTATTTAAGGAGCTTGATCCAAATGAAGAAAGGAGATAGATAATTGTAGTGGAGCTCTAGTAAAATGAATCCTCAATAGATAGTGCTCTGGCATCCATCAGGATTAAGAATACTAAGGAAGCAATAAAGGCTCTATTTGTAAGCACCCAAGTTCATCTATGAACCTCTAGGTTTTTAAGTAGTAAAAGTTAAGCATATACTCTATTATGAATATTATAAACTCTATACTCTATTTTGAACTATAATTAATGATGAAGGTTAATGTATTAACACATAATGTGTTTGATTTATACATGTTTGGTATTAATATTGGAATGAGTAATGGTTTTAATGTCATCTTTCAATTATGTTAAGAAATTTTCATGTATGATACTACTTCTCATTTTAATGGAGTCCCTATAAAATTCCATGATCTCATCATAACTATGTATAGAGGATGAGTATTGGTTCTATGCCAAGTATTCCTATCCTTGTTATGAGCACGTGTCTATCAAGATTATTTTGAGTGGAAGTAGTCTTGTGACCCCTTAAGGTCCTAAGATGACACCAAAATTAGTCCATGAAAGGCTTGCACATTTGAATATACTTAAAGCTTTTGTCTAATTACATAAGACCCCTTAATTGAAGTCTCATGCCATGGCATAACTAGCCAAACATGGGCCTTGGTTTCTTCTCACTTGTGATTTGGGTGAGTGCACAAGGCCTATGCCTTATGTGGATTGATGTTGACACAATTGAGTGTAAATTGGAATATCCCATGATTGTGCCTAGTCAAAGTAAACCAAGAACTGAATAAGATAACTTTGTGATCTTTTCTACAATAATAGTTGTAGGTGAAAATTCATAAACTTAATTTGAACCTTTTATAGGATCCTAAAATGTCTACACAACCCTCATCCATCATTTTCCATCATCATATAGCCCATATAGACATTATTTAATTAAGAAAGTTATTATGTTGCATAGTGTGCAAGTGGTTATTAGTGTTTCTCTATTGTTTGAAGGTTTTCATAGGGTTCATATGCATTCAAGTGTTTTTTGACATGGTTATCAATATTTTACCTTTATCAAAGATTCTCCAATCATCTAAGTATTATATGTACTAGTCTCCAAGTGTCATTGTGCTCCTAGCTTGAAGACTATACAGATGGGGATGCCTATGTAATAGTGCTTGAAAGGTCTTATTTTTACCTTGTCAAGGTTGTTTTAAGGTATTTATCTCATATAAATAATTAATAATTATCTAATGATTTTTAAAAGTTTAAAACAAACCTCATAAAGGTACCCTCTCACAAAGGCTATACGGGTGTTTTAGTCACTCACATGTTTGCAAACCTATTAGTGAGTATACAATGATCATAGGTCTCATGATAACAAAGTTAAAACAAGTTAGATATCTATTAAACCCTCCCAATAAACCATGTGACCTTTATAAACTCTATTATTATCATCAACAGCATTAATGAGTGAAATAAACTTCAATTTCCATGCATATGCCTTGAACATGAACCACCTATATACACGGTTTATACATATGAAAGGAGGAAATTTTTAGATGGTACAACATTACATTAGAGATATACATTTATATTTAGTGAGTGATATGGGGTTTCAAAAATCAATAAGTTATACTTGATAGTCCATAAAAGCAAGAAAAGAGGTCTACATGTTATAGGCTTGTAGGTCCTCTTTTGGACAAAAGTACACATGTTCATACAATATGAGAATGTGTACTGTGAACATTATTAAACAAAATAATAAGGGATGTTATAGACACATTAATATACCTAAACCATTTGGAGTCATATTGGGATCAAAAAGAGTCTACAAGCCTTAACACTCTTACACATGTCTGAGTTTGAAATCAAGAGGGCAGGGATCTAAAAATACTATGAAAAGGTCATGAGACTTGTAAATTAATGAGATAAAACCTCCATGAAATTTTAATACTTTAGGTGTTAAGGTGGAGTTGATAAATTCAATCTCAAGACTCAAATTTCAAACTCTTTCCTAGCAGTCACCTAAAGCCATCTCTTGGATGAGCTTAAACCATATGCATGGTTATTTTGAAGGTACAAGGTCATTGAAAAGTGATAGGATTTTAAAATGAGTTGATTAGGTTCTCATTAGTATGTATAAGGTCTTTACCTTATTCATTTACTTTGATAAAGATCCCAAATCCTTAGGATTGTAGACCAATCCTAAATGAATACCTATATGTCTTCTAGAGAGATCAGTCTAGCTTCAAATTCAAGAAAGTAGGTAGATCACATATAAAGTATAATTAGAACATAAATTAGATAATAAAAAAAAATTAGATTTTTTTCAAATATTAATTGACCTAAAGGAGAGTTTAAGATAAAATGACTTAACAAGATCACCAAAACCCTGCATACATAGTTCATGAGCACCTATAGATTGCCAAGGCAAGAAGCCTATTTATAAGCTTGAGAAAAAAGGTCATCTATAGTCATTGATATGGAAATTTAGGGTGAGGTTATGTATTGGTACAAAAAATCACTAAAATCCAAAGGGACCTAAAGAAGGTTCACTAGAACTGACTGTCTATAAAACTCTCTAAAACCCTATCTACAAAGCTAGTTTACCACCTATAGGCATTCCTAGTTTGGCAAAGAAACTTGCTTTTTTAGAGTGGATAAAATAAGTCTAAAGAGAGGTAAAGCATTTAGGGATTGTTTCATGGTAATATTATCTCCATAAGGTCCTTATACTTAGTTAGATGAATGAATTGACTCTCAACCTTGTACACATAGTTAAAAACCTACATGCATGGTTGATTCATGAGAGATTTTGCTTGACTAAGGGATTTAAAGTTATGTGGGATGGAAATTTAAATAATCTGAAGATGTTTCATGGTGTTAGGATCTCATTTTGATCCACAGACCCGGTAACAAGTAAGGTTAATGTTAAAAACCCTATTTAGGCTTGTAGAGCCTAATTCACTACCAAGAAAACCTCTAAGACAATCATAATTAGGATTGGCTAATGAAATAAAAATGAATATATAATGGATTTGACAAGTTTGGAATGTTTTAATAGTCATACAAGACTATACAAAGGTAGAGATAAGTAATAAAAGTACAATTTGACTTTGAGAACAACTCTAGCTTCTTTCAAGGTATGGTTGCAATCTAAAATCAGACTTACACTTACTTGATATGATCATAAAACACTTTTTGAGAATAACCTTTGGTGTTGAGATCAGTTTTGTAAATTTCCCTTTCATAATGTACGTTTAGATAATATTGTGGAGTTAATCTTGGTGCATCACCTCTATTAGGTTAGTGTTAATCCCCTTCTACCCATTTTATTTAAAATTAATTAGATTAGTGGTTAGTTTTAGGTGTGGTACAAGGGAGTTAGCCCTTAAATCTAGAGACTCATCTCTCCCATATGTCACCCATAATTTGAGATATGCTTCCATTTTACATCAAATTGAAGGACGTTGGATTAGACCTCCTTAAGGTACATATTTTATTGATAATATTTTTGGCATGCTTTGTGGGACTAAGGTAAAAATTTATATAATAATTATTGGTGTTTTCATTCTACCTAGCAGCATTTGGAGGCATGCAATAAACATCAATTATGACTCCAAATGAACTAAAAATAACATAAGTAGTCCAAGTACCTAAAAATCAAAAATTGGTATGTATTCTCAATCTTTAGGTGGTGAAAATTCATATTCCAAACTTGTAAATTCTTCATATTAGACTGATCATGTTCATGGCTTCTCCTCAAATATCCCTTCAACTATATTCTAACTTTGTCATAGGATTCATTGCCATCCTATTCCTATGCATAGTTTCAACTAGACTTGACAAGGTCATTGTTTTCCTAATCATCATGAATAAAGTGATATAAATTTGATCCTTGACTTTGAGAATCAAATGGAAGAGAATCATAAGATGAGGTAAAAATATAAGCAAAAAGAAGAGCTTGAATATCATAAATTTATTTATCATCAAGATTTGAATTTTGAGGATGAGTCTAGATCTAGGATAATTCAAGCTAGAAGATATCAAGATAGCCAACTACTTATAAAAATGTAAAATAAGTAAATAGTGATGAGGAAGATGGATAAAAGAGTTTAACCTAGTCACCTTTTTTCTATCATCCTCCTTCAAAATTTAAACTACTCATTACAATTTTTAAGATGAGAGTGGGCATTATTTGAAAAATAAAATCAATATGTCCTAACAAGTGAAAGTCTATAGATAAGGGACATAATCTAATACATGGAAAGTAGGCTAGTGAGATGGGAAAATTAAAAGTGCCAACTCAAGAAAGTTCAACCATGAGCTCAACCATCACCTACTATCCCTAGTCCACCTCATTTTATTCTAATACTTCCTCAAGATACATTCAACCTTGTCAAGGAACCCAATATCACTCTATCTTGGAAGCCTTCATAGACTTTGACTCTTGATTACATCATGCCAAATCTTGTGAATGAATCTTCTCTTATGCCCACTAAAGACCAAGAAAGAGATAAGATGTTAGAATTCAAACCAATGAATCTTTTTCCATCTCTCCAAGAACCTTTAAATAAGCCTAAATCCAAAACCTTGAGTTGGAAGGATAGTTTGTCAAATGTAAAGCATAACAAAAAGTCATCTTACCCTCCCCCACTCTCCTTTTGCTAATATGAGCCTATGGTTTTGAAAGTATAAAATGAGGTTACATCTACAAAATGGAATCAAGAAATAGGTGAGGAAGAGGTAAATATTTTATTTGAATTACCTTTCTTCATTTAATATTATGAGCCCATCTGTTGTGGCAAGAAACAGTTGAACAAGTTAAGTTTAGTGGAGCCATCAAAAAATAACCTTCAAGAAGATATTCATGAGGTTAAAGCTCCAAGAAATCATGAGGAAGTGGTGGTAGTCTTTGAAAATCAAGATGAAGAGAGCTTATGGAAAAAATTGTACCATGAGTTCATGGGAAAGCTTGAAGTGTTCACTATTAGTGGATCTCTTGAAGAGTAAGATAAAGAAACTAATAGGATGGAAAATAAAGTACTTCTTGAAGTAGTTTGTAATGACATGGTGGACTTGAATGAATTTTTAGTTGAGTATGAGGTAAGTTCTCATGAGAACACTTTGGTTACTATCCATGTTGAGCATCATCATAAATTGTAAGATGTTGAAGAATTAAAAACTCAATTGGACCATGTTCCAATTAAAGCATTTGATGAGCTTAATGTCCCTAAAGAGAATGATAAGAATGGGATCCAAATTGACATCCTTTCAAGTGACCAAGAGCTTTTGGGAAGAATTTGAAAATTTGTATTTGAGTTTGGATGACCAAATTATACCTTCAAGTAAACATGTATAAGATAAAGTTGGTCAAAGTGCATACATTGAAAAACATGATCCTAAAGAGTCATCAAAATTTAAATTTGTAGTTGTGGTCATATTGGAGAGTTATTCTATCATATAACATCATCAGGAGATAAAATTTGAATATAAAGATGAATTTATATTCATATGGAACATGTTATATGTTTATGGTTCACTTGAGGAAATCCTAGGAGGATTGGCAACCAAGAATCAGTTGAGCTCAATCAAACAAAGGTCTAAAAGGTAGCTTGCCTCATGTCATTCTTCATCTCATGGAGTAAGAGATTTTAAAATATTCCCATTTGATCTAGTAAGAAGAGGTTATTTTTAGTTTATTAGTATGTAGATATTTTTCTCATGTTGTTTGTGGTGTTCTTGTTTGCCAATTTTGACCCACATACCAAGCTTTTGTCTGGATAGAGAGGATGAGCAAAGTTCCTAATGGGGTAAATGATCAAATGGTTTAGAAGTAAGTTTATAATTACAAGATAAGATATCAATAGGTTCTCGTGGTGATCATAACCTTCATGTACATAAATTAGGTTTCATAGGTTTCAAAAACTCATTTTGAGCCTTGAAAGTTCAAGCTCAAGCATAGAAGAGCTAGACCATCATCACACGTCACAAGAAACTAACAAACTAGTCTGCTTTTAAATTTTATAAGTATGCTCAAGAATCCTCTCAAGCCTAAAGGATCACATGTAAATGATGAATTTATTTCCAAAATCATCCTCTACAAATTTGGTATATTGATGATCTTTCTATCTCAAGATATAAGCCTTTAAAGTTAGACTTACAGAGTGAAACATGCATGCAAATGTCAAATTTGGGCCTCATGAAATAAACATTTGAATTCAAATATTCCAAGGATAAAAACATGGATAAAAAGTGTAAAGATTTTAGGATCTCAAATCAAATCTAATGGCACATGTTGGCTGACAAGGCCAATGGGCCCAAATAGATCAGCGGTGCATATTTAATCATACTAAAATAGATCAACAATGAGCAAGGGTCAACAAGTTAGTAGATACTAAAAGATAATGAGAAGATAACAAGTGTCACAATCATGTTAAACTATTAGAATATCAATGGTACATGTTTGATCTATGTAAAATTAGATTGATGGTGCATGTAAGGTCAAAGATTTAATGTTCCTAAGGATGAATACAAGGCCACCATGTGGAAAAAGTGTAGGAACTGATAGTGGATCCTTGGAATGAATTAAGAGATACTAGGTGGCACATTTTAGAAGCCCAAATTGAGATTGATAGCCGTTGTTAAAATTCAAATATCTAGGGACTTCAAATGGAGGTTGAATATGACCTAGGTCAAACCAAACCAATGTTTCAAAAGGCATATGTCACCATTAGAGCTCAGTCGAGCATCCTTAAGCATAAGATGCATGCATATAATCAAGATGGTTATGATGAAGTTTTATCACCATTAAAGCATAGTCTCAACCTCTAGTTTGAAGATTTAGAACTTATAGGTCTAATTTTTTGGGGTCACAGTATTGTTTCATGACTATGATCATTGCTCTTTAAGGAAGATCTATATAGATAATGAATCCTTAGTTTCCACAATGATCAAAGGTATAATATGTCTATTTAGACATAATAGACATCAAGAACAAAGATATGTGGCCTATAGGCTTTTCATTGATAGGATAACTATAGGAAAACCAATAAATGAGATTGGTTTTCATCTATAGTAGACCTATGATTAAATATTGAAATGGGGTAGGTACGTGATTATGGAGTGTTTCATCTTCCAATATATTCATAGCCTCAACAAAGCAGGTACTTAGTACCACTCAAAGTAGACATAGTATAACTCTATCAAATTTAAGATATGAAGATTTTGTCTTCACAAGTAGGCCAAGTGGAAGATAGTGTAAAGTCCCAAAATGGATATTTGATAGTTGGATAAAGTAGTTGGAGCATTTAATATATTTTCAAGGTGCCTAAGGGTTTATCTTCATAAACATGATCATGACTCACCACCTTTGGTAAACTCTTATCCACTATCATGTTGCTCAATCAATGAAATTATTTGGAGGCTATTAGGACAAAATAAAGATTGCTTCTCAATAGAGAACTCGAGTTGATTTGATAAAAAGGTGGTGGTATCTCATTTAATTGTCTCAAATAATGTGTTCCCTCTTCTCTCTTCTCCCTTTCTCTATATCTTTCATTTTCTTTGTCTCTCTCAGATTCCAAACTCTCACAAGGACTCTTTGATCTTGAAGATCATGGGGCTCTCTGAGATATTGCAAAATATGCTCATCTTGATTAGGCTAAACACTATCAAGCATTTATAAGAATTACCTATTGATGCAATAAAATACTTTCTTTACCTATCTCTTGCCTTAGATCTATGTTGAGTGATTTTTGCACGATGGCCTTGTGAGGGAGATTCTTCCATATCCATTTTCCTTCTTTATGACCTATTCTAAGGTTTTTTCAAGCTGTTTGTAGGTCTAGATTAGTGTTTTTCCTAAACCTAGTCCATGAAGCACTTATGTACTGAGCTAGATTATGAGGTTGTGTGATCTAACGTTATATTTTGTAGACATAGTATGGGTTTAATCTTATGGGAGTTTCCCATTTTTATTTGGTGTATCACCTTTTAGCCTTCTTAGTGTCTAGTTTCCCCTTTCTAACCCTCTTCCTTGTGATAACATTAGTTTAGGTGATTCATTAGAAGGAAGCTATCCTTCTTTGGAGGTTCAACCCCATCATAGGTTACCCATAGCTTGGAGTTATCCCAATATTATGTCTTAGTTGGAGAGATCCTGAATAATTCTCTCCAAGGGTGTAGATTAATGTCATAATAGTTTCTAACATGCCCAGTGGGACTTTCTACATTATTCACTGGTGAAGATTTTTGAAATTCTCTTCATCCAATCAACATTTGGAGGCATGTATTCAAACATCAATGGTGACTAAGAGTATTCATCATCTGGTTTAAGAATCCTAGGTGCTTAGTCATCATTATTTAGTATGTAGCATCACTCTTTTGATCAATATGCTTATTCTCTACCTCAACATCCTTCATAAGATTATAAATGTTTATGGCTTCACCCTAAGTGGTTCTCAAGATTTAGTGCATCAGCCTTCTCAAGCTCAAGATGTCCTTAGTTATCCCCCAAAACTATCCATTTTAAATTAGAATCAAATGCTCTTAAGCTATCAAAGGTACATGATAGAGTTTAATACGTAAATGCGATATGGTTAATATATCCTTAATTATATCATTCATGACATGATAAATGCATTACATCTAATGAAGGAAGAATGGGCACCTATTGAGGGAGTAAATTGGAAAAACCTTTTCAGTGAGATGATGGATGTAAGTGTTTACATTCAAATCATTTTGGATAAGCTAAGAAGCCTTGAATAACAAGAATACTAACTCCATCAACTTCATGTGTCTTCATATACACCACCTCAACCCTCATATATGACACCCATTCTTCCCCAAAAGACCACTTCAAGAGACCCTTTGAGTGTTCCAAGTTATTCATGTGTTCCTCAAACATTCCCTTCTTGGAATTTAATCTAAGAGAGCCTTCAAAGAAATAAGGGAACTATTATAGATAAGCCAACTGTTGAGACCCAAGATTCCACTTATCTTCCTCAAGAATCCTCTTGTAGCTCATACTAACCCTCTTGTGCTCCTTATCTTCATGAAGTCCCTAACCACCTTCAATAAAAGTTATTCCAAGAGAATATAGATAGGCAAATCAAATAATTAGATATGAAGATGAGGAAAGAGGAAGAGAGTCAAAATAAAGAAGAGATAGTTGTTTCTTACACATTCCCCTCATAGAAGTCAATTCAAAAAGGTTTACAAAAGGAAGAGGTGCTAGTTAAAGTAGCCCAAGCACCAGTCCAAGAGCCACCAAAGAGACCATTAAAATTCATAAGCTAGAAGGATACTCTCATAAGCTACAAGTAAGGTGAACTTATTCACCCTCCCACCATCTCCCTCTTAGAGAAAGAACATGTTCTACAAAAGATAGAGGAGGAACTTGTAGTCATTGGTAAACTTGAAGAAGATAATGCAAGTGTCTATGATGAAGAGATCATGATAGGTATCCCACTTCATTTAGAAGGGGAATAATTAGGTTTGGAATAGCCTTGTTGGCATGAATTTAACACTAACGAACTAGATTCTTATGAGGACAATCCTCAAGTTAAAAATAAACTAGACCTAGAATGGACTACTAGAGGTGTATCCTATATAGATGAAGAAGAGGATCATGAATCAAACCTTGAAAAATACAAATGTGTCTTTTTGGACCTTGGTTTGTAAAATAAACCCTCATTTTTAGTTTAAAAATAAGATGAAATCTTGGGTGAGGTTGATGAAGAAGACATCTCAAGTGCTTAGGTAATGTAGCTTGATGAGCTACCACTTTGTGTGATGGAGGAGGACCTTGAGGGTGAAAAAAGCTTTCAATATGAACATATTATTTAAGGAAAAGATCTTAATCAACTCAAGATTAGCTTGTATACACTAGTAGTGAAAGGGACTTGTATAACTCATTTGATATCTTGGGAGCCAACTATGTTCTTCTCCAAGGAGACTATGATCTAATTGTGCCTAAGGAGCATAATGATGGATCAAAAAAGTGTAGAAGTGAGGTAAAATCTTATTGCTCAATGTTTGTATTGACAAGAGGATGTCCTATCAGGTACCTATCTTGGTTGAAATATGAAAAGGAGGAACCATCACTTGTTGTCCTTAATTTAGAGCACAAATTTGAGCATCAAAAAGAGCTAGATCAACTTGCCTATCCACTCTAAGATGCTTTTATGACCAATCAATCAAATTGGGTAGGTGAGTTTGTTTTTTTATTATTATTAGATAATTATATCACTAATATGTTAAATATACACTCTTTTTCCATATTTTTTTGGCTACCCTCAAGCATGTAAATAATATTATATTAGTGAGAAAGCGCAGTTATTTTGAATAACTAGTCAATGGTTTTATATAGGTTCTATTACGATTGGTTAGTTTAGGATAGGTAGATTTTATGCTTTCCTCTAAGTGCCTTATACACATTTGTTTTATGTTTTGTTATTTCCCTTCAATAAGTACCTTAGGCACTTTGTTTTTATTTTCTTTTTTGGTCCTTGTTATTTCAATAAGAGTTATCTAGAGGGGCAATCAGTTTTAGATTCAGATCAAATTATTGAACCAAAGAGGAAACTCCATGCCCAATGGACTAGTCAAGATAAATGGTCTAGGTTATAAATAATAGAATTCATGCTTCCCTATGAGTCACCAAATATTTTGGCACACATACCAAGCTTTTGCCTGGATAGAGAGGATGAGTAGAGTTCATGATGGAGTAAATGATCAAATGGCTTAGAAGCAAGTCTGTAATTGTAAGAGATAATATATCATCATTTTCTCATGGTGATCATGAATTTAATGGACATAAAGTAGGTTTCACTAGTCTAAAAAACTCATTTTGAGCCTTGAAAGTTCAAGCTCAATCATATAAGATCTAGACTATCATTGCATGTCACAAAAAAATGAATAGACCAGTTTTCTTATGCATTTTATAAGTATGCTTAAGAAGCCTCTCAAGCCCAAAGGATCATGTGTAAATTATGAATTTAGTGCCAATATCATCCTGTACAAATTTGGTATCATGATGAGCTTGTTATCTCAAGATATAAGCCTTTAATTCTAGACTTACATAGTGAAATGTGCTTACAAACATCAAATTTGGGCCTCATGAAATAGTTGTTTGAATTCAAATGTTCCAAGGATGAACACATGGCTAACAAGTGTCAAGATCATGAGATCTCAAATCAAATATAATGGTGCATGTTGACTGACAAGGCTAGTGGGCCCAACTAGATCAATAGTGCATGTTTAATCATATTAAAGTAGATCAATGACAAGTAGGGGTCAATAGATCAGTATATCCCAAGAGTTAATGAGAAGCTACCAAGTGTTTTAAGCACATTAAACTAGCAGATGATCAATGTTACATGTTTGAGCTATGAAAAATCATATCGATAGTGCACATAAGGTCAAAGAGTCAATGTTCTTGAGGATGAATGTGAGGTTGCCACATGGTGAAAGTGTAGGACCCATTCAGGACTAAAAGTGGATCTTTGAAATGAATGAAGAGCTACTAGGTGGAAAATTTTTAGCATCCTATATTAAGATTGATGACCATTATTAAAATTTAAAAATATAGGGACTTAAAATGGAGGTCAAATATGACCTAGGTCAAATGAGAGTAATGTTTCAAAAGGCATATGTGGCCATTAGAGCTCAATCAAGCATCCTTAAGCATAACATGTAGTCATATAGTCAAGATGGTTATGATGAAGTTACATTACCATTAAAGCATAGTTTTAAACTCTAGTTCAAATATTTATAACTTATGGGGCCCATTTTCTAGGGTCATAATATTATTTTGTGACTGTGATCATTACTCTTTAAGGAAGATCTATGCAGATAACAAGTACTCAACGTCCACAATGCTCAAATGTAGAATATGTCTATTTAGACCTAATAGAGATCAAAAATAAAGATATGTGGCCTATAGGATTTGTATTGATAGGATAACTATAGGAAAACCAATAAATGAGATTGGTTTTCATCTATAGTAGACCTATGTTCAAATATTGAAATGGGGTAGATATGTGATTATGAAGGAGTGTCTCGTTTTCCAATATAGTCACAGCCTCAAAAAAGTATGTACTTACCACCACTCAAAGTAGGCATAACATGGATCTATCATATTTAAGATATGAATATTTTGTCTTCACAATTAGGCTAAGTAGAAGATAGCATAAAGTCCCAAGATGGAGATCTAGCAGTTGTAAAAAGCAACTATAACATTTAATAGATTTTTAGGGTGCCTAAAGGTTTATATTCACAAACATGATCATGACTCACCACCTTTGGTAAAATCTTGTCCAATAGCATGTTTCTCAATCAATGAAATGATTAAGATGCCATTGGGATAAAAGAAAGATTACTTGTAAATAGATAGCTAGTGTTGATTTGATTAAAAGGTGGTGGTAGCCCATTTAATGATCTTGGATAATGTGTTCCCTCTTCCTTCTTCTACCTTTATCTATATCTTCCATTTTATCTCTCTCTCTCTCTCTCTCAAATTATATAATCTCACAAGGACTCTTTGATCTTGAAGAGTAGGGGACTCTCCGAGTTATTGCAAAATATGCTCATCTTGATTAGGCAAAACCCTATCAAGCATTTGTAAGAAATACCTCTTATTGTAATAAAATACTTTCTTTAACTATCTATTAACTTAGATATATGTTTAGTGAGTTGTTCATGATGGCAATTTGAGGGATATTCTTCCATATCCATTATCCTTATTTCTAACCTCTCTAAGGTGTTTTCAAGCTATTTGTAAAAATAGAGATTAGTGTTATGCCTGAACCTAGTCCATGAAATACTTATGCACTAAGCTAGATTGTGAGGTTGTGTGAGCTAGCATTGTCTTTTGTAGATATATTGTGGGTTCAATATTATGGGAGTTTCCCATTTTTATTTGGTGTATCACCTTTTATCCTTATTGGGATCCCTTTTCCCCTTTCTAACCCTTTTCACTATGGTAACATTAGTTTAGGTGATTCATCAGAAGGAAGTCAGCCTTCTCTAGAGGTTTAACACCATCATAGGTCACCCATAGCTTGGGGTTTTCCTGATATTATGTCTTATTTAGAGGGATCCTAAAGAACTCTCTCCAAGGGTGCAGATTAATGTCATAATAATTATCTAAGTGCTTGATAGCACATGTGTGTGTTTGTTTCCTTTACTTGGTGTGTGTTAACTTTTTTTTATGTGTTTGGAGGTGAAATGAACTGATATTATCACGTTCAAGGTCTGGTTAGGTCTAAATATGAGTGAAAATGACACCATATCTAAATGGAAGGATAAGGCCACTAGTGCATTTAGCATAGCAGGCATACTACCCCTATGAATCGCTAATTTATTGACCAATTTTATTCCCTAAGGTCAAAATGTCAACCCTTACAAGTGAAAACTTGAGTGTCATGTTTTTTTAACCTTTTTAATATCTTTCTCATGCTTCAATATCCCTCAAAAAGTCTTTATAAAGCGTTATTAGCATTGTTTAAGGTTTATTTGGAGAAATTAAGGTAAAGTCTTGTAGTAGTCTAGCCATGTCATGGAGTGATGAAACTTGGTCAAGTGATTTCAAAGGTATTTATGTGTTTTAAAAGGTAATTTCATGCCTTAAATAACTTATACAAGTATTTCATGATGTTTTGGAAAGTTTAAGTTCCTTTTGAAAACTTTAAGGTAAAGTTTAATGCAGTAAAAAGAGGTTTCTGACTAACTCCAATGTATGCTGAATTGAAAAAAGGTGATTGATCCATAAATGACACTTTTTTAAGATTTAAAAATATTTTCCAACATGTATATGGAATTTACAAGTCAAGAGGAAGTCAAAATCTTGAGTTTGAATGCCAAACAAAGGAGTTAAGGTACTTGTATAGACTTGCTGAGATCACCTATAGGTAAAAATAGTTTTAGAACATCCCTTCATATTCCATAGGTCCTTTTAAAACTTGGGATCAATTTTTAAGTCTCAAAAATGTATAAAACTCTTCCTCTTTCCCATCAATCTCTTCACAAGCTCATGAAGGCTATTTTCAAATGCATGGTATACGTTGTACATGTGGAGTTGGAGGCTAGGATTTTGACCAAATTTGGGGGGAACTATAGAATTAAAATTAGTTTAATTGGTCATTTTATTGAGCTAATTATCTTTATGAACAATCTCTAAGGAGCTAAGGTGCTTTTTTGAGACTCAAAACCCCAGTCTTAATTTTTGGGTAGCATAGTTACAAGTGTGAATTTATGGAGATAAGGTAAACCCCAGTCTTAATTTTATAGGATAATAAGAGGTCTAAAAAACCCTTCTTAATCATTCTCCATAATCATTTATCCCATATATGCACTGGTTAAGCAAGAAAGTTATTCTTTTGCATAGTGTGTAAGTGGTTGTCAATGTTTCTCCATTATTTCAAGGTATTCACAGGGTTCATATGAATTCAAGTGTTTTTAAACATTTTTATCCATATTTTTACTTCATCCAAGGTTCTCCAAACATTAGAGTATTATATGTACTAGTCTCTAACTGTCATTGTGCTCCTAGCTTGAAGACTATGCATATGGGGTTTCTTATGTAATAGTGGTGAAAGGTCTTGTTGTTACCTTGTCATGGTTATTTGAAGGTATTTATCTCAAAAATAAAAAATTCATAATGATCTAAGGATTTGTTAAAGTTCAAAACATAAATCATAAAGGTACTCTCTCATAAAGGCTATATGGGTGTTTTAGTCACTCATATGTCTGTAGACACATAAATGAGCATCCAATGATCTTAGGTCTCATGCCAAATAAGTTGAAACAAGGGATATATCTATTATACCATCCTAAGAAACCATGTGACCTTGATAAACTCCACTTCTATTATCAATAACATGAATGAGTGAAAGAAACTCTAATTTCCATGCATATGCCTTAAACATGAGTTGCCTATATACTCAGTCTATACATATGAAAGGATCAAATTTTTATATGGTAAAACATTTGGTCAGAGATATGAAAGGATAATAAGAGAGTGATATGAATTGAGAAGAGTTTGATACACTCCCTAGGTTTCAGTACTCAAGAAGTTATCCTTGACAGTCCTTACTATTGATGAAGTTATGTGTACTCCCATAGTCAATTAACATAGTCATCATTTGTTTCTTCAAGAACCGAACCACCTTAAGATTTTAAAGATTACTAATGCCTAAAATTTCATGATAGGAAATAGTAGGTTAAGAATCTTTAAATTCATCCTCAAGCTATTCCAACCCTTCCCCTAAAGCCTCCTCATCTTCTTCCTCATCATCGGCATCGTCAATGTAAAATAACTTATTTTCATCACATCAATGCCCTTTACTCCATTTGCTATCACAGCCAAAACACAAACCTTTTACACACTTTTCTTCTGCTTTTTGAGGTTTTGATTTGTTAGGATGATGAAATGATGGTTATGAAAAGGTGCATTCATAAACATTGGTGAAAGGTCCTGATTTAATCAGATATTTTTCCTCAACCATGCATACCCTTATTATGGCCTCAAATATAGTATTGGGTTGAAACATGTGATCCTCTAATTTTATGTTATCTTTGAGGCCACCCAAAAATAGGCTAATCATATTTTCCTTAGTGATGTCATCACATGTAAGGAGAGATTCTAAAATTTATGAATGTAGTCCTTTACAGTCTTGGTTTAGTGCAACTTGTCTAGCTAATTGATGTGATTTTTAGAGACATTATATGATAGTGTAGATGCAACTCCTTAGAAAATACCAAATATGAAACTAGGACACCCTTATTTTTATTTTTAGAACACAACCAATGATACCAAATGAATGGCTTAAGTTCCAGATAGAGAAAGGCCATAACTAATTTTTATGAACATGGAGTCTAATGAGATAAAATAAATTTTCAATTTGAGTGATCCAAGTTAGTAGATCAATACCATCAAACTTACACAAGTCCACTTTTGGAAACATTGAATTTGGAACAAAATTGGTGTTGGTATTGTTTGGAGTAGGAGAACCAAACTAAAGTGATGGAAGATTATTTTGAAATGGTTGAGATGACAAGTTTGCCAATTTCCTAGATATTTTTTGTAATTGATCCTTCATGTTATCCAAGTCCCCTTTCAAACCTATAATGTCCCCTTGAACCATATCAAAATTAATTTTTTTCACCATGCCCTATAACTATGACTTTATTTGTTGAATTACCTCTAAAATAGATGGATCAAAAGTTTTGGATTCCATGTCATCCTTATGAGGAAGTTTTGGAGTTTATTTCCCTTTCCCACATATGTGAGTGTTTAAACTAGCCATGCACAAACCCTAGGAGGGTTTCAGTGTAAAAAAATGTACCATTGGAATACACCATTTTGATTTTATCATTGAGACAAATCCAACTACTACTATTGTGCACAAGGGTGAAAAAATTTTACCTAAAAAAGTGTACTAGTATAATATATTATTGTGTCATCTTGAAGAGATGAATCCAACAACTACTAATTTGCACAAGGTAAAAAAATTATAGACCCTTTTTTAAACCTAGAAAAAAAATCTCTTTTTGTAAAAAAAAACCTCTGAATAAAATTATGGTCACGAAAAAAAATAATTCCTCCCATATCACAAGTTATGTTTTTTGGCCTTCTAGTGCTTAAGATGCTAGATCTTAAGAAAAAAATTGCATAATAGAAACTTGCCCCAATCTAAGATTTAATACCACTTGTAAGTAAATGACTTATATTATTCATAACAATATAATTATAAACTCTAAAATTAAGAGTAGAATAAGTATATCCACAACAAAAATTGGTAAAAGAGCAAAATACTTGAATATTATAACTGAGCCACTTTGAGGGGGAAACCTCCACAATAATGCAATAAGAATATAATTCATTATATGATGATAAAATACTAACCACTTCCTCCTATATATTCTACTTATCCTTGGTTATTCTATAGGCTAACCATACTAAGAACATTAATACATGAAATAAGCTAATATGAAGATGTGTAAGCCACAAGTCGACTACACATATCCCTAGATACACTATAATTTAAGGGCATAGCATAGATTTTGATACAACACCACTCTGTTATACTATTCATAACTCATATATCACTCCCCTAGATAATTCCATAACACATGAGAATAAGTTCAATTCTCCTTTTGCATTGACATACTTCTAAAAAAATGGGTTACATAGGACAGGGCCTTGGCCAACATGAGAAGGGAATCCTTAATCCCATTGAATCATATGATCAATAGGGAAGACAAGGATTTAGATATAAATATAGAACATCCAATCCCAAGTCCTCTCACCATAATTCTTAACATATAATTTTTGTCCACCTATTCCATGGGCAGACAATATGGTAAACTAGGTTTCTACATTTTCAATTGTTTACCCCAATCTTATCGATGATATAACTCCTCTGAAATTACCTAGTTTCAATAAATTCATAATGATGAGGCTCTCTTATAATTTTGGGGGACATATGAGGATCTCCATTCCTTATATCATAATAATAGGTTTCCTCATTCCATAAATTCCCATGCATACTTTAGTGAGCTTTCAAATGATTTAGATGATATTTTACTTGACACATGATATTATCCCTATAACACCATACACTATGGATTGATCTACATTAATTTATGAAGAGTCAGTTGAAAGCAATTATGGCACATGTATTTGTCCTCATATCATACTATTGGTTGTAACCTTACATAAATAAGAAGATATAGATATTTATCAAATTTTAAAATATTTTCTTGAAGTTTGTGTTTGGCTTATTCCGATATGCCTAGCATTGATCCCTCAATAATAGAAATTCACCCCAAATAGCTTTTATTCAAAGATGAAATCCAATGACTCTTAGATGTTTTTATTTGACTAGTTTCTCATCCCAAATGGTTTGTTAATATTGTCCTTGTTATAAAACCTAATGGCTAAATATGATATTGTTGTGATTCTATAGATTTAAACAAAGCATTTCTTAAGGATTGTTTTCCTCTACCCAACATTGATATGATAGTTGACTTTATAGTGGGTTATAAAATGCTCTCTTTTATGGATTTATTTTCCATTTATAATCATATTAAGATCATTGAAGAAGACCAATAAAAAATTTCTCTTAAAATACCATGGGGCACCTTCTACTATATAGTCATGCCTTTTGGATTAGAAAAAATAGGAGAAACATACCAATGAATAATGACACATATATTCATGTTCTCATTCATAAAATAGATGAAGATTATGTTAATTATTTACTTACAAAATCAAAATAATGATAGCACCATGTAAAAGATTTACGACAACTTTTCAAGAGACTAAAAAAATATAATGTATGACTCAATCCCAAGAAATGTGTCTTTTAGGTTTCATTAGGTAAACTCTTAAGATTTATAATATCTTCAACATAGTATCAAGGTTGACCCCAATAAATTCAAAGAAATAATTGGCATGTCTCCTACTAATTTAAATAACTTCACTCCCTATAAGGCAAGATTCAGGTAATACATCACTTTATGGAAAACCTTGTAAATAGAATTCAATCATTCACTAGATTAATTAAAAAGGATATAAAATTTGAATTATATATCACAATTCAAGAAAGATTTGACACAATAAAATAGTACCTACTAACCCACCTATCCTGGTACCATTGACACCTGAAAAGACACTTAAATTTTTTATTGGCTATTACTAATTTAGGCTTAGCATATGTACAACTTATCTCTTACAAAAATTTATATCACATGTTCATACATAATTTCATTTATGTATTTATGAGTTTAGATTTGATCATATCTCTATGCTTCTTCTATTAAAGGGCATTTGAATATGCCATTGCTCATTAGCTCTATGCCACTTCTTTTCACAATATGTATGATTTAGAAAAGTGTCCATGTCCTTGTGTGTGCCTTCCTAATTGTGTATGTGGAAATTTGAACATGTATTTTTGTGTCTCTAAGCTAGATTGCTTATTGCTTGTGTATGAGGACATTTAAACATGTCCTTGTATGTCTTATTTTCTCAAATTTCATGACATGTGTCCATGTCCCTTGTATTATGGCCCCTTGGCCTACTTTGCGTGCCTCATGAGTGTTATATGTATGCTTTTTTGTATGCATCATGGCTATGATGCTTGTCTCTTGCTCATTTCAAAATCCAATTTTAGATACCATGAGGGACCTCATGCATCTCCCCTTACTAATTGGGTGTTTTATTTGACATCATGCTCCATCCCCCTAAGTAGCTACTTAGTTATTACTCAGATTTATTATTACTTACATTTTTATATCTATATTGATAACCTTGTGAATGCTAGACATAACATACATCACAAATTAACTTATGCTTAAATTATCTTACCTTATGATGTTATGTATGCACATTATATTGAATTATTATGTAGATGCCATATATGCTCTAACTAGCACACATCTTGCAAAGATTTTTATTTTTAGGATGGTTCTTACACAAGTTCAACAACTCCCTTTGAAAGAGGGGGCATTCATAGGGGTTTGTCACAGAGATCAAGCTACCATAATGTACTCATAGTATATTTTTTAGCACATAAGATTAGATTATAGAAATCAAACTTACGTATACATAATGGAAAATAGTGACACAAATATTAGTACATTTGCACACAAATGAGAGTAGATGGGCATTAGTGCCCAAATTAGGATACTAGCACTAAATGACATGAATGTCCAAGATATGACACTATTGTCTAGTAGCCTCAATTTATTAAAAATCTAAATTGGTTAGGAAAGTATAGAAAGTATAGTCCAAGTTTGCATAGGTTCAATCATAGATTTATCAGTTTTGGCTCAATTTACCTCAAATTCATATAAATTTAGCTCAAATTCATACCATTTTAGCTTATATTCATACCAACTTTCTTAGATTGAGGGCATTATGTGTGACATGACCATTCCCACTTATAGTATAGATACTCATATATAGATTATTACAACTCAGTCTAAAATTCATATGCTTAGATATTAGATTTGGGGGTATGTACATAGCACATTATTTCCATTTTATTACTTACTATTTTATCAAATGGAATGACACACTACCTATCATTCTCTACGTTGTATACATTAGACATCATATTCTAGGTTGTACACCAGTTTCATGTCTTACCCCATTTATAGTGATTGGCATTCCCAAGTGGCCTAAAGTTGCCTAATATACCTGAGTGGTCATAAAGCTGACATTTCTAGCTAGAAATTTCCAATTACATCACATTGTTTTAGTTTTATATGCATCTAGTACACATGGGTAGGTAATGATGGATTCATAGTCTACTTGAATTCTTGAGGAACCTACATGAGAGGTTTGGACACACCATCAATTCAATCCAAGCTATTAAAAGGTCTTGATCCACCAAGCATGGGTGGGTAATGATGGATTCAAAACTAGATTGAGTTCTTGAGCCACTCACACATGAGGATTGAGAAAGCCATCATCTCAATCCAAGATATTCACCAATTTATCATTATACACACACACACACACATAGGTTATCACTAGGTTTATGCATTATTTTGAATACCTAGTGAGGTATATTCACTCCTTTCCTCTCTCTTATCCCTTAACTTAGTTTTACTTATTTACTCAATTTTGTCTTTACTTTTGATATTTCTTAAGTAAAGACTGATTTATGCATGTTTTAATTGTATGACATGTAATGGAATATTCTTCACATACTCGGGTCCAAATTAATAGGATTCGCCTTTTAGGTAAGTCTAGGTATGTTTTTTTCCTTTATCCTAGTCATTTTTCTTTGTTATATTTATAAAATAAATAGGGGGCAAATGTAATCACCTAAAAGTGAAACTTGAGTGTAAAAAGTGCTACTTGAGACCACTTATCCCTAGCTTATCCCTAAACCTATCCTATAGCATATTTCCACACTTATCCAGCCTTTGTGCAAGACACATGCATCCCTAGTGATCCCTAAAGTAGTCCTAAACCCTCATTCTTGCATTATTTCCTTGCATGCCTTTGATTATAACCTCTAGACACTAGCACCATAATAGGGATAGTAGTACCAAATAGTTCTAGTGTCCCAATATTGATGTTATTATCCTTTTCCTCCTTTTTCATAAATGTAAATCTTTTCAAATATTAAACCTCCTAGGGTCAGCCTAGACCTCTTTTAGCACCTAAAAAAGCATCAAAATAGTATAAATGCATGACTTTTGTCCCTCTAACCACTAGATGGAAATAAGATACAAATTACATATTCAAACTCAAAACAAGTTGTGTATAATTCAGGTTATCAATCCTTATTTTACGCTACTTATACATACTACCATATATTTCATTCATAAGCTTGGATTACTCATATTTTTAATCTCGAGCATATTTAAATAACTTAAGTAAACTATCATACTAGATTCACTTGTACTTGCAACAACACTTAGGTGGGGATAACTACCTTGGGTTTGATCCCTCTTCAAAGTATTGGTATTTAGGCAACTCTCATCATAGAGGAGTGTTGAGGATGTCCAACCTACCCCATTAGCAAACACACTTTTTTGCTCATATCAACCAAATGCCTTATCAACATAGAGGATTAGGGTTTACTGATAAAATTCAATCAAAATAGTCCATTTATAGGGTTTTAAAACTCATGCACATATGAATATGCCCTACATATCTAGACATAGGTGCACTTAGAAGCTCAGAATAGTCCTGAATAGAAGACACTACTGTAGAGAGGATTACAAAGCAAGTTAGTCAAACATTAGTCCATAAATCATAAAAAATGCCTAAAAAACTATCTAAATAAGCCTATCTATTCCTATGGGAATTACATAGGATATCAAGAAATAAATGAAAGAAATCAACATCATATTACTTTCCCAAATGGATTCACCATACCCATGTGGCTCAAAAGCATGTTCTCCCTTGATCAAGCATCCTTGTCTTTGTCAACAAAGGTGGAAAAATCCTCCAATGTCTCAAGAACACTTCATAAAACCTAGGTTCATGATTCCAAATCATTAAACTAGCCTATCAATGAAGCTTATAACTAATTTTAATGGTCTATTGTAAAGGATTGTGGAGATAATTCTACATAATAACTTTACATAAATCATACTTAAAATTCACATCCATGGCCTCTCTATTTATAGATTTTTGGCATTGGTTAAGATCAACCATGACCATCCATCTCAAGATTGAGATGTGTGGCCATGTATAATCCTAATATTTGGAACTAAACTCATAAATATCCTCAAGATAAATAAGCATTAAAGAGGCATGGGAGGCATTAACTAGGCATAGGTCAAACATAATCCTCATATTTTATGCACTTATGTCTTGATGGATGCCACCCCATAGATGATGTCACTAGGTGATGCAAATATTCAAAATCAATTTTCAATAATGAGATATTCAAAAAGATCTATGGAATTCTTACTTAAGCTCTTAAATTAGATTAATTAGCTTAAGTAAGTTTAATCAAGTTTAGTGCAATTCTTTGTATATTGGTGCAAAATTAATCAAAATGGTTAAAAAGTCATATTACTAGATCTTAATTTAATTAGAGAAGAATTGGAAGGAGATGTTAGATGTGTTAGATTTGTATTCCCATTTAGGATGTTACCAACACCAAATAACAAAGGTACATGATGTGTACCAATGATTTAGAAGAAAAGAGTGATTCAGAATACTAAATGGCAAAATTGTTATTTTTACTCAAAATGATCTAATCAAAGTTAGATATTCCATAAAATACATTGCCCTATTTAGGGATACTTTGACCTAAACTAGCACTTGTAAGTGACAAGTTCAAACCATTTACGGGTTTTTATGGATTTTGACCTAAAATGTGCATTTGAGTGCAATTTGAGTAAGATTGATAATTTCAACATAAATGGTGTTAGGAATTGGATGTTTACATTTTTCCCCTTTTTGAGAAAGTGTATCAAGACATTTAAGAAAAGAAACAGCTTTTCAAATAAAAGAGTTGTCAAAAAAAAATTGGAATATACCCATGATGCCCCATCGAGAGGACTACTAAGAAGGAAGAAAAAGATGGACTCTCAAAAAGAGGAAGTGAGAGATTAACCCATGGAATAGATCAAATACAAATGATCTAATGCTTGCGCACATGATTACCATTAATGATCAAAATATAATTAGAGATATAATAGGCCCTAGAGATAGGGGAGTGGGAAATATATAATCATTAAATGTAAGGGACACACTTTAAATGTACCCAATTTGAGAGTACAAGTTGCACACTTATGGCATTGATCAATCCCGAGACAAGTTACACACTAAAATATTGCCATTATGGGCTTTAATGTGGAGAGCTTGGAATTAGAGGAAAAGAGATAATGTTCTACTTTAGGAAGGGAATCACCACTAGATTGGGGTTTCCAAAGAGAATATAATAAGTACTCTAGTAGAGAAAATTTGATCATGATAAGATAGTTTTGCCCTAGTAGGGTGACTATTGATCATTGATAAAGAATAAATAATGATTTTTCCCATATAAAGTTGATTGGATTTTGATATTATTCATATGTTGGTCCCCATCATGGATAATTGGTAAGCAAAATATCTCAAAGATATAACCCAAAAGATAGGTTAAAGTGAATGGGTGCAAACATACATGCAATGGTGTAATGGCTTAGAAAGACATATAAAACCAAGCATATGAAAATGCACAAAGTGATGAGAGATATGAAAATAAGAATGGAGATATCCAAGCTAACCTCAATAGAAATTGAGTGCTACCTACATAGTTCTATGGACTCATGTTCCAACATGAACTTCAAGCCAATGTAGTTCACCCATGTTTGGGAGAGAATGGAATGAGACATGATAAAAATAGACCAAGAATTTGATTAGACTTATAATGAATGCAAAGAGATGCACATCTAAGCATATCTAAATAATCTTGAAATGCATATTACCTGGAAGCCTAATTCCATATCATGAGCCTAGGTTTTGCAAAGTGTTCTTGAGAATCATTCATCGGAGCTAATGTTGATGTTAAGTCTTTGAGAAATGAGCATAAAGTGCTTGATATAGAAAAATAAATTAGGCATTATAAGTATTAATAACTTATAATGACATAAGACTCCAATTGCACTGAGATAGTTTAAATGTGAATACCTATAACTAAGGATAATGGTAAAATAATGACCAAAAATAGAGTTACAGTGATTTACATTTAAACAAAAAAGCAAAGAAAAAGAAAAGGATAAGCATAAATGAACCTAAATTGAAATCAATATATGATCTTAATTATGAATAAAATGTTTTAAAAAAAGGGCAAGAACATCTTAACGATATGAGACCAAGATATTAATAATCAAGATCCATGTGGACCATCAACGCATTCTTGAACACAAAAGAGAAAAGCAAAAGCAAATAGAAAAACAAGACACCAACAATAATAAATAAACAAAATGGTCCAAGAATAATGTAATAACATAGGATCAAGATATAAACAATCAAGATCCATGTGAATCATCAAAATGTTCTAAAACACAAAAGAGAAAAGCAAATATAATCAAAGAAACACAAGACCAAGATGAGACAAGAAGTAATAAAAGGAGAAAAGGAAAATAAATAAAAAGAGAGGTGTGAAAGCACAACAAAAAATCAATAAAACACAACACCAAGAGAACTCAAATAAGCACACACCAACAAAAACCAAGTTAGTGTGGTTTAAAGATAAACGTTCATGCATGTGCGGTAGAGGTGTTCCTTTCCACCACATCGTAACAAAGAACAATGACATGATAAATGTTCCCTAAGTGAAGAGGAAAAATGATAGAATAAATGGGGGAAGAGAATAAAAGGAAGGGGTTGGTCGAACTAACTCCAGATGTATAAGACAAGTAAATGATGCCTACATAATTCCATGGATGCATGTTCCAACATGAACTTCAGGCCAAATATAGTTCTCCTAGGAAATGGGATAGAAGAAAAATGATGATCAGACTAGCATGATTAATATTATAGAACAAATGGAAGATATGAAAAAAAATGAAAATGGTCTGGAAAACAAGAAGCTGATGAGATGAGAAAGAATGATCTTGCAAAATGGAAAGTGCATGGGACAAGATAAAATAAACTAGTGTTTATGTGCTTGATAAATGGCAAGAGCATAGCATGGTAGAATGGGAATGTATAAATGTATAGAAGTGTAAGACAATGTTTTTGTTCTTTTATGGATCATGTTTTGATGTTTTTGGTATTTTCAAAGTATTTCTAATGTTTTTGGTGTTTTTGGGATAAAATATGCACTAGGTGGGACCATCTAGTCAAGGAGATCCATGTCTTGAGAGTGGAGGTTCTAATAAGATAGTTAAATTAACTGCAATAATCTATGCTCACAAATCAATGAGAGCGAGGATCTTGATAAAATAATAAAGAGTAGAAAATGTGATATAGAATAATGTGTAGCTTGAAGTAAAAAAGAAGTGTCTACATTCACCTATATGTAATAGTGTAGCAATGGTCTTAAACTGAGAAGATGTTTTTGTTCACCTGTATGAAGCTACACAATACTATCTTGGCTAAACTCCTTTGGAGAACTACTACTAAGGATGTTCATAATGTTCATGAGACATAATCAAGATCATAATTGGTCAAGTTATAAAAAGTGTTGAAGCTTATAGCATGCCATAGACATAAAAAAGAATATGCTTCTTGAAGAGATCAATCCAGAATGGGATGAAGAATGTGTTCAGAGTGCCAAGGATTCAAAGCCTTTACTATCTAGAATCATGAAAAGTGGACTAGGGTAGTATAAAATGCATTCAAGGTAAGATAAAAGGGTGGGATAAAATTACATCAGCATAAATTACCCCCAAGTCAAAGGTCTTGTAGATAATGGTTCAAAGTTTTTCATGCGTAGAACCTCTTAAGGTGTATGATATTCATGGGCTCTAAAAGTTCTTCACCATTAGGTTTAGCCATTCGATATGATCCTAATCCATAGGTTTCTATGAAAATATATGGTCCCAATCAATTAGGCTAAAACTTTAATTTCTTTTTGGGTTCAACATTCAGTTCTTTTGGTTCTCTTTCAAAACTAAGTTTCCAATCTCAAACTCTCAAGAGATTATGAATTTATTGTAGCTTCTCCACAATCTATTTTGATAGGCCTATAAGTTTTCTAGGGCAGCCAAATGCTTACCATCAAGAAGTTCTAGTTCTTACAGCTATGAGGTTTTATAGTCTTTATCATCTTCAATGTGCTTCAGTGATATTCTTAATGATGGGATCTCAATCTCAATTAGGATGATAGCTTTAGTGCCAAAAATAAGGAAGTATGGAGTATCTCTAATTGAGGTGTGATGATTGGTTTTATAAGCCCAAATGGTAGGAAAGAGTTGTAAGTGCCAATTACAGCCAACATCATTGGCAATCTTCTCTAAGATGGCTAGAATGGTTTTATTTGATGCCTTAGCTTGTCCATTGCCTTTTGGGTTATATGGAGTGGATTTATTGTGCTTGATCTCAAATTTTTCATAAAGAGATTTCACATCTTGGTTCACAAAAGATCTACCATTATCAGATATAATATGGGTTAGGATGTCATATCGACAGATGATATGGTCATGAATGAATTTGACTATTCGTATCCCAATAACATAAGTGAGAAGAATGGCCTCAATCCACTTGGTAATGTACTCAGTTGTAGTCAAAATGTGCTTATGGCCATCTGAAGATGTCAAGTTAATTTTCCCAATGAGATCGAGACCCCACATTGAGAATGGCCATGGTGTTGTGATCAGCTGCAATGGTAAGGAAGGTGCATGTATCAAGTTGTCATACTATCGATAAGAAACACACTTCTTTACATAATTACAAGCATCTATCTCTATTTTGGGATAATAATATCCTTTTCTAAGGATTTTCTTTGCTAAGACTACACCATTGGTATGGGCCCCACACATTCCTTCATGAACCTCCTTTAGTGCTAGCTTGGATTCTCCCAAAGATAAACAATGAAGAAGCATTCCATCATAGCCTTTATGATAAAGTATGTTTCTAAGGAGGATATAACATTTTAAATAATGAAGGAATAGTTTTTATTGGTTATTTGAAAGGTCAGTGGGGAATACATGATTATGGAAACAATTACAAAAATCTTGGTACTATGGTAGCTCAGGTGAGGGATTAGGATCAGCAATGGTGCATATCATCTCTAAATCTGATAGAATATGTGTCAGTTGAAGAATATTTTCAATCAAGAACTGATACTTTTTAGCACTATCATGTATTTGAATAATGGAACCAATTATTGCCATGGTGTCAATAGATCTATTGTTGACTCATGGAACTTGCTCAAACTATAGATATTTAAAATGTGTTTTGAGGTTATCGATAATTTATTTTTAAAGAACAAGCTTGTCATCCTTTATTTGATAATGGTCAGTTATCTAATTTATGATTATCTATGAATCTTTATAGACCTTTAAGCTTTGAATATCTCACTGTATAGCAAGATGAAGCCTTGGAACCAATGCCTCATATTCAGCCATATTGTTTCTACAATGAAATTGTATATGGAATGCTTTGGGGATCAGATCCCCTTGTGGTATGATCAAAAATATGCCAGCTCCAAACCTTAGGGATGTGAAGGATCCATAAAAATAGAGAATCCACTATTCAAGTTCTTGTGATTCTTATTCTATCATCATGATAGAATCATCTAGAAGGTCAAAGTTGAGAGGTTGAGTGGCCTTAATAGGAGCTTCTACAAGTTGATTAGTAAGAACTTATCCTTTGATTGCATTTTGATTATGGTACTCAATATCAAACTCACTAAGGAGCATAATCCATTTAGTCATGCATCCTTAAAGAATTACTTTAGATAAGAACTTAAGAGGATCTACCTTGGTGATAACAATAGTTTTGTTATTTAGCATATAAAGTCACAATTTTTGAGTGGTGAATAGCATAGCTAAACATGCCTTCTCAATAGGCATATAACTATGTTCATAAGCTACCAATGTGTGGCTTAAATAATAAACAACATGTTCTTTACCATGATCATCATGCTGAGCCAAAAGTGCCCCCAGTGCATGTTTCATGGTTGATATATAAAGAAGCAGTGGCTTTCCTTGTATTGGAGATCATTGGTGGATTTTCTAAGTATGTTTTAAGCTTTGAAAATTCTATCTAACAATCTTCATCCCACTAAAATGTTACCCCTTTCTTTAAGAGATCAGTAAATGGGTGGCACTTATCTACCAATTGAGAAATAAACTTGTGTATAGACTACATCTTTCCTTGTAGACCTCATAGTTGTTTAAGATTTTTTGGTGGAGGCATTTCCATAATAGCATTGACCTTTACAGTGTCTACTTTGATCCCTCATTGTGATATAATGAACCCTAGCAATTTTATTGATGTGACTCCAAAGACACATTTCTTAAGATTTAAGTGGACTTTATATTCATGAAGCCTCTCAAATATTCTTTATAGAATGTCATGATGTCCATCTCTTGTTCTTGATTTTGATAGTATATCGTCAACATAGTCCTTGACAATGTCATGCATAATGTCATGGAAAATGACAATCATCACATGTTGATATGTGGCTCCAGCATTATTCAAACCAAATAGCATGACTTGGTAGTAGAATGTCCCCCATGGAGTGGTGAACATGGTCTTATGATGATCTTCAAGGGATATCTTGATTTGATTGTAACCAAAAAATCCATCCATTAAGGATAACATCTCATACCCAGTAGTTGAGTCAATGATCATGTCGATGTTGGGTAGAGGAAAATCATCTTTGGGGCATGTTTTATTGATAACATGGAAATTAGTACAAATACATATGCTTGGGGTATTTTTACTCACTAGTACTATGTTGGAAACCCATTCAGAGTAGTCCAGTGGTCTGATAAAATTGGCTCCTAAAAACTTCTCCAACTCGGCCTTAACCAAAAGGGCGATGTGTGGATGAATCTTTTTTAATTTTTGCTTGACTAGTTTATTACTAAGGGGAATAATAAGATGATGCACAACTAATATAGGTCCAAGCTTAACATGTCAAAGTATGCCCATGCAAAGATGTCTATATAATCCTTAAGAATGGATATAATATGTTCACATTTTGTTTCAGTAAGGGAAGCTCCAAGATAAATAATTTTGGGATCATCATAGGTTCCCAAATTCACTTTTGTTGTGTTTTCCACAAGGAGTGTGTATCCATCCTCTATAAGTATAGGCAATGTATGGTCATGATAATTTTCCTCTTCTATATCTTCTTGTTTTTCCTCCTAAAGATATGGATAATATGAAGAATTAGAATCTACCTTCTCAGGTAAAGGCTAATTAGTAAAAACCTTTGGAAAATCAAGAGCAAGACACTCAACTATTTGATGGTGTTCTGAAGAGATGCTTATACTAGCTATGGAACTTGGGCTAGATGGACTTTCTACACCCTGACGGGATGAGCAAACTTTCCCACTTGGGAGTGCCTAAAATAGGTTTTCACTCAAAGGCTTATCTTTTTCTTTACTTTTTCCCTAATTGACAAGTGACTTAAAGAGGTTTTCACCTAAAGATATCAATGTTTTATATTTATTATGACCAAGAAAGTTTGCCTACTCTCCAAAGTAGGCAAAAATATCTAATGAAAAATCAAAACCCTGCTTATGATCACCAATGGGGAATACATTGGTAGGCCCATGTATTCTACAATTGATTCTTCATTTTGAAACTCATCAAGGCATATGACTAAATTTTGTTAGTCCCAATCTATGAGTTTAAGATGGAAAAGGCATAGGTTACAATGAGGGTTTAATTTAGGATGGGAAGTGTCAATGGTAAAGATATAATATCCTACTTTAGGAAGGGAAGCACCACTAGGATGGGTTTTTGCTTTAGGACAGGAAGCTCCAATAGGCATTATGGTCTATATGGCATTTGAATTAAAAAAATTGAATTAGAAAGCTCATTGAAAAGGCTATAATGGGACATTGTGTCATTTCTAGTAGCCTTTTTACTAGTCACTTTAGAAGAGTTACAATTGACAACTCCAGCTAATAAGGGTTCTAAAATTCCTTGTGCCTATGGACCAAGGCCTTTCCCTATATAGTCAAGATGATCCATTATCATTTTAGGGATAGGATACTTTGGATTCTAAAAATAATCAACAAGGCCTTTAGAATATAACCAATCTCCCTCGATAAAATCCTCTCAATCTTTCTTTGGTTTGATCATAGGTAAAAAAACCATAGGAGGTTTTGGTTGTTTCTTCTTTAGTTGCCAGATCTGATTAGGTCTATTAAGAGTCTAAGAAGTTTTAGGCTTATCAAATGTTTTAGGGTATTTTGGTAATTTTTTAATATAAAGGACATCCTTTAGATGGTATATGGAAATTCCTACATCTTTAATAATAACCTACTTGTCCAGAGCTGTAAGAAATGGATTAGTTGAAGTGGAGGCTAGATCACTAGGGTTGATATAATTAGATGAAGATGGATGAGAAATGAAGGTTTTGTTATTCTTTATAATGAATTCAAAACCTAGGCAATAGTTGTAATTACAAAACTCTACTTCAAGATGTTTGAAGTATTGATATGGTTGCTAATCAATGGGAATAGTAACCTTGATCCCATCATGGGGAAACTTAAGGCATTAGTGATGAGTAGATGAAACTACCTGTACTTCATGGATTTAAGGATGACCAAGAAGTATGTTATAAGGAAGATCAAAATCCACAATATGGAATAATGTGTGATGCGAAATATACCCAACCATGATTGGCAACCAAATTATACCAGATGACTCCTCGATGTTGTTGTAAGCCTTGATTGTAATAGTTTTTAGTTTAATGTCTTTATCCATGTATCCCAATCATCATACCAATTTAAGAGATGTGATGTTTATCCCTAAACCATTATTTATAATAACTCACTTGATCTTGTGATTTGTAATGATTATCTCAATGTATAGAGGGTTATTATGGTTTGGGTCAAGGGAGGACATGTCTTTTTGATCAAATGTGATTTGTTGAAATGAAGAGAAGTGTCCAACTAGGTTCTGGAACTGATCAAGGTTTATATCATTAGGTACAATAGACTCTTACAAAATTTTGTTGAATATGGTTCTATGGACATCAGATGTCTACAAGAGTTCTAATATAGAAATTTGTGCAAGGGTTTTATATAATTAATCCATTAGACTATAAGGCCTTTGAATTTTGGATTGAACTATTTGAGTCTTTGTTGGGATAGTATTTAGCTTTGGAACCATTGGCACCATTTTCTCATTGGGTTTTATGGAAGAAGTGGGTGAAGAGCCCTAGATGGTAACTCATGGGTGTCTATTTGCAACTGCACAACCTAGATGTGGCAAGGAGTTATTATTATTAGAAGAGGAAGGCAAAGGGCCTTGGATGGTGACTCATGGGTGACTAATTATATTTCTATAATTATGGGTCAATGAGGAACCTTTATAACTAGAATAAAGGTGTTGTTTATAATTAGTAACATGTGTAAATGGAGTCACAACATGATGATGCAAACCTAGTATGGTATTACTAGGGGGAGAGGGTGTTGACCTTATAATGATGGGTCATGTGTTATGAGGAACATGAGATTAGCCACATGGTTTCATAGTAATAGTGGTAATATGGGCTATAAAAATGCATCCCATAGTATTATTATAGTCATAAGGTACATTTTTATAAGCCACATTGTTAGTATTGGCATTATGATCTCTATTATCCTCATTATGATTATGACCTTGTTGTTGGTTCTAATTCTACCTCTATCTTTGATTATGACCATTTTGATTATTTATTGGTGGTGGTAGATCATGTCGAGAAAAGGGGTCTTTATAGATTCCCATATCCTAATTTGTGTCTTGATGAGGGGCCAACTTAATTTATAGTTCACCACTTTTAATAAATTCCTCAATAATATGTCATAATTGAATGCAATGATATGCATCATGACTACCAACATGATGAAAGTTACACCATTTGTTCTCTTTTTACCAATCTAGTTTTGGTTGATCTTGAGGAAATGGCCTTGATACTGGCCATACAATTAAATTAGCTACAATGAGATTTTATAACACTGTTTCAACTGATTCTCCTAATTTTCTAAAGACTCTAAAATTGTTATGAAATGTCCTTCATGGAGGTTGTCTCTACAAATTAGGTAGTGGATTTGGGGGAGTTAATTGTACATTTGGAGGAGGCATATCCTATACCATTTGTACATGTCTTGTTTTAGTCACCCCATCTCCAACCATGTTTTTATTTTTTCTAAAGCCTTTAGGCTTATCCTACATAACTGTTTGAACTAGTGATTTAGTCTCATTAGATTTTTGACCTTGCACAAAAATCTTAACAAGGCCCTTAGCAATAAGAGCTTTCTCAATATGCACTGCTTTATTAATAATTTCTTCAAATGAGTTAGCACAATCTAGCCATAGATTATGCACAACTTTAGGATGTAAAGATATCAGTTAACTATTTGTCTGGCAAGATATGTTGAAAGTGACCTACCAATTCTTTCCACCTTTGCAAATATGCAACAAAACTTTCACCATCATGCAACTTGGCTTTGCATAAGTCAACAATGATTAATTCATGTTCTATGTTATGTGATAAATGGTTAATAAACTTTTCTAATAAGTCATTCCAATCCATAACTGATCCCTTAGGTATTTTAAGTATCCAATCAAGAGCTTATCCCACTAAACTTCATGGAAATAGTTTTAGTAAGTACTCACTACTATAAGCAACCTCTTGACATAAGACAAAGAATGCCTATATGTGCTCACATGGATCTCCTTTTCCTTTGTACTTGCTAAATTTGGGTGCCTCAAAATGAGGTGGAAAAGGGTTTTAGATAATAGATAAATCAAATGGATATGGGCATATCTCATCAAATTTGTACTTTTTGACTCTATTATTCATCTCTAATCTTTGAACAATTTCCTTCATATAATTTCATTATTGCATGTTTGGTGCATTTATGAATTGAATAAGATGTTTTTGGGGTGGAATGTGCCCTTGGTTTCATTTTTTTTGAGGTGGAATGTGCCCCTAGTTTTATTGTTATTGGGGTAGAATGTGCCCCTAGTTTTTTTGTTGTTGGGGTGGAATGTACCCCTAGTTTTGTGTGGATCTATAGGGAGTGTATACATTTCGATCCATGACTTGGTTTTGATTTTTTCCTTGAGTTGAGAACATAGGCCACTAATTCTTGGAATGTAAAACATTCCCTAAATTTGAGTATTTTGGACTTTGTTGATTTTGGAAATTTCTATGTTTATTTACCAATTTTTGCGTTGGTTGAAAAGAACTAGCCAAATTGTCTTGAGGGATTTCATCAGTTTGAACTAAATGTTTGGGTTTTTGAGTTTCTAAAGTAACAAGATGTTCTTGATGATTGAATAATGTATGTTTTATGTCAAATGGAACACTTTCTAAGGTCTCTTGTGATTTTAACTATTCATTTAGATTACCTTGATCCACTATGGTAATGTCCTCATCCAATATTTGTTGCATACTTTCAACCACATTTCCTTATTCTTTTGAAACATCATTATGAATTGAAGTGGTAACTAGGGAGTCAGTTAAGTCTGTGACAAGTTGATCTACATATCATTGACTTATTATCTTGATCTTAGCTAGAAGATCTAGATTTGTGGGTTTTAACTCTGTTTGTATTTCTTTTCCTTTGTTAGAGGAAGAAAGTATGTCTATTCATGCAAAAGCTTACTCTTGTCATTGTTGTTTTCCTTCTATAACTAAGGTATGAAATTTTTCTATAGGAAAGTCAAAAGGTAGTCTAGCACCTGATTCTATAAATCTAAGAATGGCTTCATCTTGATATTCTTGGGGTTGATATTCATTATAATCATCTTTGGATCCTACTATTGTGGGGATGTCATCAAAAACAATGGGGTTATCTTGACCATCAAAAAAATTCTCATCTTCATAACTAAGTCCATAAGAGGTCCTACTACGAGTGAACCTTTGAGTCATGTCTAAAGGAGTTGTTATGTGTGTTGACTAACTTTGGACCAATGCTTGGCAACCAAACAAAGTATGCTTTGGCTCTCTTTTAAACAAATAACCAAGGTACCAATGAGACTATAATGGAGGGCAGTTTGAAACCATGCACAATTTATAAGATTTGGTTCATGATTTTACTCAACCTTTGGTAAATTTTAAATCACATAGATCAAAAGAGGGTAAGGTAACTCAAAGACCCAAGGTGAAAACTAGTACACCAAAGCCTAGATCTTTGTGATATGCCCATACTATAAAATCTAGTTTCAACTTCAAACTTTTGACCTTAGAAGTTTAAAGGAAAGTTCTATAAACTATGAAGAAGACAAAATGGACTAAGCAACTCAAGATGTAAAATTATACATGAATCACTAAGTATAAAGCTATGACCAAATAGGTAGCACAACATCACCACATGGTTCCAATAGGATAAAATATGTTCTAGGACTCAAAGCATGAGTGATACGTAAGATGACTTGAGTCCACCAAGATGAATATGTGATTTTGAGTCTTAATAAATGACCTTCAATCTAAATGGAAAATTGAACCCAAGTTAGAAAAAGCTTAGTGTGCAAATGGCAAACCCACTTTGACACACCAACCCTTAGAACTCAAAAAGATTAAATTTAAAATATGGATTATAAATGAAGGATTTAAAAAATTGGGTAAAATATCTAGACTCAATTGGGCAGCATGACTGTGCCAAAGTGGATGACATGACACAAAGCTTTCGATAATAATTTGAACAAGGAAAAGATGAATTTTCCAATTAGAATGCATAACACCTCCCTTACTCAAGAAAATTGAGGACAATGTGTTTTGGTTAAGTTCATTGAGTTAACAAGTATTTTTAGACACAAATAAAGACCAAGTTAGCTAATGACAAAAAATAAATGTCTTAAGTCTAAACTAACAAGGTATAACAAAGTGGGGTCTACTAAACTAGCAAGGTTTTGATCATTCTATGGGAATCAATTGCAAAATGACTTTCATGTCAAATGATACAAAAGATAGGCACAAAAATTCGGTGACCATAGCATTGGTTAGTTGTAAAAAGGTCTAGTTCTTTTTACAACCACTACATCTTATTGTTCACTTAGTGTAGTGTGATGTCCAAAGTAGATACATCCCATGTGTAACTCCAATTAAGATCCAAATGAAGTCAATGTCAGGAGGTGAAACCCTGGGTTAAAGCTTCCCTAAAGAACTTGTGGGAGGTAATGGCATCCCCCTCGCAAGCCAAGTTTTCATAAAAATAAATAAAACATAAAATAGAAAGAATTTAGGGTCATTTTCAAGATCACCCAAACTTTAACGAGTTTTTGGGGAGCACTTTAGACGATATTCTTTCTAAGCCTTGGACAAGGATTTTTTTTGTAATAGGAATGGCACTTTTGATCCCAAGGGTTCCCTAAAGGGGAAAAATGGAAGAGCATACATGTGGCATCCTTCTTTTTCCCAAATAAAATCTAACTTAAACAATTAAGTAAATACAAAAATATTGGAAAAGTGAGTTCATTTTTATGTCTAAATTTGAAAGATGAGGTGGTGTTGTTTTGACCCCTTGGTCTTAATTATAAATTTGAAAACTAATGCTAAATACATATTCTCAAGCACTTAAATGTTACTTTAAGCACAAAAATAATGTTCCTAATTCATTTTAAAATAATTCCAAAGATGTCTAAATAGCATGTTTTAACAAGTTCCAAGTACGTTGGTTACCTGTCTACCCGTAAGGTATCACCCTAAAAGAAAATATGTTATATTAGAAACATTTTAAATAGATTTTGAAAATTTTGTGAAAAACTATGGAACTTGAAGCTAAACTAATGTCAAATTCTAAAAATTTAGGAGAAAATATGTGGTTTTAAAAAAATAATCATCTAAAATGGAGTCTGTATGACCCTAAACCAAGCATTTTAAAATGGCATATTAGCTCTCATGTTTGTGTTTTTAAGATAAACACAGTGACTGACAGCATTTCTATAACCAATGACAGTTACACTTACTAACCAATGATGGTTATCTAACTGACAATGGTTATACCACTAGTGATCAATGATGGTTTTATTAACTGATGATGGTTACTGTGTAAACCTATGACAAAGAAATATGGCAAAACAAAGTTAGAAAACCAAATTACAAGAGTTTTAATAATCCAAGTGAAGGTTTTAAAGTTGTAGAATGATATTTTTCATGTTTGGGATGCATTTGGTGCCACCAGGTGTGCCAAGATGTAGATAATATTACAAAGCAAGTTAGTCAAATATTAGTCCATAAATCATGAAAAATGCATTAAAAACTAACCAACTAAGCCTATCTATTCCTATGAGAATTACAAAGGATAGAAAGAAAAAATGAAAGAGAGTGACATCATATTGCCTTCCCAAATGGATTCACCATACCCATGTGGATCAAGAGCATGTTCTCCCTTGATCAAGCATCCTTGTCTTTGTCAACAAAGGTGGTAAACTCCTCCAATGTCTCAAGAACACTCCATAAAACCTAGGCTCATGATTCCAAATCAATAAACTAGCCTATCAATGAAACTTATAACTAATTTTAATGGTCTATTGCAAAGGATTGTGGAGACAATTCTGCATAATATCTTTGCATAAATCAAGCTTAAAATTCATGTCCATGGCCTCTCTATTTATAGATTTTTAGGATTGGTTAGGATCAACCATGACCATCCATCTCAAGATTGAGATGTATGGCCATGGATAATCTTAATATTTGGAATTAAAATCATAAATATCTTCAAGATAAATAATCATTAAAGAGGCATGGGATGCATTAACTAGGCATGGGTGACCCATAATCTTGATATTTTATGCACTTATGGCTTGATGGATGCCACCCCATAGATGATGTCACTAGGTGATGAAAATATTCAAAATCAATTTCAAATAATGAGATATTCAAAAATATTTATGTAATTCTTACTTAAGATCTTAAATTGGATTAATTAACTTAAGTAATTTTAATCAAGTTTTATGCAATTCTTTGGATATTGGTGCACAATTATTCAAAATGGTCATAAAGTCATATTACTAGATTATAATTTGACTGGAGAGGAACTGGAAGGTGATGGTAGATGCATTGAAGATATATTCTCATTTAGGATTTTTTCAACACTAAATAACAAAGGTACATGATGTGTATCAATGATTTAGAAGAAAAGAGTGATTCAGAGCACTAAACGACAAAATTGTCATTTTGACTTGAAATGATCTGATCAAAGTTAGCTAGCCCATAAAATGCATTTCCTTATTTAGGAATACTTTGACCTAAACTGGCACTTTTAAGTGACAAGTTCGAACCATTTAGGGTGTTTTATGGATTTTGACCTAAAATGTGTATTTGAGTGTAGTTCGAGTAAGATTGATAATTTCAACACAAATAATGTTAGAAATTGGATGTCTACAACTAACACTAAAATAAAGACACTAGTACCACATGACACTACTCTCCAATTAGGGTGTTATTGTCTAGGAGGGGTTTTGATACCTAGATCTTATTTATGACACTCTAGATTAGCCTCTACCTAATTTTCTAGCCTCTAAATCATCTATCTCAACAGTTTTTTAGCTAAGTTATTATTTATATTCTTTTTATACTTTTAAAAGGGTCAAAATTAGTCAATTCTATAAAAAAAAATAGTAGTTGTATTTATTTCATATTTATACCCTTATTTATTATACCCATCCCTTTAAAAATATAGAATTTATATTCACTAATCCCTAAAAGGTCAAAACAGTAAGTGTGTGTCTAGTTTGTTTGTATTCATTTGTTTCTCTATCATTGAAGTCTAAGTTTCTAGTTTGTATTTGATTTAATTTTATTTGATTTTTTAGCTTGCATTCTAGAAATAGAGCTCACATAAATGTTACAAAATTGTAATGTACTTCTTATTTACTAGATAATACCAATGTTATAAAAGTTGTATGTGGTTATCCTTTAATTTCTTTAGATGATACAAATGTTTCAAATGTTGAATGTAGTTATTCTTTACTAGGTGATGCAAATATTATAAAAATTTAATGTAATCCTTGTTTACTAGATAATAAAAATATCACATAATTTGAATGTAATTCTCCTCTACTTTCATTAGATGGTACCAATGTTACAAAAATTGAAAGTGCTTCTCTTTCTCTCTATATATGATGCAAATGTTACAAAAGAGAAATATGATTCTTCCATTCTCTATAAAATTAAAAAATTATTTCCCTCTCTCTCTAGAAACACAATTAGATACACATGAACATAATATATATATTTTCTTTCAAAAGTCATGCAATAGTCATTTTTTACATACAAATATTTGTGACATTCAAAATGGTATAATTTCTTCATTACAAACACCATGTGATATGAATGATCTTATATGCAATGTTTCTCAATTTTGAAATGATGTGGGCTTAAAATTCAATGATATTCAAGATGATTTTAATATACCTATGTTTCAAGTAGATTGTAAATTACAACCCTTGAGTGCACCTTTTCCAAACACAACTATTCCTACTAGACATATTGTATCTATGGTAAATGTTACAGGATACCTCCCAAAGCAAATGTCAAATCTTAGTTTGTATTTATTATCATGTCAAGTTAATAATAAATATAATATTATTCAAGATCAACCTCTTACATGAAATATATTTGAGTATTTTTATCCAACTGAGTTCATCATGCCTATGCTTCCTTTATTTCATGGTCATGGGGACCCTACCAACCATTTAACATAATGTATGTGTTATTTTGGTCATTGGGCTAAATATAGACCCATATTTTTAAAATATTTCCATATAAGTCTAACAAGAGATGTTTCTGATTGGTTATATATTATTCTTCATGGTTCTTTACATACCTTCAAGAAGTTAGAATACATATTCTTATCAGACTATCATAAGTAATAAATACCTAAGTTGACATTGGAACATTTATAAGGTTTAAATCAAGGTGATGATGATTCCATTAGAGATAACACTATTTGATTTATGAGTGATTTACACTCTTTGACATGTCAACCTTCATATTTGGAAATATAATTCATATTTAGTAAATACCTTATTTCTCCATTAAAATAAAAAACTTTACATAATCCTTAAACTTGTTTAGACAATTTATATATGGACTACATAGATATGCATGTGAGCTAGTAAAAAGTAATGGAGAATTCAATGCATCTTCTATAAGAGGCAAAAGTTTTGTTAAATATGATTACAAAGGAAAATAATTGTCAAAAGACATTCATAAACCACCTCTAATACCTTATTATAAACTAACAATTCAAATAAAATATAAATTATTAAATGTCTTACACAAAGAAAAAGAATCATCCTATATAATAGCTCCTATAGTAAAAACATCTACTTCTACTAAGAAATAACCACTTAAGTTTGATCACTTTAGAGACTGATCACATAATATCTAACATACATTAATGCATAAGTATTTATTACTCTTCTTCTAAATTATTATTCCACCTCACAAATTTGAGAAGATAGAAGGTTAACCATTAGGCACTTATAATGGTATTAATGGGCACTATGATAATGATTTTTATGCCTTAAAAAATCTCACACAACTTGTTGATATAGGATTTATTAAATTTGAAGACAAGACAACAAGGTCTTCTTCTCCAACTTTTTCTAGTAGTTATTTATATGAATGCTAAGACATCCCATGACATTCTTAACAAGGAATGAATGGTCTATAAACCTTTAAAGGAAAAAAATGCTATAATAATTCCTTCTTATAGTTCATGAACCATTGTTCATTTGAGTTCTTGATAGAGGTGATATCAAAAGAGGTATAATCACCGATGATCCAAAATTATATGTTACAAGTGCACCTATAACTTCTTCAAACCAAATATGGAAGAAAAAAGTGAATCAAGTATCTATGGAACAAGTAAAACTACAACTCAATGGGGTGGTAGAATAGTTAGAAGTGGAACCATTTCTAATTGTTCAATAGCAGATCTATCATCCATACTACATTGACTTCCTTTTTCCAAATAGTTTTGGAAACAAGTTTTGGGAGACAAATTACATACATAATATTATAAAGTAAAAAATAATAACATTCAACGATAATCATTAACACATTATACATATATACTTTATCAATAATAATATTTAAAAATTTATAGATACAAAAAATGAAAGTAACATATATAAAATGATCAAAAATCATGTTCATAATACAAATTTCAATCAATGTTAGGGGCATCCCCATCACTTGAGCTATCAGTAATGAATGGCTCCATAGCTTATGAATTTGAGGCCCCATCTCATCCTTTTGTTTCACATGATCATGATTTTGACCTATACCATCTAATCTAGATCTCAAAAATCATAATCCAAACCATGGCATGTGTTGTCTTAGACTATAAAGCAAAAACAAAATTGATAAAATCCATATATAGATCAGAATCATGACTCAATGTAGGCCATCTATCAATATCTACCTATAAGTCATGATGTTCATTAGAAACTATAGTATATATCATATCTATGATTAGACACATCAAATAAATATCTGTGCTCAACCAAAATCTAACCAACTCTCTCAATCAAACCACTACCCCCTACATCATAGGGCATATTTTGGGTCAAAGTATGGATGGTTACATCTACCATCGTAGACCAACATGCATTACTTATAATACCATAGTATGAGAATCTATTAGTTAAAGATATAAATAAATATCAATTAACACATGTAGACATAATCATATCATTACTCACACTTAGATATATCAATTATAATAGTTATATAAACTTGGGTGTCTCCATCAATAGGCTAAGGTGTAGGTTGTATTGTAGGTTGTACTCCTACTCCAACTCCATCTCCTCCATATCCATCTACTCCACCTCCATATCCACCTAATCCACCTCTATCTCCTCCATCTCCATCCCCTCGAGCTTGTGGTGAGGACACATTGACATGATCATCTATTACAACTAGAAATAATATAGTCATAGATCATTAATCCACCACTGTGTATAGGGTGTTGTGCATCTTTCATCATCACCCTATACTAGTGAAATAACATGATCTCATTCTATCATCAAATAAGGATCCAAATACATACCTATAGGCCTTAGCCTTGAACCTAATCTAATTAAATACCTAATACTCTACATCCATAGATATGGTACTAGAGGTACATCTTGAATTATCCCAAAATGATGAGTCACTCACTCATACTAGAATCTCTCATATACACTAAGGAACTAATCTTATATCGACATAGTAACTTGTATGTATGGGAGCTCTTGAGCATCCTTAGGGCATTCCTTGTATCTAATATACATCTACCATTGAATCATCAAAGGTGTTAGCATATCCAAAAATCACCCTATATTATATGGTACTCAACCCTCTCTATTGTGGTAATACCCATTGAGATACAAATATATCTAGATGATCCCAATCCTCATGATGATTTCCAAACAAAAGCACCATCATGATGTGCTTTTTTTTAGATAATTTTAGCTTATGTTTCATAGAGAAATAAATTAGATATGAGTATGGTTGAAAAACCTATTTGGTTGTGCATGCATTGAATCAAATGATTGTAGAGAGATCATCTTTGGCTTGGGAAGAATGACCTACAAATAAGACAACACTAAAGCAAATGGTTGGTTATATAGCTAGCTAGGTGGATTGCCTAGCACTAGCTAGATTCGAGAAGCAAGAGCTTCCTCAGGGGATATCAATCCATGCCTTTTAAACAATTAAGTTCAAAAATTAAAAGATAAAGTACTTGCATAAATCATAGAAGATATTGAAATTAAGTACAAGAAATGCCTGATAAATAAATAGATGAAGTTGACTAATTATATAAATAATTAGGTTAATACTAGTGCTAAATAAGTTGGGAATGCTTCAAAAAATAGGTTGGGGTTCTGTGAATAGGTCAAGGAAAAGAAAGGTTGATTTGGTTGAGGGTAAGTGAGTGAAAATAGCTTGTTTTTATTTTGTGCCATAGTGACTAATAGCAGTTGAGGTAATCATTAGTGGTTTGGGTGACCATTGACGGTTGAGGTAACCATTGATGGTTAGGATTAGGAGACCATCAATGGTTGAGGTAACCATCGGTGGTTAGGACAGACCATCGGTGATCAGGATGACCATTGGTGGTTATTGTAGGTTGGGTATAGGTAATAAAAGGCTATTTGGATGGGGTTATAGAATAGGATTCTAAGAGATTGGCTTGGGTTAGGTTGATTGTGAAATACAAAAAAAGTGAATAAATAATTAAAAATAGATACTTAGCTTGTTAGTGGTTGATCAGATGAATGGTTGAGGTAGTGGAGCATGAGCTATTTTGGTATAGTAATGGTATTTGGCTATTGTTTGATATATGGTATCACTTTGTCTCTCCACCATGATGGTTGGATCATTGGATTATTGGAACAACACCTACAAAAGAAACCCTAGATATAAAAGCTTTTGATAGTTGTAGATGATTGATTGATTCCATATCCCTTTTTTTTCACCCTCTCTTCTTCTATCTTTATATAAAGGAAAGAGAGGTGAAACAAGATGTAAAAAAGAGGTCCAACTTACTGTCTAATTTTAAATTTGGCATGCATGGGATTACACATGAATTAGACAATCTAATTATAAAAAATCAAGTCAGAGTGATGTGGTCGTTAGGTGGTTTAGATGGTGGACCCTGATCATCAATGATCAAGGTGATCATCAATGGTTAGGGTAACTATCTATGGTCGAGGGTCAAGGTTGGGCTTGAAGGGGTCTTGAGGTGATCCAAGGGAGTTATGACATTTAGAACCATTGTGTGTAGTTTTTCAATGTCTATATTTTGTCCCTTTTTATTATGTAGTTTGTATTAGTGAAAGGCAAAATAAAAATAGAGTGTGGATTGAAGTTTTGGTTTCCCCTAGCATGGGAGGAGGTGTTCCCCCTCAAACTAGGAGTCAATAAGGTGAAACAAAATTGGGTGTGGGTTTGATGAGTGGTGAAGGTGATGATTAAATGTGGGTGAGAGGTTGGGAACTAAAGTGTAAACATGTGCATGAATTGTGATAAAGGTATGATAACCAATATCATGCATTGACTAGGTTTCCATAGTTGGTAAAAAGTAAGGTTAGTGCTAGAAGGATAAGTGACAAGTGGACTGCATGACTATATTTAGGCATGGTGGTTGGGAATAATCATAAAATTAAGTCTCCTACGTAAAGTATGTGTTTTCATAGGTATCTAAGGCAAGAAGTGATCCCAAGGAAAACACAAATTGGATTGGTGTAGTCATGGGTATCTGAGATAGGAAGTGCTCATGAGAAGACACAAATTGGTTAGGTGTACATAAGGTAACACAATTTCAAAAAATTATTCAGCATGGCAAGTGTTGTTCATGTGATCAAAATGTACAAGTAAAGATTGTCACAAAAATATGTGATAGTTTGTGCCAAAATGGCCACTGGTGAAGTGACATGGTTGGTGGTTGAGGTGGGTGGAGAAGGTAATCTCCATGGGTGGGCACAGAGTTTGGTATGTGCCAAATTTTTGAAAAGTTGGTTTTGGTGAAAAAATTTATTTATGAGCAAAAAGAAAAATGCCAACAACCTGACCATCAATGGTTAAGGTGCCTTTGGTCAACCATTAATGGTCATATTGATCATCGATGGTTAGGTTCAAACCCTAAAAGGGTGGAGATAAAAAGTGACTCTGTGGATTTTATTTGATCATTATTGTATTTTGACTTCTAACATCAATCTCTTCGCATTTTATGAGAGTATTTGATGTCATTACTAATAGGTGATTATTGATTGGATTGAGACAAGATACAAGGTGGATGAGGATGGTCATGTGGCCAAGTTATGGGTCCCTGAGTTCCTCCTTGATAATGGTCGAGGAATGAGGTAGGTGGTGTCAATCAATTGGTAGATTAGTTATGATTTTGCATATGAATTTGTATTTAGATTTGGTGGTTTTGGTTATTGGATAGGAAGGTAGATTAGGTTTTGTTGTAGTTCTACCCTAGATTTAGGGTTTTGGTATGTATATGGTAAAATGCATAGGTGAAATTCAAAATTGGAAAGGTAGGGTAGCTTAGGGGAGGGTAGAGGACAAATTTAGGGAAATTTGTTATCAATTTTTGGTGTTTAAGTGGTTTATTAGCTAAGTTATATTTTTTGGTATTTTACTAGCAGAACACCCATAGTGACCATCGGTAGTCACTATCAATCATTAATGGTCTATAATTGTTGGCAATTGGTTGCTTGACCATCGGCAGTCACCATGACCATTGGCGGTTAACTAAAATGGTGAGGTGTTATTTGAAAAGTTTGAATGTTTTTTTTTTAAGTTTAAAGTTTGATATTTTGAAAGTTTTGGTTAGTTTTTTTAGGATTTAGTTTAACATTTTAAGGGTAAGGGGTAACGGTTGATGGTTAATAGGTAATAATGTTGAGAAGTGTTAAGGTTCATGTTTAGCAGGTGGTATTTGTAAGTAGAAGGTAGATTATGTAGGGTGAAAATAGGATGTGTTATAATTTAAATTAGGTAAATGCAGGGTGATTGGTTGTAGGCATAAGAGGTTTAGTTCATAGGAAAAAATAGTATACATAACTAAGCTTATTTATATTTAAACCTTCCAGGCATGAGAACAGATCTAGATGCAGGATCGGGTGCCTTAAATTTTCACTGAGATTCATTGAGGGATGATTTTTGATGATTGGGGCCACATGAAGGAGGTGGGCCTCATTGCCATGATACATTACCAACATGTGTTGTGGGACATAGTGATGATTATGGTGCTCATTGAGAGATGGTATCTTACCATAAACACCTTCCTTTTATTGATAGGAGATGACAATATTACTTGAGGACATTCACAAGATTACTTGACTACCCATTCAGGGTGAGCCAATCTATCATACTGAGAGGGATGAGAGAGATAGTTTCATGGAGTTATTTTATTTAGATGACCATGATTTTATGAGGTGGCACATTGGGGGTTTTAGTTACACACTACTATCCCAAAGGGTGAGAGGTGATAGGAGGTTGATGACCATGATGATGATGGTAGTCTCATGTTTTACCATCCTATATTTGAGTAGTGTCAGGTTCCTATATTTGCTATTGGGGGTACTGGTTGAGATGTTGCTAGGTCACACAATGTTTAGTTTGGTGTTTGTGCTTCTAGTCCAAATATATAAGAAGCTATGGGTTTCCAAAGCTCATAAGAGGTATGGCATTAGCATTGGATTCATTTTACACTACTGGTCATATGAGCACATCTAGGTGCTTAGGTCAATGGGGCTACCATGGGAGGGGTATGCACATATGGAGTTTAGAGTTGACTTCATGAGGAAGAGAGATGATTTTGCCCTTTTTGGACTAGGTGGATGGGTTCATGACATTTATTGGTTTAGAGGGGCACTAGATTTCCTCATTATTGGTGATGTGATTTTGGGGCTATACATCATGCTTTTATATTGGGATGGATACAAAAGACATACATTATCCTTATAGAGCTATAGGTGGATCTTTAGTAGAAGGGATGGTGAGATAGAGTTGATCCCATTTAACAAGGTGTGGTGATATTTTGGCTTGGTACAATGGATTTTGGGCCCATTATTTAGGTATAAATGGGAGGATGTAGAGATTTTACTTCTTAAGCCACAACTCGTACAAGTTTTACTTGATTACAAGGAGTTGTTAACTAGGGCTAAGGTAGATGATGCAAGCTTTGTATATGGATACCTAGCATGGTACTAAGCACTCTATGATACAACTAATTTTAAGGGTGATGATGGCGGTAGGTAGCCAATGGATGTCAAACTAGCTAGTAGAGGTCAATAGGCACAGATATAGGGGCTACCCCAGATGTGTAAGTAATGTCTACAAAAGGAGATTAGGCATGAGTGGCACCAGCTATGGCATAGGCTACCATGGTATCACTATAGGATGATTTGGTAGTGGCACAGGGCTAGGGGGATGTAGTTATAGGTGAGGACTAGGCTAGATATATACTAGCCTTGGTTACCTAGGAGAGAGACTCTTTAAGATAGGCTAGAGGAAGAGCCACAACATCTATAAGACCATCATTCACTATCCCCATGGCACAGTATCTAGCCGTAGTGTAATAGCTATGATATTATGAGGCCATAGTCTTGAGACATTGTCCTAATGAGCCTCAATGGGGTGAATACATAGCTAGTTTGGCAGGTGGTGCTAGTATGGTGATACTAGGTCAGTGGGTTACTTCTGTCAGTGGACAAGTAAGTACCTTAGGAGGACAAGGACCAAGAGGTAGTGTTGCTCCTAGAGAGAGTGATGCCCTAGGAGCATAGTCATTATATGGTTAGGAGATAGTGTATAAGTTGATGTATATCATTTTGATATTGGCCTATGAGCTAATGTGGTCAAATGTATATTTTGAGAGAGATACATGTATATTTGTTGTATACACGATGATTGTGTGGTTATTTATGATTATAAACTCAAAATTTATAGATATGATCTTTGTTTATTTATATGATTCATGGTTATTATGTTCATGTTGATCATTTGATGATGTTACATTGATGATGGTTGTGATATGGATACAGATGTTGATATGGACTCACCTAACTAGGTGTGTGATGGCTTTTTATTTGTTTATTCATGGTTATGATGATGTTTATGACATATATGGTTATGATGATGTTTGATCATTATAAAATTTAATGAGTATATGCTTCCTTATTTATATTTAGACATGTGGTGAAAAATGGTTTATTTTCTTTATTGTTCATGGATGGTATGATGTTAATATGATGTTGATGGTTATGATTATGTTTATGGACATGGTTTATGATAATGATGTCTATTTTTGTTAGATGATATGATGTGATGTGGTTATGATTATGGTCATTTTTCTTAGGGTATAGCACATAAAGTAAATTGAATAAAAACACTAGATGTGAGAAAGAGAATATAATCAAGAGATGAGAAGATAAGAAGAGGGCATGATGTTTCTTCTTTAGCAAGGACTGAAAAAACCAAAGTTGGATTGTCTTAAGGAACATAAGCCCTTTAAATTCTTACATTAGCATTCATTAATTGGTTGAAAAAGTGTCTTGATCACATAATGTCAAGTGAGCTCAAAAATCTATTACTTATAGTGCAAAAAGGGGAGATGGATGAAAATAGAGCCTTCTTGTGAAAATAGCATGCCTCTTATGGAGGTTACCAAAGAGTCAGTATAAACAAGTCTATGTCATATAAGATGTATATTGATTGATGTGGGAAGCCTACTCATGATAGCTAACTATGGATTTCAAATTATTTTAGTTTTGAGAGTCGATTGCAACTTTCAAGATTAGTTTTCTTTTGTTTTTATTTTGATAATGGATCTTTTGCTTTGTTGTTGTTTAGGGGAAGATGATCGATGTAGGAATATTCCAAGAAATCACTATGCTTTTAACAAATGCTTTACTCATCCATCCTTCAAGGGAGTGGTCTAAGTTTGTTTACCCTATTTTAGGCTTCTTGATAGTTATCCTTTAAGGGAGAAATCTACCTTATATTGAGAAATTTTGATATGCTTCCAGTAGTTGTCCTTCGAGGGAGTAGTTTATGAGTGCTTCAAATGACCCATGATTGTTTTTTTATTATGACTTTGCTTTTTATTTTTATTTTTTTGTGCTTGACATAGACTTGCTTAAATAAGCTCAAAGGTTGACATTTATAAAGGTAAAAATAAAAGCAAAAGAAGGTTGATCAGGTGTAGTTTAGGTGACAATGATCAAGGGAATCCATCCTAGGAAAGGGTTAGAAAGCATCCTGAGAACTATGTGATGGGTAGATCCATGGTACCCATTATTCAAGATTAGGCTATCATTGTGATGGGTAATCACATGATTCAGTTTTAATTGGTTGAACTTAAAATAAGGATATGAATGTGTTTTGAAAGCAAAGAATGAGCTTAAGTTAGACAAAAAGGTGAGTTTGATCCTCTTTAACAAAATAAAGGACATATATGCAATGCATTGAGGGGCTTAGGTTCTAGGTTGCCTTCTGATCCAAAACTCAAAAGTTTTGGTCGACAAATATTTCAAGAACACAAAAATAACATAGTAACAATGAATTATCTGAGAAGAGATGTTTTTTACTCAAGATCACAATACAACTATATGTTTATCTATGGGAAGAGATGTCTACTTTCCATTTTAGGTTACATATTCATTTATAAACATTTTTAAATTAGGGGGAGGATTTGGAGGGTCACCAATCTCAAGAGAGATGAATTGGTTTGACTTACATGATTTAAAACAATAGAGAATTCAAAGAATTACTATTTTTAGACTACACTACTAAAATTGAAATTTGGGTCACTTCCATTAAGTTTTTGGGGGTTAAAATTCATTGAGAAAATCTCCTTGCCATCTCACCATGTTTTCCTCATTCTTATCTTTGCAATGGTTCAAACGGTGAGTCAATTAGAGCTACAGTACAAAAGTTATGGCTCCCAAAATTTCTATCATCAATTGGGGTGGAACCATCACCCAAATTGTTGCCTAAATTGTTGTCTAGATCATAACTCCATCTCACCATTTTATCCTCATTCTTATCTTTCCAACAGTTCAAACGGTGAGTCAATTGGAGTTATGGTGCAAAAGTTATGGCTCCTAGAAGTTCCATCATCAATTGGGGTGGAACCGTCACTCGAATTGTCATCTAAATTATTGCCCAGATCATTCCTCCCTCCTTGAGAAGTAATAGTTCCCATTGTGTCAATGTTACTCATTAGGTGTGGTATTTGTGTATTGATTTGATTCTCTATGAGCCACTCACCTTGGTGGCTAATTTTGCCCCTTTTGACCACCCGATAAAGTAGAATAGAGCATCTTATTGTTGTCTTCATCCAGGTGTCCACAATCTGATCCTCCTCCACTGGAGAAAAACTCTATGGATCAAACTTGTCAATGTCTATCTTTTTTTCTATTAATGAAGTGTCCAACATAGGTAGATTATATGGTTTTAAGGAGCTCCACATTAAATATTAAATGCGGCCCAAGGTAGGCTAGTAAGTTCAACTCAAAAGCATTTTCTACAACTTTTCTGGTGATGGTGTAGGAACCATATCGTAGAGGCCAAATTTCTCTATGTGGGCCTGTAAGTCATTCCTTTTGAAGCTGCAACCAAACCTTGTCACCCACATAAAAATGGTGTGTAATCCTATGTTTGTCATGGCATTGCTTAAACATTTGATTCATCTTCTCCAATATGTCATGAACTTATTGTTGGATGTGTTGCATTTGTTCAATGAACTTTGTTGCTTTTGTTGCCTTAGATCTTCCATAAGGTGTGTATTCCATGGTGGAGAATGGAATAGCTTTATCAATTGGTACCATGGGTTGGAACTCGAAGCATACTTGGAATGGACAATGCTTGGTCAAGCTATGTAGGGCTTGATTGTATCCATGTTGTATGAAAAGAAGCCTCTCATCCCATGTGCATGGATGTTTGGAGTGATACATCTAAATCATGTGAAAAATCAAGTAGTTCACCACCTCTACCTGACCATCAATATGTTGATGGAAGGCTATGGACTTCATTAGCTTGTTATCCATCATCTTCCATAGAGTGGACCAGAAGATGCTCAGGAACCTGTTGTCTCGATCTAAGACTATGGACTTGGGGAGACCAAAATGGATCCATACATGACTAAAATATAGTTGAGTAGTTTATTCAATAGATATATTTTTCTTAAAATCAATCATGATAGCCATTTTTGAAAAATGATCAAGTATAACAAAAATACAGTCCTTGCTATGTTTTGAAGTGGGCAAACCTAAGAAAAAATCCATTGAGATAGATTCCCAAGGCCTGGTTGGTTCTGGAAATGGCATGTACAATCCTTGATTCTTATTTGTTGGCTTGGCTATTGCACATGTGGTGAAATATTTAAGATACCTTTCCACATCCTTTCGCATATGGGGCCAATAGAAGTGTTTTTGAACAACTGCTAATGTTTTTTCTACACCAAAGTGTCTAGCTTTCCTAATGAAATGTGCTTCCCATGTCATCTTATGTTACTCTATAGATGGAACACAGATGTGCCCCATATGATAGAGGAAACTATCTTGAAAATAGAAATTAGAAACATGTTTACCTTTTTGAAGAACTTGATATGTATCAACAAAGGTAGGATCTACTTCATACAGAGCACCCCAAGTGGCAATCTCATATTTGCATAGGTCAATAACTATTGTGAGTACAGTAATTAGTGGGTGGCTTAGACAATATGTAGCTATATTTGAGCTCCCCTTTTTGTGTGTGATTATCAGATGGAATTGTTGAAGATATGTGGCCCACTTTTGGTGCCTCTCATTTCACAATTTGCTTTGTGTCTGGATGAATTCCAATGGTCTATGGTCAGTGTGGATGACTGTCGCTTTCCCCAAGATGTAGTGTTTCCATTGTTTATAGGCTTACACAATGGCATAGAGCTCCTTATCATATGTCAAATATTTCCTGACTATATTAGTGAAAGTTTCACTATGATATGCAATAGGATGGCCATGTTGCATGATGACATCTCCCATAGCATATTCAGATGCATCTGTCATCAACTCAAAAGGTTGATGCAAATCTGGCAAGGCAAGAATAAGGGTTGAGCAAAGTCTATTCTTCAAATTCTCAAATGCCTTTTATTGTATTTCACCCCACTAAAATGTAGCTTTTACTCCTCCTTTATTCACTTGGGTTAGTGACTAAGCAACATCTGAAAATCTAAGAATAAACCTATAATATAAATTTTTAAGACCCAAGAAGCTATGAAGTTCTATGAGGTTCCTTGTTGTAGGCCATTCTCAAATAACCTAAATCTTTTTTGGATCAATATGGGCCCCTTCTTCATTCATAACATACCCAAGGTACTGAATTGTTGTCATCTCAAATGTGCATTTGTCAAGATTTGCATACAACTTGTGCTCTCAAAGAGTTTGAAGCACCTTACAAACATGTTGTAGATGTTCCTCCCATTTTCTACTATAGATTAGTATGTCATCTAGGTAGAAAACCATGAATGATTTGGTGAAGGGTCTTAGGATGTCATCCACCATCCTCATGAAGGTTTCAAGTGCATTAGTTATGCCAAAAGGCATAACCAACCATTTGAAGAGCCCCTCATTAGATTTGAATGCAATCATCCAAACATCGGTGGGATCAATGGGAACTTGGTGATAGTTATATTTGAGATCAATTTTGGTGAAGAGATTTTCACCATGGAGTTGGTCCAAGAGGTCATCAATCCTGGTGAGAGGGTAGTGATTCCTCACAGTGATTTTATTCAGGGCTTGATAGTCAATGCAAAGCCTCCATGTTCCATCTTTCTTTGGTTCTAAGATAATTGGGCTACCACAGGGTGAAGAGCTTGGCTTGATATGACCCTTTTGGATCAATTCTTAAATCTATCTTTTTATCTCATCATTCTCCAAAATTGATCTGTGATACACAAGACTGTTAGGCAAAGGTGAACCTGGGATCAAATTAATAGAATGTTTTACCTGACAATGCAGTGGAACTCCTATGGGTGACTTGAATAAGTCATCATATTCTCTTGTGATTTGTCCTATCTACTTTTGTTTTTGTGTTGATTATGTAGTCAGGACTGTAACATCAGCCTTCTTATATTTATGGGGTTTGACCACCATTAGAATGAATTGCTTTGTCTTTTCTACCTATCTCTTCCATTACTTGGCACTGATCAAGGAGATAGATGTGGGAGCTGGTACCTATGGTACCCTATAACATCATGTTCCAAAAGTTAGGATGATTATTTGGGTTCATGATTCATAAATGCCATGTCAATCATACATGAATCGCTAACCAAGGAGTACATCACAAATATCTAGATTGACCACATCACACAAGACTTCATCTTGAAAAGGTTTTATTGCATATGAAATAAGACACTGATGGGTGACATAGAAGTCTCTCCCTAGGCTCAACCATCTAATATTTTATGGCTTTGGGTGAGGCTTCATGGATAGATTTAGAATTTTCACAACTTTAGCAAATATTAAATTATTTTAACTCCCACTATCAAGAATGAAATGTAGAGGCTTACCTTTTACCCATAATTTAGAGTGGAACAATATTTCCTTGTCATCTAGCCTTTCCTCATGGGTCTATGATTAAGTGATGATGGTGTCGGGCTCAACATCTACAATCTCTTCTTCATCCTCTTTGATTGTAAGTTGTGTATGAGATAGAGTAGTAGATGTCAAGTATTGTGACTCAAAAAGTAGTGACTTGATGGCTCAACATTCTTATTTGGAGTTAGTTCTAGTTTTGTGGTAATCACACCATTTTATAGCCTTTTCCTTTTGGGGTTTTTTATCTTGAAACTCCTTTTGATTCCAATTTTGGCCTTGTGTTTGACCTTCCTTATCATTTTTCTATTTTGAGGGTTGACTCTTCATATTCTTTCTACCATGTTTTTGCTCAATCTTCACTGCAAACTTCTATGCCTCACTGAGGGTTTCCAAATTGAAGAGTTCCATTTCCCCCCATATGTACCATTATATTCCACCATGATATTTGAGAGTCTTATGTTTCTCACTTTCTTGGATGCCCAATCTTGCAGACAAAGAATGAATTTTTTTGTGCGTAATCTTGAATAGATTGGTCCTTACCTTGGTGAAGTTATTGCCACTATATGTATAGATCATCATATGCTCCAATGGGATAATATTCTTCCTTTACCACTTCCATGAAATCATCCCATGTAGGTTCCACCTCAAGGCCAATGTCATCTATACTAAACCTCTTTTTGTACACTTCCCACCAATTTTTCATGGGCAATGATGCTTTCAAAAGAGCAAAAGTGATCTTTTCTCTATCAATGAACTTATTTATAGAGAAGTAGGAAGATAATTGATCCAAATAATTTTCTACTACATCATCATTGATTTTGCCTTCAAATTTAGGAATATCAAAATTTACCTAAACCTTGAAGGGTGTTGGGTCACTAAAAGGATGGTCCATGGATGAGGAACTATGAAGTGCAGATGAGGATCCAGAATTTCCCATAAAAAATTATTAGAGAATTTGGGCAAATTATTGTAGCATCTATGATTATTACCATTAGAGGGCTTCATTCACCATTTCCTTAAAAGAATTAGATGTCTCAATGTCATCTTCTATTTGAAGTCATTTGGAGCAAATAGGTGGATAGTTTGGAAGCTCTGTTGTTTTCCACCCAAGTTTCTTGTAGCCTAACCTCATCCTCAGGATCATACACTCTCAAGACAAACCACTCTAATACCACATTATTCAAGATTAGGCTATGATTTTGATGGATAATCACATGATTTAGTTTTAATTGGTTGCCCTTAAAATAAAGAGATGAATGTGTTTTGAAAGCAAGGGATGAGCTTAAGTTAGACAAAAAGGTGAGTTTGATCCTCTTTAAAAAAATAAAGGACATAGATGCAAAGTATTGAGGGGCTCAGGTTTTAGGTTTCCTTTGAAAGAGGACAACTGATAAGCTCCTAATCCATACTTATGCATTGTGATATAAGATCCAAGCCAATTGAAAGCAAACTTGCCCTATTTATTTTTCTCCATATTGGTGACATGCTAATTTTCCTTTAGGATGAGGTATTTGATACTAAATTCTTATGATTTAAGGTGTTTTATATAGGCACATTTGATTCACTCTTGATAGACATGAATATGGGTGAGGTTGACTAAATAATGCTTGTCAAGTAGCTCAAGCTGGGCTAAATAATTCTAATGATAATTATCTTCTGAATTGAGATCTTGAAAAGATATGTAAAGAGATGGGATCTAGACTTTGAGAGGCAAGATAACCTCTACTCCAAACACAAGAGAGAATGGGGTAGCACCCATAGAGGTTAAAATTCTAGTATGATATGCCCATAAGGCAAAAGGGATGTGAAAATTCCAATCCCAACTAAAAGCGTTGACAATTTTAGTTAGCATGTTGTTAAGAGTTTTGTTAGAGGCCTCAACCTATCCATTAGCTTGTGGATGATAGGGTGAAGAGAAACTAAACTTGATGTTGAATGCATCATAAAGACCTTCGACTTGTTTGTTTTGAAAATATTTTCCATTATCAGTGATGATTTTATGAGGAACACCAAAACAAAAGATAATATGATGATTAATGATTGATGAAGTTGACACATTTTTAGCTTTGGTTGAGACAAAATGGATATCCTCTACCCATTTGGTAAAATAATCAGTTTCAGTGATGATAGACTGATGTCACTACAAAAAATGGGAGTTAATTTCACCAATAAGGTCTAGAACCCATTATGAGAAGGGATAGAAATCCATGGGGATATGAATACTATGGCTATGTGTGTGACATAATCATAGCAGTCATGGTTAAGGGTAAGCTAGTAATAGCCAAAGAGAAGGATGTGTTTAGCAATGGCTAGGCCACTAAAATGTCCCCCACAAATCCCATCATGTATGTCCCTGATAGCATGAGAGGCCTCATGACTATATAGGTAGTAGAAGAGGAGACCATCAAAGCCACATTTATAAAAAAAATCCCCCTAGAATGGTATAATGTGAGGTACTCTAGATAAATGCTCTTTTAGCATTCCTAGAAAGATCGAAAGGAATGATGGCGTGGTTAATATAGTCAAAGGTTTACTGATACCCAAGATTAGTTAGATCTCCTCCACATTAAATATGGTAGGAGAATACATTTTTATATAAGAGGGTTGGGTAATTTTGTGGATAATGATATATAGCCTAGATTTAGAGGGTGCAAATATAATCTAATAGGCAAGGTAAGCCATGGTATCGACAAACTTCTTGGTAGATCATGGGGTGGTTTGGACATGGTAGTGTTTAAATGATACTAAGAGTATGTTAGCTAATTATTTATACTATTTCAAAACATCATTATTATATTTGTAAGAGCCATTGATTTGATTGACCACTAGTTGAGAGTCATCAAAGATGTTGATTGTTTTGACTCCTAAGGCTAACGTAGTTTTAAAGCCTATCATTAGGGCTTTGTACTCAACCATATTATTGGCACATTCAAAATATATCTTGAAGGATAAAGGAATAGGTTCACTATGAAGGGGAATAAGGATAATTCTAGATCCCCCACCATGTTGACACTTTGATCTAACAAAGAACATGGTCACTTGATAGGTGAAGTTTGCCTGAGAGAGGGTCATGATGTACTCATCAGGAGGAGGTTGATTGTCTACTAATGGTGCATAATCCAATTAGTTATCAATAACTTACCCTTTAATTAACTTCTATTGAATAAACTCAAGGTCAAACTTAGCTAGAAGCATGAGCCACTTGGCCATACATTGGTTTTGGTAAGGCTTGGAGTGCATATACTTGAGTGAGTCAGTATTTTTTATGACATAGCTTTTGTGGTTAAGAAGGTAGTGTTGAAGTTTATGTCCATGAAAACTAAATCTAAGAAAATTTTATCGGTATGGGTGTACCAAGTCTCATATTCTACAAGCATGCAGCTGATGTAATAGATGATTTAATCTTTGTGTTGTTCATCTTGATGAGCAAGCATTACCCCTAGGGAGTGGTCAGTGATAGAGATATAAAGGTAGAAATTTTATTCATCCTTGGGAGGGGAGAGGATAGGTGGACACAAAAGTTACTCTTTGAGTGAATCAAAAGCCTTTTGATAATCATTTCTCCACTTGAAAGATACATCCTTCTTTAGGAGGTGATGGAAGGGTTGGAATCAATCTGAGAGCTGAGAGATAAAGCAATGAATGGATTAGAGATTCCCCTGTAAACTAAAAAATTACTTGAGGTTGATTGGAGGAAGCATGTTGAGTATTTCTTTGATTTTTGTAGGATCAACTTTGAATCCCTAAAGGGAAATGATGAAGCCAAGGAGTTTTCCTAACAAGACCCTGAAAATGCACTTCTTGGGGTTAAGGCAGATATGATAATGGATGAATCACTCAAAGATAACATTGAGAATTACCAAATGATACTTAAGATATTTGGATTTTCTAAGAAGGTCGTCCACATAGTCTTCGATGATTTTATGGATAAGGTCATGAAATATATAGGTCATTACACATTGGTAGGTTGCACCAATGTTCTTTAGTCTAAAAGTTATGACCCTATAGCAGAAGGTCCCCCATGGGGTGATAAAGGTAGTTTTGTGTTGATCTTCAAGGGAAATTAGAATATGATTGTAACCTAAAAATTTATCCATGAAAGATAACATCCCATGGCTAGTTGTAAGATCAACTAGCTAGTCAATGCTTGGTGTAGACACCAAAATCGTGTCGACTCCCCTGGTCATTCCCCGTCTTATTCTTCTTCGCTTATTTAACCCTTGTCGATCACTTGTTCCACCAACCTTGACCCTGGCAGCATGTAAAAATGAGCACAAAGCTAAAGCTAGACTTTGTCCTCATTGTGCATCTGCCGACGATGGTCTTTACCCGGTCGATGTCGCTGACGTCGGTCACTTATCGGCCGACGTCGGCAATCCTGCCGACATCGGTCACCTTACCGTTATCTGTTATCAGTTATCATTCGATTCTCGATTGGTTCCCTGAAACGGTTATCGAACCGTCTCTCGAACCGTCCCCCTGGCCTTCATCAGCGTCCGTTGATCAATCCCGCACACAAAAAGAACATAATCATTCAATCTCCTCTCTGAACTCTGACATCCACAGACTCTTGCAATCTCGTGATCAACTGACTCCAGCATCCATCAACTCCAGCATCCACCAACTCCAGCGTTCGTTTCAATCCGGCACTGCACAGACAACTTCAACTATGGCTTTCATTGCGGCTTCTGATAGGTAAGTATTTTCTGTGTTTATTTTCATTTTCTTTCTGATTATTAGTTGTTCATTATTTCTGTCATCCCGAATCTTCTCCCTTCTTTACATCCCCGTTCATAACCCCAGACTCTGTCCAAAACCCGACCTTACTTTACCTAGACCCTATCCTGACTTTGTCTCGATTCCATCAGACCCTATCCCGAACCTGTTAAGACCCTGTCTCGACTCTCCCAGACCTTCTGCAACTCGCCTAGACTCTGTCCAGAACCTACCCTGACTGACGCCGGTCACTACCCCGACCGACGACGGCACCTAAACCGACGTCGGCACCTTCCTAGACCGATGCCGACACCACAGAGACCGACGCCGGCGACTGTGCAGAACAGTGCCGCTTATCAGGTACGCCTTTTTATTTTCTATCATTTATTTCTGTCATTTTCTCTTTCATTATCTACTTTCGTCCAATATTCTGCTTTTTTAATCAGTGGGTTGATATCCTTCTAGGGAGTCTTCGTACTTCTGGGATCGGGCGTTCGCCTGACAGCCCACCATATCTTTGACTAACGTCTTTTCGTGTTTTAGTCTCTTTTCTTCGCAGGTGTCATTCCTCCACAGCCAAAGAGGAGAATCTTCCCACGTCTGATTTTGGTGCGCTTGACTTTATCAGGTACTTCTAGCCTTGACCATTTATTTCAGTTTCTTATTTCTTCTTTGAATGTAGAAAGCAATTTTGCATAGAAACATTTTGGCACGCCCGGTGGGACCCTAGGTCCTCCTTGGGTTCTTTCTCTCTTTCTTTCGTTCATTTAGGTGCATTAGGTTCCTTCCTTTTTGCCTCCTCTCGTCTCTTCTTAATGACATCATAAGCAGGACTAAAACGAACATTTCTTTCTTTCTTGCACTTTTAAACTAGCTAAAACTCATATTCTTCGACTCTTTCTCCATTCGTCTTCATACGAACAAACATTTCGACTTGGGCATTAAAACACTTTGCATTCATTTCTGTTTGCCTGCATCTTTTAGACCACACATAGTAATTAAACCACATATTGAATTAATCTAGATCACTTGATGTTACACGACCAAACCACCTATACAAAACAAACATTTTAACTTACCTGAGACAAGGCCCGACTGGGATTTCATCCCCCAGCGGATACCTTACCCGTCCTAGCAATCTCACTTGGATTTCATCACCAAGGGGAAAGCCCACTCCGTTCTCTGGCGGAGTATAATCTCTAGGCGAGGTATATTTTGGCTAAGCGAAACCAGCTAACCACTGGAATCGTGAAGTGAGGGGAGCTTGCTCCTTAGCACCAGGCCACGTACCAGACCTAACACAGACTTCTTGAGCACCATAACAAAACCCGAAACCATCCATAGACTTCTTCTAGGACCCGACTCACAAAGCCAACCTCCCCAAACACACATTCTAAGGCATAAGCCACTATAATCCTAAAAATTTTACTTCTAGAGTTTTAGGATCTGCTTGTGTCTTCATCTTTTTAGTTCTTATCTGCTTGTTTGAGCATGTAAGGACGTTCTCTCTTGCCTTTTATGGTTTTGACATGCAGTCAAACCAAGGCCCTTTTTGACCACTTTAGCCGTGAACTGCTTTTGTCTACCCCATCTCTAACCCGTCCTATCATGGAGTTCCACTCAAAAACTGAAAGAACTCTTACAGGATTGACCCCGACCCCGACCCCGACTCAAATTCCCATCATCCCTGAAGGGGACCAGGATTTCAAAAAATTCTTGGACCTCAAAACCGCAGCCCTCCATAACTATCTCACGAGAAATCCAACACAAGACCTTTCGGGTGACATGGCGACGACATCGACACCATTCGTCATCCAACCCTTTTTGACTCAGCCTTTCACCTCAACCGTTAACTCAACCATGGCCAATATGGAAAGTTTGGCCTCTTCGTCTATTTTTAGACCAACCTCCATCGGGGTTTCGTTACCCCCTCAATCAACTACAATTCAACCAAGTTCTACATCGTATCAGAATTTGATTGCATCGACCCCTTACACTCTTGCGCCCACAAGTGTAGGAGTGCCAATCTATCCCTCTACCAGTGCCGCTATTCAACCACCTTTGGCGGTGCCTAGTCAACTCATACTTTCGACCTTCATGACGCAACCACCCTTAGCCTCTACTTCTGCCCCTGCGACTAGTCATCCGTATGTTGCACCCTTACTGGTACAACCGACTACGTCGTATACCTCCTCTAGCCTCTTTCAAGCGCCTAACAACCTAAGGGGCGCTCTGTTCACCAATCCGTCAGCAGACGTCATCAAGATGATGATGGATAAAATGTCCAGTCTCGAAGCTTCTATCTCCGGTTCAAATAATGTCTCTTCATATGACCAGATTTACAACGAGCCCATTCATCCTTCTGTCCCTATCCGACCATACCCCAACCATTGGGAGCTTCCTAAATTTACTCGCTTTCAGAGTAAGGAAGACCCACAACAACATCTACGGGCATTCAGACATGCCTGCTACCTTATTGCCCATGACGATGCGTTACTTTTACGCATGTTTCCTATGTCTCTTTTTGGCCCTACCCTTGACTGGTATAGCTCCCTTGCCAGACATTCTATCTTTTCATTCATTCAACTCGCTCAATTATTCGTTGACCATTTCTCAATCAATATCACTAAACAAGTCTCGATCATAGACCTTTACTCCATTAGGCAATTTGACGATGAATCAGTAGTTGATTTTATCGCCCGTTGGAGAGGCCTGATTAACCAACTCTCTTTCTCCTTGCCTCAACCCGAGCTCATTGAGCTCTTTTCCCGAGCATGTGTCAGTCACATCTCATCCACCTTGCGGGTTCAAACATTCTACACTTTTGACGAGGCCTTCACCATGGCCCGAAAGCTTGAACTCTGCGCTATTGAAGAAGATAAGGTCAAATTGTGTAACACTAACACAAGAACCAATGACCATTCTTCTTCCAGACCTTCTTCTGCCCACTCTCAATCTAAGGGGTCGGCAAACACTGTCATCTTTAGACCATCATCTTCAACAGTAACTAACCGACCAGCATCTTCAACATTAGACTACATCAATAAACATTTTCAACGTCAATCCATATAGCGTCAATTCACTCCAATTGGAGAGTCATATGCCTCTGTCTTGGATAAACTCATCAAGTAGGGGGTCCTCAATCTCCCTTCAATCCAACCACATCAATTCGACCCCTCAACACCTATCCCTGCATGGTACAGGGAGAACCACTTTTGTAACTATCACTGTGTCAAAGGCCATGATACGAATCACTGTCAAACTTTTAAAAACCTCATCCAGGACATGCTAGACAAGGGCGATCTTATTTTGGATAACCCGAATGCACCGCCCAACCAAAACCTTGACATCTTCAAACAACCTTTTCCAAATCATCTGCCTACTCAAGACAACATCTAAACCATGATCAATGACCCTCAAGACCATGATATACACACCGTCAACACTATCTTACCTCTTGTCCCTGACCAACCTTCTTCACAAGATGCAAGACTCTCTTCTCTTATTAGTCCTCCATCGACCTCTCTCATACTGGAGGACGCCTTGATCACACCTATGCCATTAGCCCTACCTTCATCCAAAGACCTTACCTCACCTACTCCTCAAGCACATGTAGAAGGCATGATCATCCCTGCCATCTGCCTACTTGAGGAGCCACACTCTCCTATTTCTTCTCCACCAAGAGAAGACCCTATCTCTTCGCCCATTTCGATTGAGGAAGACCCAGTCACGGTTTCCTCTTGCCCTTTGCCTGAGATTGTTATATCTCACTCACCTCCATCTACATCTAAACCCAAACCTGTATCTAACCTCACCTCGCACAATAGTGGCCCTCGACTCAAACCCACGAAGACCACTAGACCACACCGGAGGACTCCTCCCCCACCTTCGTCATTACCTTCAATCTTGGGCCCACATCCATCCACTTTAATTGGAGTGCTTCCTACTCCCATCCTTCACAGAGGCACGTCGCCTCCATTACTCTATCAACCTGTCAAACATATATCTTCTCTAAATCATCGACCAATGTCTCTTACGCCTCTCAAATCAACATCATCAACCCTCACTGCAATAAAATATCCAGACTCGTTAACAGGTTCTTATACCTTGCTATTACAGCACTTATTGCAGTCATCTCGCCTCAACCTTTCGCCTCTCAAACCATATCAATCTCTCAGACCTAAACCACCTTGGTTCGATGACACTTGTATTTGTGCGTATCATCGTACGCCTGGACACGACATGGAACATTGTTGTGCCCTCAAGGTCACCATTCGCCAATGTCTGGGGAATGACACCCATCTTCTTGACCACGTTATCAAGCCTTCAACACCGCCCCTCTCATCAACTCTCGGATCAAGACCCTCTTGGTTCGACAACTCTAAATATTGTCACTATCATCATACTCTGGGACATGACACTGAGCGTTGTTGTGCTCTTAAAGCTGTCATTCGTCACCAACGGAGAAAGGATTCCTTTCTCATCAAGGATCCTCTAGACCATCCCTCCGACAAATCATCAACACCAACTCATGCCTCTCCAACCTCATTACCTAAATCGGGATCTCCACGCCAGGTTCTGGTTCCTTTGTCACCTTTAACCCCCTTATTTGACATCAACATAGTCCATCTGACCACTAAACCTCAACCGACCTTAACCAATCCGTCAAACATTCTCCCTAGCCGCTGGGGGAATTCAACCTTTATCCAAAACTCGACCAATTTTTCAACACAGTCTCGACCACATATCAATCACTCTTTCAACTTAACCTCAACCAGACTAGCAACCACACATTTAACCCGACCTCAACCAAACATTCGACCCAACCAAAGACCAAATACCAACCAATCAACCCTCGACCAACCAAATACCAACCATCAAATGACCAAATCTCAACCAAACATTGACCAACCTTTTTATCCACACATTCAATCAGTCTCGATCAATCAACGACCATATCAGTCAACTTCACATCCACTCATCCATCAACATCTGACCAATCTGGAAAGAGCCAAATGGGGCAAGTCTGCTCTTAATTGACTTGGACCTTAACATACACGCACAAGCATAGGCCAGGGACTTATCAGAACCTGAGCCTCTTAATGCGTTGCATCTGCGACCGTTTTACTGTTAGTCGAGTACTCGTCCACTTGACACTTAACTTGAGCTCGTCCCTTGAGCAATCCCCGTCCTCTTAATCCTACTTCCTTTCAACCCTATTCCTCTTAACAATTCCTATAACCCTTTTATGTTGTATAGATGCTTTGTCCTCATAAAAGGGAGCCCTTGACCTTCTATAATCTTGTCCATGACTCACATTTCTATAAAAACAAATCAAGATGTCACAATATCCATGGTCACTATATCATATCAAATCAAAAAAAAAATAGACTGCTCCCTCGAAGGACAGCTGTACTATCATTGCTGTAATTAATAGACTGCTCCCTCGAAGGACAGCTATTCAAAAGCCCTTTTATTAAACAAAAATCTAGACCACTCCCTTGAAGGATGGCTATGACTCAATCTGGCAATAAACAGCATTATTTTAGAAGCTTCCCGCATTGATCAGCGTCACAACCTGACCACCAAGTAAACGACATCTCTATGTGGACTTCCCGCATCGATCAGTTCACCGCAAAAAAAAAAAAAAAAAATTGAATGAGTCATGGACTTGACTTATAGTTGTCTCAGGGTCTCCTATAAAAAGGGGCATAGTTATCTCTGCTCATAAAATGGGTTACCCTCTTTCCTCCTCCTATCACCTGCTCAAGGGACTTCGAGCTCACTTTAATGTCTAAGTGATTCGATTACCGCTCTAACATAACCACGGTCAACGACGTCACGCATGACTGGGGCTCTTGGTTCTCATAACCCCTATCTATGCTATCTTTTTGGTCCTTGTCAATGAAAGAGCAATATGCTTTTCACTTCTTCTACACTTTGGTCACATTCACCTTCATCACTTGTCAATCGACTCAACTCAACTCTCTTTTCAGACCATCAACATGACTTAGCCTATTCATCCTAGTTTCTATGGACACCAATACACATGGAAACTATCGACCTGCCATAATTTATGTTCAGCATAAACCAATACTTGCTGAAGCATAAATAAACCTCAATTCATTTTTAGCATACATCCATCACGAATATGGAATATTGCTAGGGATGAAAAACCCCTCAACTAATGTTGCAGAATACACCATTTGGAAAAGGCTGCAACATCTTTTTTCTTCATCATTTCATCATAACCACGACCAATCTATCAACCATTTTAACCACCTGAATCTCTTTGATGGACAAACCTTCTTTCCTTCTTTTAACCATAACCTTGTCCTTGACCATGACCCATTTTATCCCTTTGACCCTCCCTCCCTTCTAGGGAGAACTACATTGGCCTGAGGCCCTATCACCAGGGCTATGTAGGCAGCACTCAGTTGACATGGGGTCTTCTGGGGTTAGCTCGGCCACATCCTTTCGTCCATTCCTCCCCTCGACCACCAACCATTAGAGATCATGCCTATCTCCTCCGACCTCGACTACTTCCAAGACACTGTTGCCTTGGTTATTTTTGCATGTATGCTACCTCATGACTGGTTAGCAGAATTGTGCGCAGACCTTTTTGGACCCTCACAAGTATAGGATCGCAAACCGGTTGATCCCTACTACTTGTGACTTTTTCGTGTTTCTAGGAGCACTTCCTGAGCCTGGGATACCTGGAACATGATGACCATTTGGAGCTTCAACTTAGATTGAGTGACCCGATCAGCAGACGACTAAATGCTGGGACCCAGTTACTTTAATTTTGGCACTCCTCGACCCTTGACCTGTGACACTTTTGACCTGACCATCTCTTGCAGTGGTATGCACGCAATCATGACTTTTGCAGCGTTCACCCTCACCCCTTTTTCATCCACTCCTTATCAAATCAGCACTCGATTCTCGATTCCCTTCCCTCGACTCCTGCTTTGAGGGGGAATACCTTATCCATAATCGGGGCAACCTATCTTTTTTCTATTTTGTCTTGCAGTTCATTCGAACAACCAACAAGATGAAATCAACCTTATCCCTCACCTGGGGCAATCACTCCTATTTTTGTCTTGCAGTTCGTCCAGAATAACCAACAAGACAAAAAGGGGCAAATGTAGACACCGAAATCGTGTCGACTCCCCTGGTCATTCCCCATCTTATTCTTCTTCACTTATTTATCCCTTGTCAATCACTTGTTCCACCAACCTTGACCTTGGCAACATGTAAAAATGAGCACAAAGCTAAAGCTAGATTCTGTCCTCATTGTGCATCTGCCGACGATGGTCTTTACCCGACCGATGTCGCCGACGTCGGTCACTTATCGGCCGACGTCGGCAATCCTACCGATGTCGGTCACCTTACCGTTATCCGTTATCAGTTATCATTCGGTTCCCGATCGGTTTCTCAAAACGGTTATCAAACCGTCTCTCGAACCGTCCCCCTGGCCTTCATCAGCGTTCGCTGATCAATCCCACACACAAAAAGAACATAATCATTCAATCTCCTCTCCGAACTCTGACATCCACAGACTCTTGCAATCTCGTGATCAACTGACTCCAGCATCCATCAACTCCAGCATCCACCAACTCCAGCGTTCGTTTCAATTCGGCACTGCACAGACAACTTCAACTATGGCTTTCATCGCGGCTTCTGACAGGTAAGTATTTTCTGTGTTTATTTTCATTTTCTTTCTGATTATTAGTTGTTCATTATTTCTATCATCCCGAATCTTCTCCCTTCTTTACATCCCCATTCATAACCCCAGACTCTGTCCAAAACCCGACCTTACTTTACCTAGACCCTATCCTGACTTTGTCCCGATTCCATCAGACCCTATCCCGAACCTGTTAAGACCCTGTCCTGACTCTCCCAGACCTTCTGCAACTCACCTAGACTCTGTCCAGAACCTGCCCCGACCGACGCCGGTCACTGCCCCGACCGACGATGGCACCTAAACCGACGTCGGCACCTTCCTAGACCGACGCTGGCACCACAGAGACCGACGCCAGCGACTGTGTAGAACAGTGCCGCTTATCAGGTACGCCTTTTTATTTTCTGTCATTTATTTTTGTCATTTTCTCTTTCATTATCTACTTTCGTCCAATATTTCGCTTTTTTAATCAGTGGGTTGATATCCTTCTAGGGAGTCTTCGTACTTCTGGGATCGGGCGTTCGCCTGACAGCCCACCATATCTTTGACTAACGTCTTTCTGTGTTTTAGTCTCTTTTCTTCACAGGTGTCATTCCTCCACAGCCAAAGAGGAGAATCTTCCAACGTCTGATTTCGGTGCACTTGACTTTATCAGGTACTTCTAGCCTTGACCATTTATTTTAGTTTCTTATTTCTTCTTTGAATGTAGAAAGCAATTTTGCATAGAAACACTTGGTAAAGGAAAATCATATTTTGGGAAAGCAAGGTTGAGGTCATGAAAGTCCATGTAGATGCATAGTCCCCTTGTGGATTTGGTGATAGGTACAACATTTGAGACCCATTGGGGTTAATCAATGGGTTGAATGAAATTGACAAATAAGAGATGTTAAAGCTCTTCTTTGATGAGAAGCACTATGTGAAGGTGCATTCTTTGAATTTTTTGCTTAATAGGCTTGGCAGCATAGTTGGTGACTATGTTGTGGGTAGCGATGGAGGGTTCAATTCTTGTCATGTAATTGTAATATCAAGTGAATGCTATGTTATGATATGATATTACAAGGAGGGGAATTCTTGAAGATCTTTAGAATTCAGTGATTAGCCAATTTTGACAATGCAAGTGTTGTCTAGAGTGCCCAAGTTGATATCCATGGTGGATTCATTCAACATGGTCAAAGTCTTAGGAGGTAGGGATTTGTGGATGGAATAATCAAGTGTATCATGGTAGGTGAGAATAGAATCATCATCCTAACATGGAATGGTATTAATGGTAGGAGAGTCATCTCCTATCATCTCAAGATGGGTCATAGAGATGGTTACAGTTGCCCATCCTTTTGATAAGTTAGGGGTCTAAGGCTGATCATGTTGATGAAAACAAAAGTTAGGGTGGATGATATCATCATCCTCACACTTAGGTGGAGAAAGGGTTGGTGAGGAAAGTATGTCTTCCTCAATAGTGGTGATGGTAGGTGGATTGGTTTTCTTATGGGTAGAATGAAGCCAAGGCCATGTTTTTCATGAGGCTTTTTAGACTCAATTGAAATCAACTTGTGCAGTCCATGCTCATATCATCCAAGACTAAATCCCTTCCAAGCACACCTGTGGAGCTATATTTTAGAAAATTTTGGTTTATCTAGATAGGAAAAGCTAGAGGTGAATGGTCAATGATAAAAATAGGTGACAAGAGTGCCAAGGGGTTTATCGAGACCCCCATAGATGAAATGGGTTTGACAATTTGAAGGTCTGAAAGGGATAATGGTTCCAATATTAGGGTCATAACTGGGTTGGTGGTCAAGTTTCCCATACTCATGGGGAGTAAGGAAGGCATCAAGGGTCAAGTGGTGATATTCCCCAAGTGAAAGACATTGGAATGTTGATTTCAAGTGGTCTTGGTGGGGATTTGATATGAGGGGATTGATGAGCTAGTAGATGCCTTGTTGGTGGAAGAAGATATGGCTTCATCTTTGGTAGTTAAGGGATTATCTTTGGCCAATGAGGTTGTGTTAGATTAAGGTAGGATAATGTCATTAGGTTGATAAGTCATGTTGCATTATGAAAAATGACTTGGGTCAGCTTGTATGGTGAAAAACTAACCTTCATGCTCAAATTTGATGAAATGATGAAGGGTAGAGGGTACACAACCCATGGAGCAGATCCAAGGTCATCCTGGCAAAACATTATACTAGAATTCACTTTCTACTACATAGAAAAGCTCTAGGAGTGTGTGAGGTCCTAAATGGATATGAAGGACAATAGTTCCCAAAGTAGTGTCCATGATGTCATTGAAAGATTGAAGGATGGCTGAGGTTTTGGACATGAAATTGTTTAGTAGTTTAAGTTGATCATAGATATGGGAGGAGATGATATTAATACTAGCTCCCTCATCAATCATAGCCCATTTAATGCAGGTTTGGTTGATGTAGGTAGTGATGAAAAGAGGGGGATATGGGTCATCAAGGTGGATAGAAGGTATTTTTGAATGCTTGAAGGTTACAAGGTTGGAAATTTGGAGAGCACCAACAAAGCCTGTCAGAGGTTAAGGGTCTTCAATTTGGACCTCTATTGATTACAATTCCTCTATCATTTCTTGGCTATGATGAAGTGAGGTAGAAATAAATTGATATATGCTCATCTTTGCTAGGGTTTGGTGAAGTTGTTTGAAAACCACTCTTCTAATTAATTTAAAGGGGTTAGATGGGGAGGTACCCAAGATAGATACCTTGGGTTTTTCTAAAGGTTAAGGTTCTTGAATGTGACTTGGTTGGGAGGTAGAACATGGGTATGTCTATGAGATGGACATTTTCTCCTTCCCTTTATCCTTTTATTGAGCATGTGATCACATGACCACATGAATAGTATGGATAGAGGGAAGAGTTGGGGTAGGAGATTGGTTTGGTTCCCCATCACTCTAAGGTGAGAGTGGGGGAGTAAATAATTTTTGAGTATTGGTTATTGTTTGCTAGATTGGTAGCCATATCATGAGAGGTTCATTTGTTAATAGATTGTCCTCATCATAGAGCCAATGGATTATGGTTTGGAGAGATTTATAATTCTCTGTGTCATGCCTATGTGTCTTATGATAGGATCATATTTGGTGATCATTATACCAAATTAGTTTTGAACTAAGAGAGTCAAATGGTTATATAAGGGGTAAGGTCAAGCAAGAAGCTTCCAATAACCTTTGGAAAATAGTTGAGTAAGACTCAACTAAAGGTGGTGAGGATCTAGAGGTTTTGGCCTTGGTTGTTAGGATGGAAGTATTTTTATAAATAGGCTTGCTGGTGGAGGTCTTGGGTAAGGTGGTATTATTAATTGATGACTTTGGTTTAGGTAAGGAATTTGGTAAGTTGGAGGTAGAAGTTTTCAAGGTAGCTAGTTTGGATGTTGATGGCTCGGTGTAGATGGGTGTGTCAGAAAGCAAGAGTGTTGGCATAACCAAGAGTGATGGTCTATTTTTGGTTAAGACAATTGGATTCCTAATAAAAGTAGAGGAATGAAGCCCCAAAATAGAGGGCAAGGTTGAGGGAGGTAGAATTTTGGCCTTATAGCCCTTTGCTAGTTTTACCTCCTTGCCTGATTTGGTTTGGTGTTTGGTTGGTGGGTCTGGTGAGTTTAGCTCTAATTTCAAGGATGGATGATTAAGTATATACATAAGGAAGATTCCAAGGTTTTTATTTGGTTTGGTTGAAGTGATAGAGGATGATTTGGTTATTTGGTATTTGGTTGCTTTGGGTGGTTGAGAGATGATTAGGTTGGTAGAGGTTTTTATTGGTTTAGTTGATATGATAGCATGTTGGATAATAAAATTGGTGGGTTGGTCTATCATAGATGTGGTTTTAGGTTCATATTTGGTGATATAAGGGATCCCAAATTTTTTCCAAAGGGTGTATTGATCCATGTCAGGTTTGGAGACAAATTCTAATCTCTAAACTAGTCTAGAGAATGATTCATAGACTAGTCTTGATCCCTAAAAAGTGGGCTCAAAAGACAAACCCATATGATGAGAAAGGGGATTGGTAACCTCATCCTTTTTCTCAATCAAAGGATGCAAGATTTGGATGGGTGGTTTTTCTATGGGAGGTGTAGATATAGTGGTTTCTTCCTTGGGAATGATATCCAAAGGGGAAGTGAATTATTTGGTAGTTGAGGGAGGAGGTAAAATGGTGATGGTTGCTTGCCCTGGTATGTCAATTGGAGGAAGGGTTGATGACTCCACTACCTTGATAAGTGGAGGAGGTGAAAAGGTTACTTTCATGGTTTGGGTCTCCAAAAGAAAATAAGATAATTCCATTATCTTCATAAGTGGAGAGGGCAAATAATATGTAGATTGGGTGGTAGGTTCTTCAATAATGAGCATGTCAAGAACCATATTGATGGTATGGACATCATGAGAAGACTTGGACATAGTGATATCATTTTTGGTAGGTTCATGATTGGGAAAAGGTTATCTAAAGATGTTGAAGGCTTGGTTCAGAGGTGCATTGGGGTTGTCCAACACAAGTTCCCCCTTGTTAATGAGGGTCTAGATAATGTTTTTGAAGGTATTGCACCTACTAACATCATGCCCAACTACTTGATGGAAAGCACATAGGTCATTATCAATGTACTAGCTAGGTGAAAGATGAGAAGAATTAAATTATTGAGGGGGTTTGATGGGAGGAAGATGTATGATATTAGCTTTCAGTAATTTCTCTAAGACTGAAGCATAAGACTCCTCAAGTAGAGTAAATTTATTCTAATTGTTTTAGTTTTGGTTCCTCATATTATGATTTGAGGAGTTAGAATAATTTAGTTGATTGATAGATGGTGGAGGATTGATCTTAAAGATAACTACATTTGTAGTTCCCTTGATTTTGGCATTGGTATTGGTTTGGTTGTTTGGTCTAGAGGAAGAGGCCTCATTGGATTTGTAGGTAGAGTTTTTGTTTTTCAACTTTAACTTTCCTTCATTGATGGATCTATTTTCTATCTTACGTTCCATGGTAAAATCTTCATCAAAGGTTTTGAAGATCTAAATATGCAATGTAGAAGAGATGTGCTTGGCACATGCCCAAGCAAAAAAATTTATTAGTTTGGGTTGGGGTAAAAATAAGGAAAGTTTATTGATTAGGCTTCTCTAATGAGCTACAAAATCAGAAATAGATTCATCATCAAATTACCGGATAGAGTAAAGGTTAGTGATGGAAAATTTCTTGGAGATGTTTATCAAAAAGTGATCCAAGAAAGTTTGGGCTAGTTGGGTGAAAGAAAAGAAAGAATGTTTGGATATGGTACTCTACCAATCCAATGTCATCACTGATAAGGACATAGGGAAGGTATGGAGAAGGAGAGAATCATTGTAGGTAATCAAATAACATGAATGCCTAAATGCCCTGAGGTACTATTGGGGGTCCTCCTTGCTCTAAAACTTAGTAAATTTTAGGAGATCCCACTGAGGAGGATATGGTATGATAGGGACGGATGGGTGAATGGGTTCATTGCAAATCTAGTCATATGATAAAATGTTTGAGCACCAAAGATGGATGACTCTAAAGTATTCATTTTATCTATTAGCATTTTTATTAGATATATTTGGGTTTTTGCACCTGAAAGGTTGTAAAGTGCATATTGTTGTTGTGGTTGGGTGACATAATGATAATTGGTAAGAGATTGAGGAGTTACCACATATGGATATGTGGACATAGGTGGTTAGGTGGATGTAGGTGGTTGGGTAGTGGGTAGAGGTACATGCCCTTATGGGTTAGGTATGTAACCCAAGTTGGGTGCCATGGGCACCTATTGAGAGGTTAAGGTGGGTTGGGTAGGAGCTATAGTTGGGTTTGTAATCAAAGGAAAGGTGGTGACCTTTGTACTGATTGATGGTAAGGTAAAAGGTATATACACCACAAGATTTTGAAGTGGAGTATTGACTAGTGGATTGGGGGTAGCTGAAGGAAGGTGGGCAATGCTAGTAGTATACACTCCCATGGTGAGTGGAGTATAGGTGGTTAATGGTTGGGTTACTCCTATAGTAGAGGATTTATTAGTGGGGGTATAAGGTGTAAGGGTGTTGATAGGTTGTGCAAGTTGGTTTTCCATAGTGGTATCAAAAAGATTATTGGTAGATGAATATGTTTTGGTATTCAATGGTTGGGTGGTGAATATGGCAATAAAAGTGTTCCATATAAGGTGGGAAGGCATGTAATAAGGTGGTTCCACATGTGGAACCAAAGTAGGGGTATGATGAGGCATGGTGATGAGGTGGTGTTGAGGTAATGTTGAAGGTTCATAAGATTGTTATCTATGAAGGTGGAAAAGTTTGTATCCCCTTGGGGAACTACTTGAGGGAAAGGACTTATTGAAAGATGAGTAAAGTCTTATGGTTTAAAGGCGTATTCCATGGGTGAGGAGGTATAACAAGTTGATTAGTTTGGTGATGGGTTTTATTATGCTAGGTTCTTTTGTTGTTGGCGAGTTAGGACCATGCAAGATAAGGGGGAGAGAATGCAAAAAATAATCTCACCACTTAAATAAAGAGAAGACAAGAAATGAGAAAGGAAATGAAAAACTCACTAAAAAGTATGTTAAATCCTAAAGTTATTTTTAGTCTTTCTTTTGGCTTATGCCTTAAGCTTTGTAAGAAATTGTGTGACTCCATTTGGGTTGATAGAACAAGTACTAGAAACGAAATCTATGGATGGTTTCAGGTTGTTCAAGGATATCAAAAGTATTTGTATTGGGAATCAAGACATGGCTTGGTATTAGGGCTTACCCCTAACTTCACACACCATAGTGATAAGGACCATGCAAGATAATCAAACACACACTAAAAAGTATGTTAAATTTTGAAGTTATTTTTAGTCTTTCTTTTGGATTATGCCTTAAGCTTTGTAAGAAATTGTGTGACTCCACTTGGGTTGATAGAACAAGTATTATAAAATAAATCTATGGATGGTTTTAGGTTGTTCAAGGATCTCAAAAGGATTTGTATTGGGAATCAAGACATGGCTTGGTATTGGGGCCTACCCCTAACTTCACACACCATAGTGATAAGGATATCAGGTGATTAGTCAATATATACTAATTTCTAGAGTTTATACTCAACCAGAGAGTTGAGTTAGTTCTCCCCTTGGTAATGACCTACAAGTAGAATCATTGGGAAAGGGTGAGGTCATTGCTAAGTGATGAAATCCTAGTCAAGCCTTATGTCAAGTTATTTTGATGTTTGATTTATGTAGGTGGTTTGGTTTGTGTGTGTGATACAATTGATGTTACGATTGAATTACTTTGCTTTAATTTAACTAAATGAGCTAAACTTACAAGTAACTAATGTATGCAGTTGATTTTAAACCCAAAAGAAATTTTAATTTTGTTTATAAGCACAAAATGGGGAGAAGAGCATGTAGATGCAAACAAAATTGACCCAAGTAGAGTCTCAAGGGTCCCACCAAGCATGGTAGAACATTTTAGATAATTTAAGCTTATGTTCTAAGGAAAAATAAACTAGATACAAGTATGGTTGAAAAACTTGTTTGGTTGTGCATGCATTGAATCAGATGATTATAGAGAGATCCTATTTGGCTTGGGAGGAATAACCTGCAAATAAGATATCACTAAATAAAATGGTTGGTTAGATAGATAGATGGGTGGATTTTTTAGTGCTAGCTAGATTCAAGAAGCAAGAGCTTCCTCAGGGGATATCAATCCATGCATTTTAAACAATTAAGTTTAGAAATCAAAAGATGAAGGACTTACATAAATCATAGAAGATACGAAAATTAAGTAAAATAAATGTCTGATGAATAAATAGATGAATTTGACTAATTATAGTAATAAGTGGGTCAATACTAGTGCCAAATAGGTCGGGTATGCTTCAAAAAATAGGTTGGGGCTCTATAAATAGGCCAAGGAAAATAAACTTGGATTTGGCTGAGGAAAAGTGGGTTAAAATATCTTGTTATTTTTTTCGATAGTGATCATTGATGGTTAAGGTAACCATCGATGGTTTGGGTGACCATCAGTGATTGAGGTAACCATTGACAATTGGGATTGGGTGACCATCAGTGGTTGAGGTAACCATTGATAGTTGGGACAGACCATTATTGGTCAGGATGATCATCAGTGGTTACTATGGGTTGGGTCTAGGTAGTAAAAATCTATTTAGATGAGGTTACATAATGGGAGTTTGAGAGATTGGCTTGGGTTGGGTTGATTTAAAAATATAAATAAAGTGATTGAATAATTAAAAATAGATACTTAGCTTATCAATGGTTGATTGGATGAATGGTTGAGGTGGTGGGTCTTGGAGCAATTCTAGCAAAGTAATGGTATTTAGCTATTGGTCGATGGATGGTAGCACTTTAGCTCTTTGTAATGATGGTTGGATCATTGGATTATTGGAAGAACACCTAAAAGAAACCCTAGATATAAATGTTATTGATAGTTGCAGATGATTGATTGATTCTGGATTCCTTTTTTTTCACCCTCTCCTCCTCTCTCTTTATAATAAGGAAGGAGAGGTGTAAAAATATGTTAACAAGAGGTCCAACTTGCTACTTAATTTTAATTTCAACATGCATGGGCTTGCACACTAATTAGACAATCTAATTATAAAAGAACAAGTTGAAATGATGTGGTAGTTAGGTGGTTTAGATATTATAACTTAACCATCAATGGTCAGGATAACCATCAGTGGTTAGGGTGACCATTGGCAATTGAGGGTCAAAGTGAGGCCCGAATGGGTCTTGAGGTGGTCCAAGGGAGTTATGACATTTAAAACTATTGTGTGTGGTTTTTTGATGTCTACATCTCATATTCCCATACATGTAATAATGTTATGGATCTAAGACTGCATATATGTACTTCCAATGTAAATATATATAACTCTTGATATAGATGGGCTAACATGTTATGCCCCCAATAATATCTCATATGCTTCTCCTTAATGGCCCAAACTATAAATTACATATGATAATATATAACTACAATTCGACCATCTACTAATACAAATGATGCCAATATACAACATATAAATCTTGCAATCATGGAATATCATAACATACAATCTACTCCACAACATAATACCACCTATATCAACACCCTATAGTCTACTTATCATGTCCTTGTGATCCTATCACATATATCCTAGACCCTCAAAATCCATCACCATGAGATTCTCTCCAACAAGGGGAAGCTATAATATATGCCACACATCCTCTAGTATGATGGTCATCTCAACTATCAGCAACTACAAAATAAATGTATCAATATTCCATCGCTCTACCAATGAAATCATCAAATACATATTATAGGTAATTTGACCCAATCAGCCAATGTATTCATATGTCACCCATATCAAAACTCACATGCATGTAGATCACAATGCAAATATAGAACAAACACGGTATATCATCTTCAAATCCAAGTAAATGTGATATACATGAAAAAAATTAATAAGACAAAGATAGAATCATCTAAATCTAGACAAAAACATGGAAAAAAAATTCCCATATGGGGTAATTAAGTCCAAAATAGGATGATCCTGTCCCAGAGGAACAAAAACATTAGATTTCACATTTCACACCATCACAATGTCAAAATAGTCAAAAAGTCAAAAAATTAAAAATTTCACCAAAAATGAACATATATTATACAAATTATTAGAAATTTTGAAAAATTATGATACATACCAAATCATCTACAGTCTATGTTTGTATAACATTTTACAAGTGCATAAATCGTACTGGCAATGCAAATCATCGACTAAGCATTTTGGAAACTTAGAGATTAGTTTGCATAATGCAACTGTGAAATTGAAACTTAAAAAAAAAAATTCACCCTAATTTTATATAAATCAAAATTTTCACAAATATCAATTACTATATCTATTATGAAATTAATTCATATCATTGTTCAAAACTTCTACAAACAATATCTCGAGTTTCATTTGTCATAAATTTGTTTCATAAATTGCATTAGGAAATAGAAGACACCTTATCTTGCATCATGATGTTAATCACTTACTAATGGAAACTTTATATACAAGTCAATTTTGTACTAAATTATAAAATTGACATTTCCTTTGGCAATCATTCTTAGAAATCGAATAAGATTATCTCATATTCTATCATTAATACTCTACTCTGACTAACAAGATTTACATAACATTAAATTTCAAATATAATACATGATATTTTAACCATTCTAATTAATCAAAATCATCTAACTCGCTATAAGTTTTAATCTAATCAATTCACCACTCTCATGCCTTGTCTCAAAAGGGGCAAACATGGGGAAAAACTACAAAATTACTATGAAACCAATGTAATTTAGAAATTTGACTAGTCTTTATGTCATAGTGTGACCTTAGAGGTTAGATATTGGTACAATGTTTAGGGGCATGTGTCATGCACATAAATTAAAATTACAAATAACATATTATAGATTCCAAGAAATACACATTACATTTTCAAACAATGCAAAAGGATAAAAAAACTCAATAATTGGTGTAGATTATGGGGGCATGTACCATAATATGCACTCACATAGATTTGGGTGTATGATACAAATTCATGCACAAGTTTAAAAGAAAAATTAAAAATATACATCTACATTCAGTTACAGATTTTAAATTTATCAATGGGAGCATGATACATATTCATGCACACTATACCATTTTTCAATTTCTATGGGCATGATATATATTCATGCCATACCTTCAACACTATTTACTATTTTATATCAGCAAACCTGGTAGGGGAATGCATGTTATGCATTCTATTTTGATCATGCATACAATAACTAAGGAACAAAGTGATAATTGAATCAAAATCCATCTGTAGTGGTCAATTCATTTAAAGTACATGGTGCATAACTTGGATATTTTACACCCTCCATCACTATAGCCTATGGATTCTAGCCCATTTCATGTCTCGGGGTTATAAATACCAATAATTTAAATTGAGGTCTCTACATCCCTTAATGGGTGTTATTTATTTTATATACATACAATTCAAATTGGGGCTTGATCTCCCTCTTCTCTAGTTTTCAACGAAAGAGTAAATTTATCTAAACATCATAGTTACTAGTCAACACATTAAGGTTTTTGCAACCCTCAATGGTTCTATTCATCACATTCATCACTTGAAAGTTTATCCATTTCCCTTACTAGGAAATGAATAGATGGTACAAGTCCCCTATTCTTCTCCATGATGATCAGCCTAACTCTTGACCCTTTTCATTCTTATTTATTTATGGCAGACATACAGATGTAGTTGTTCCTTGGATAATATTTTAAATATATAATTGATGATTATATATTTTGTTTCAATTGAGTAGTATTTACATATAATTGCATATATCTTGTTTTTTAGCAACACTTTGTATCATAATGGCACATGAAAATTCTACACAACAAACATTTAAACAAGTTTGTGTCCTTTATTTCCCTTTCATCCACTATTTGTAGTTTCACTAAAATGCTTGAGTAAATTGGGGGGGTGGGGGGGGGAGACAATTTAGATACCCAAATTTGGCACAATACTTATTTTAAAATGTCTTTTAGTCACATTTAAAAAATGGATCCTACCTAAGAATTAAATACTTAATGGCACATGTCTTGTGTATTTTCCCTTTTTGATTTTTGATTTTATATTTCTTTATGACCCCATATTCCCATCCACTTTACTTATAACACATTTTTAAAAATAGATATCTCTAAACCCTTTTGACATTTCAAGATTATTTTGAGTCCAGGATAAGATAAAATAAAAATCCTAGATCCTATCCTATATCAAGTCCCCTTCCAAATGATCTTGTCCTTTGATAATTTAAATTATTTTTAGACATGTTTCCTCTTTCTATATACTAATTTTGAGTCCCCTTTAAGTTATTTTGGGTCCATTTTTCACACCACTAAGTTTTTAATTGAAATTCTAAGATATTATTATATAAATAGAGCTGTTAATAGGCATTTAAAAAACAAGCACTCTCACATTTCAAGAGCTAGATAAATTTATACATTACTTACATTGAATTGATAGAGTTACATCTAAAGTATTGTTACATTTTCATGCTTTTTCCAAGGGCAAGCTAGGATAAATATCATATACATCTTCATATCACCATTTCACACACATACATAGGTGGGAGAATGATATTTGATTTTGTGCTCTCTTCAGAGCATTGGTAATGTATTTTAGTGATTGGTATTTTAATTCAGATTGACCAAGTTTAGTCTAACTCAATCACTTTCCCCTGATTCCCCCTATTTAATAGTGAAAGTGTTTGTGTAGAAAACTAGGGTTTGATATTTCAGGTACTTGTGCACATGAAAAGTGTTTTATAAAGGTGAAATAAAATTACTAATGTATTTGTAACACTTGGGAAATTTTCAAGGCCTCATTGTCAAAGTATAAGATTGATCCAAAGGGTTCAAAATCAATAGGCATTATTGGATTGAGTTTATTATTCTTGTCCAATCCATAATTATAGATTAATTGTCAAACAAATTTTTTCCACATGGACAAGATTGACCCATAGGGGTCAAGATCGATTGATGTTCCTATCTTGAGTCTATAGATACTTTTTAAAGTTGTAAATCACATATCAGTGGCCTGAATTTAGTTTTTTATATGGCCAAGATTGACTCATAGAGGTCAAGATCGACTAACAATATTGTCCCTCTTTTGACAATATTATCCTAGAATAGAAATAGTCACCAGAGCTAGAAATGAATAATCTACAATTGCTAAACACAAATTGTCAGTTGATCAATAAGTCCACACAAATTAGGGTATTATGAAAATAAGCTTTATGTCTTTATATTCTTGCATTTATCATTACACTTGTCAAACTTGCTCATTGAAAGAATAATTTTCAAATAATATTTTGCACTTGTTTCTTCTAATTCATAGCCAAATCATATTCCATCAGTTTTATATAATTAAGGGTTAGTGTCTCATTAATCCAATTTTAGGTGAAATAGATAGGTAGCAATAAGTGGGGTTACATATCTTTGATGTTAGAATATTTTTAGTATTATATGATCACTTCGATAGGTTTTTGGTACATCTTGGTTCCTCATACCATTGTTTTTTTCATACATGTTTCTTTAATAACACAACACCTTAAGACATGAATTGTAACTAAGAATCTATTTGGAGAATTAGAGAAGTCTAAAGTGTACTATGACATCTAGCGGCATGTGTATAACATCTAAAAAATATTACCAAGTGACATAGAACTTAAAACCTAATCTACAATTGTAAATCAATACATAGATGGAGCTAGAGAGCTTGTGATAACTTGTTGATTTACAAGAAACATGGAAATGACCTAAGTAACACATCTGTCAACTTAGATCTTATTGTGTTGTTATGAAATTAAGTGAAAGTCGGTAAAAATACTATAGGCCTTGAGGTAATGTGTGGTTTTAAATGTAAATTCCTATCATCATTCAAAATTTATCTTCTAAAATAAATCTCGCCACACTACCATGGTTTTATCAAAAAATAAAAAATATGTTATAGGCATCATGGTAACTCATGATTCTATAAGAATAATTTTTACATCATTTTGAGTCCATTTATTAAATTAGTTTATGGTTTAAAAGTATGATTTTTTTTACAAAATTTCTTTTATTGGATCATATGCATGGTTGATTTCTAGTAGGATGCAATTTGTTCAACTGATTCTAGAATTTGTGATGAGCCTTGGTGATATGTAATTTTTTATGTGTTATGTACATTGGGAACGCATTGAACATTTAATAATTATGATGCATAGTTATGTGTTACAATCATTTAATGATTATGGCTTATGGTGATGTGTTATCTATATTTAATAATGATGGCATAGTGGGTAGTTGAGAATATTATTGTAACTAGGTGGATCGTGTATTTATATAAACAAAACCCTAAACTTGTGAGTCAAGTCTTAAGAGAAGTCATTGATAAATCCTTTAGAATTATTTTAAATAAAACAAAAACCTAGATCGATTCAAGCAGATATTTGTGTCATAGATCAGAGAGAGTGAAGCGTTATAACACATCTCATTTTAATACTATTATAATTCTAAAAATCTATAATTATACTAGTATGTATGTAATCTATAATTCCTTATTTGAATCAATAAAGAGTGTTTTTATTTGCATTTAAGCATATTTTTTCTCTAGGTAGGATAGCGATCCATTCCATTTTTTGGGTTAAAATTTTGGGTTGTGTGGTCTAACGTTGTCCTTTATTGGACCTTTAACTATGACTGCATCATACTGAAGAGGCATATACAAGTTGGAATGGAAAGGTATGTATTTAGAGGCATTGTGAGGTTTTTTTTAAGGATTATGAAGCCATATAATAGGGTAGGGGAAGGATAGAGAAAGAAAACATATTCATCCTACAACCTATCAACCATTAAGTTAGTAGGAGGGGTACTTCCATTGTGGCATCACCACCAATGGCATAAGTATTATAGTCTATTGAGTTTATATGTTGTTGAAAACCAAGACTACCAAATAATTTAGGATTAATTTTTTGAAATAATGATTGTTTTATATTCGAAGAAGCCACTCCAAGATTAACTAAAGAGGCATATCTGACATTGGGTATTAAGGCATGTTTTTAAAGTAACTTGAGTGGAATTTTTGTTTGGATTATAAATCCATAAAGGAGGAAAGGCGGAGACCTATCAATAAAACATACTCTAAAACCAATCAACCATTATATTAGTATGAGTGAAATTTTCATTGTGGCATCACCCCCATTAGAATAAGGATCATGGTCTATTGGGTTTGTATACATTTTCATGGACCATGCTTACCAACTAATGTGAGATTGAATTTTTTAATGAACAAGGATTTTATAGTTGTAGAATCAATTAAAAATGCACTAAAAAGACAAATCCAACTTGGGGTAGTAAGGCATAGATTTACATGCAGTTGAGAAGGATTATTATTTTTTTCATTATGAAGCCACAAAAGAGGAAAGGCGAAGGTCAAGTTTAAGTAAACATACTAATATTGAAACCAATCAACCATTATATAAGTGGGAGGGCTAATTCCATTATGACATCACACCCATTGGAATAAGCATTATGATCTATTTAGGTTTATATGTTGCCACATACTAAGCCTAACAACTAACATGGGATTCATTTTTTGAATGAGCAAGGATTTTATAGTCCTATAAGAAATTTAATGATGCACTAAAAGCACATGTCTAACTTAGGGTAATAAGGCATGTATTTAGTGGAATTTGAGTGGGAATATTTTGGGATCATGAATCCAAAAAGGAGAAGAGGGGAAGGTCAAGCAAGCAAATTCACTAATCTTGCAACCAATTAACCTTTATGTTAGTAGGAGGGCTATTGTGGCATTACCCCATTAGAATAAGCATTAATGGTTTATTTGGTTTTTATATTGCAATGAACTAAGCTTACCAACTAGTGTGAGGTTAATTTTTTGAATGAATGAGAATTTTATAATATAGAAGACATTTTGAGATGAATTGAAGAGCCATATTTGACTTGGGGTATTAAGCCATGTATTTAGAGGTATTTGAGACAAAGTTATTTTTGGTATTATGAAACCACATAAGAGGAGAGGGGAAAGTTGAAAAGGAAAACATACTCATCCCACAACTAATCAAATATTATGTTAGTAGGTGGGTCACTTCCATTGTTGAGTCACCCCTATTGCCATAAAGAGTGTGGTCTATAGGGTTTATATGTTATTGTAAACAAAGCCTACAAATGAATGTGGGATTATTTTTTGGAATGCATGAGGATTTTAGAGTTGTAGAATAAATTTCAAGATGCACTGAAGAAGCATATGAACTTTAGTGTGGTAAGGCATAAATTTAGAGGCATGCGTACATGATATTTTTTGGGATTATGAGGCCATGAAAGAGGATAGTGGATGGCTAGATAAAGCAAACATACTCACCTCACAACCAATCAACCATTATGTTAGTAGGAGGCCACTTTTGTTGTGGCATCATCCCTATTGACATAAGGATCATGGTGTATTGGGTTTATATGTTATCACAAACGGAACCTAACAACCGATGTGGGATTAATTTTTGGAATGATCGAGGAATTTAGAGTCATAAAACTAGTTCCACTATGTGCTAAATAGACATATTGACATAAAGATCACTAAATAAAAGGTGAAAACTTGGAATTAATATGGAAGTTAAGTAGTTTGGGCTAACAAATCTACGTGTAATGTCCCCATGAATACATATTATCTACTATCTAATGTAAGAAGGTATACAAATATAATTGGTCATTTGATACTCTACACATTTTTAGAAAACAAGATTTCTCATCTTCCATGTTGGATGCAAGAAGTATAAAAAATGTTGATAAATCCCTCAAACTTCATCAACCTTGAATCATGAAATTATAGTAGTATAGATCATACAAATCTTAAAAATAATATATCATTAAAACCTAATATGTATGTAAATCAAATGAACTAAATATTGAACATTAACTCATACAAATAAATTATAAATATTAGACTAGTCAAACCATTTTTATTTTTTATTTGCTTAAATTAGACTAATCAAATCATTTTTATTTGTTTGGATTAAACTAATTAAATCGTTTTAATTTTTTATTTGTTTAAGTTTCCTTATGACTAAAAACAATACCTACATATTAAATATTTAATGCTTCCACAATCCATAAAATCAATAAAAATGTATATTTTAGATAATTGTATTTCCGTCTACATATATATTCGATGAGACCCTGTAAACCTATAACAAATCCCTCATAACAAATGAATTTTTGAGCCTAGCTAGAGCAATAGGCCAATAGGCCAACAAATAGGAGTGTATCAATCGTTCGATAGTGGCTATGTTACCCCCTCCATAGTTCGAAGGGGCGGTCAAGGGATCCTGACAAATATGTCTATTAAAAAATTTACCCTAAATGAGTGAAATAGCGCCACTTAACTTAATTCAAGACCAAAGAGGTAAGTTTGGTTGGGGGTCAAAATATTAGATTTGATTTATCTTTAGCGAAATGGCTTCTACTACATTTAGGACTCTCGAGGTCTTTTCCCACACGCCTCTACTTAAGCACGGGACGCATGATCAACGTCGGTTTGGTAGAGAAATCAGGAACGACAGGTGTCAGTTTCAAACAAGGGTTGAGTAGTTAGATGTAAAATATCATGCAGTGTTATACCTGAACGAGAGTAACACACGTGCATGTTTGGGAGGAATTGTTAATCATATTTGCATTTACCACCAGAGGTTAACTTGGACTTGAAAGATATCACAGTGACGTTTTTTTGTCAGAGGAGATCAGTCAAGCATAAGCTCGAATCAAAGTCTGCCTATTTATCCACCATGTCATTGACTAAACTAACGGTCATTAAGCTTTTTGTGGACACATGGCGGCATGTCATGGTCCACACCGTAATTATACTAATCTAATTTTTATTAAGGTTAAACGGGATTCACATGGAGTAAAATGCGCCGCCGTGTTATAAAGGAGGGGCCGCTGAGCCTGAGGGAAATAGATAGATACATAGTTTACCACATACTGGTGTTTACTGACAAAAACTATTGATATTCTGAATCCCAGTCTTGCTGTGCTTTGCTTGTTGAAGCAGTGATGGAAGGTGTTCCTGCAAAGGCCGATGCAGAAGAATTCACCACCTGTATATCTCTACTCAGGAAGAATCCCTTCATTTTGAAGCTTGCCTTGTCTGCAGGTATTGGGGGCTTGCTCTTTGGCTATGATACAGGTCAGTGCTCACCCACACCCACCCTCAACTCTTTTTCTGTTTACAGTCTACTTTTACTGATGCTTACTTTCATAGCTTCAAGCTTAAAAGAAATGGATATATAAGAGTTTTTGATGTTTTCATGGGACCATATGATTTTCTGTACAAATTATTTGTTTGACACTTTCAAATCACTATCTATAATATATTTTCTTTCTTTTTTATGATGAATCACATATAGTGATTAGAAAACGCCACAATTTTAACAGGAAAAGTATATATTCTCAAATGTATATATGATTTATAGTAACCAACCTAAGGCCTGTTCACAGTGTATTATTAGCTTGCTGGCCTGTTGACACTGTATTATTAGCTTGCTCTTACCTTTTACTACTTTTCTAATAAAATGGAAAGTGGGGATGCATATACTGTACTTTTTACTTCTCGTATTGAATTTTTCTAATGGTTTGCTTCCCCGTATACAGGTGTTATATCTGGAGCCCTTTTGTATATTCGAGATGATTTCAAAAGCGTGGATCGCAGCACCACTCTTCAGGTAAATTTTGACTGATTTGATTTGCTAGTCACATGAGGATGATCGTCAGACGAATTATTTGAAGTTGATGTAGTTGTGCGCATGTAACAGGAGCTCATTGTGAGTACGGCTATAGCGGGCGCAATCATTGGAGCGGCAGTTGGTGGTTGGTTGAACGACCGGTTCGGGCGGAGAACTGCGTTATTAATTGCAGATTTTCTGTTTTTTATTGGAGCTATTTTAATGGCTACTGCACCCAATCCAAACATTCTGATTGTGGGTCGAGTGTTTGTGGGATTTGGGGTGGGTATGGCTTCTATGACAGCCCCTCTGTACATTTCAGAAGCCTCGCCGGCTAAGATCAGGGGAGCATTAGTTAGTACAAATGCTTTTCTCATCACCGGCGGCCAATTCTTATCATATCTTATCAATCTTGCATTTACAAAGGTGGGTTACTCTCAAATGTCTTTTTTGCACCCAAATTAATTTTTTTAAGTGAAGTGAATTACGGATGGATGGATGGATGCAGGCTCCCGGTACCTGGCGCTGGATGCTTGGAATTGCAGGGCTTCCTGCTCTTTTACAATTTGTGCTCATGTTATTTTTACCTGAATCTCCTCGTTGGTTGTACAGAAAGGTAAGCAAAAAGCAGGGATGTTTTCTTCTTTCCCCCCATGAGGGCAGCAAATTATTTGGTCAACTTCAATAAATGTTTAATTTCTTAATGTGTCTATTTAGTTTGTCGGTGTGTATAGCAGCTACACCAACATAAACATAAAAAGCAATGATATGGATCGCTGTTTATCGCAACTTTCCGGCTTACTTATACCGTACTGTTGAACAGAAAAGAGAGGAGGAAGCTATCGTAATCCTGAAAAAGATATACCCACCAGAAACTGTTGAAAGTGAAATTCAAGCACTCAAGGAATCTGTAGAGGCGCAGATGGAGCTCGGAGGTTTTGAGAAGGTTGAATATTCTAAACTGTGGACTGACAAAACGATCAGATTTGGCCTTTTCGCAGGAGTGGGTCTTCAGGTACAACTTTTTTTAAAAAAAAAAAAAAATTGATTAAGCAAGGAAAGAAGCAGTATGTAAAAGCGAGATTTTTTTGGCATGCAGATGTTTCAACAATTTACTGGCATCAATACGGTGATGTATTACAGTCCCACTATCGTGCAATTAGCGGGGTTTGCCTCCAACACCGTGGCTCTGTTACTCTCCCTAATTACCTCCGGCTTGAACGCTACGGGATCCATTGCCAGCATTTATCTGATTGACAGAACGGGGAGGAAGAAGCTTGTGATATTCAGTTTATCCGGAGTGATATTAGCGCTGGCAATGTTGGCCGCCGTTTTCCACGTATCATCAGACAACTCGCCCATGGTGAGCAGGGCAGCCACCAACGGCCAGTTTGGAAACTACTCTTGCCCAGAGTATGCACTCGCTACCTCCAGCTGGGATTGCACGAGATGCTTGCAGGCGAGCACGGACTGCGGTTTTTGTGCCAATAAAGCGGATCAGGTATATAATCTGCATGTTAATACAATTTAGGTTATGAAATCGGAATCTGTACTGAAGGGGATTTGATTTTTCAGTTGCTGCCTGGATCGTGTCTGATTTCCAACTCTACAACCAAACATCTGTGCGGCAAGGTCAGGTCTCAGCCATGGTTCACTCACGGATGCCCTAGCCGCTACGGATTCCTTGCCATCATTGGACTGTCTTTATACATCATCTTCTTCTCCCCTGGCATGGGGACTGTTCCATGGATCATAAATTCTGAAATATACCCTCTGAAATACAGAGGTATATGCGGGGGAATAGCTGCGACGGCCTGTTGGGTATCGAATTTAATAGTGGCGCAGACATTTCTGACACTGGTGAAAGGCATTGGGACGTCCATGACGTTCATGCTGTTCGGGTGCATAGCCGTGGCTGGACTGTTTTTTGCACTGGTATTTGTGCCTGAAACGAAAGGGCTGTCGTTCGAGGAAGTGCAAGTGATGTTGGAGGAGAGGGTGAGGCTATTCAGCTTCAAATTCTGGAAGAAGAAGAAGAAGAATCTCTCTGCACAAGAATCCTTCAAAAAGGACACGGCAAAGAGTAAAGTCTTGACTGGGAACGGAGGTGCAGCTGCGCTTCCTTAGTCGTAATCTCAAACGGAATCTCCCCTCCGTAATCTTTGACGTTTTCCACAATCAAGTCTCCGGATCGTCAGGCTTGTCTGCCATTTGTACCCTAGATAAACACATTGGAGAGCGAGGTTAAAGCTCCTTCGTGTTCCACCTATTTACATTCCATACGTATTACAATGGTTTCCATTCCCTTCTGTTATGCACTTTGTAGATAAAATCGAAAAGTTGTTGAATCCTAAAAGGGAGAATGTTTTGTTTTCCTTTTTTTCCCATCGTCGAATTTTCACTTCACTTTGTCGGCTTATTTTGTTTGTTAACTAAATGAGGCTTTGCTGTCGGTTTGAAGCGATCAGATTAAAAAATAAAGAATTTGGATGGGATAAACAACCCGAGAGAGAAAGAGGGGGAGATGGGTATACGCTTTTTTTTGACATTGGAAAGGCTTTTTGGTCGGCAAAATACGAGATTTTCCCGATCCCTCAAAATTGCCACGTTCACTAGTAGTGCCATGGCATGCGCAATGCGAAAGTGACATGCGCATTTTCCCATCACACGAGTTCTTTCTCTATTATGTGAAACCTATATGCCCCACTCTTAACAATTTTTTGACAAAAGTTATCATAACCTTAAAAAAAATAAAAAAAAGAGCGATAAAATAATATGATATAAAAGTTATCATATTAAAAAAATTGAGTGGAAGTAATTATTTGAACTGAAATAAAGAAATATTATATATAAGTATAATATAATTTGAACATCTTTTTTTGGTTATATTATATTGTAAGCATAATATAATTCGAACCACTTTTTAATAAAAAAATGAAATAATTAAGAGGCATTCATATAAAAGCCACTAAGTAATAGGAACAACAATAAATGATGGTAAAGAGGTGGAGGATCATCTATCAAGTCACTACCAATCAAGGAGTCTACAAATTCAAGTTCAAGATTTTAATCATCCATTACTTTTTTTTTTTCACTTTTTCTTTTTCTTTAATATTATCGAGTTTGGTATATGAAATGACAAGTGCCAAGTAAGGGCATTTCCCTCTCTTAAGGTGTATATCTTCTAGAGAAGCCATCACCACTAATACCACTATCCCAACCACTACCAACACCACCACCACTACCATGAACTTGAGGTCATGAAGTTGGGGGTGGAAATGTCTCTAAAGGGAGTCACTACATCGCTTGTTGTAGAAACAAGGCTTGCTTCGTTGTCCATGCCCACATTCCCATGAAGATGATTGGCTGTAAGGAGAGTCTAGAGGGTCTTTATTAATATCACAAGGGGCACTACCCCAATGATCTAACAGAGTTTGGAGGTGGGTCATCTCCATACGAACTTTCTCAACTTGAACCTAAATTTGAAGCATAAAATTAGATATAACATTAATCTTGTTAGGTGTAGAAAAAAATCATCAAGAATAATAAGATTAAAAGTATCTTCATTTCAATTCTTTTATAAATGAAAAAAAATCTCTACATAAAAGATATGACAAAATTATGCATATGTTGTATGAATCGTAGCCGTCTCCTAAAAGCACCTTTTTCCAAGTAAACATATCTGGACAGAGGGGTTGGAAGAGGGAATGAATCCAATAACATGTTGATTGAGCAAGCTTGTAGAACCAAAGAATGTGATTTAAATATTTTGGGTGGTTATAAACAAAATAAATAGGATGTGTTATTCTAAGGTGTACTAAATATGTATCAATTGGGAGTCCTTGGTGAAGAATGCAACATAAAAAGTGTGATTGTTTTGGATCAAGAATAGCCTCCAACATATGTTCAAATATTCTTCTCCATACTTACTATGTGGAATTAACTTTCCATTTGGCATTAAGTGCATCAACTTGAAGAGACTATGGAGAAAGAAGTTGATAACCTGATCGGTGTATATACCATTGGAATGGGATATCAACAGGGCACTTATAGTTAGTCCACCATTTGGAAGATGTTTGAACACCTATCTTGTGTAGATAGATATCACGTATGGTATTCTAATTTTTTTGAATATACTCTTGATCAGTAGCTTGTAATTGGAATTTGTCCCTATAAATATGTTATGATCATGATGTGTGGATTTCACTAATGCCTCGAGGTTTTGGTGTAATAGTTTCATTACATTTGGTATCAAAGCCTCCACCTAAGTTCAAGTCACAGAGTGGATGGCTCTGTCGACATTTCAGTGTTCGTTTGAGGCTTGTACATGTAGAGGATCCTAGTGTATGGGTGAAAATATAGCTTAGAGTCTGAGCTTCAGAAGCATGGTGGGATGTTATGATCTTGATGTGTGGATTTCACTAACGCAAATATTCTTCTCCAGACTTACTATGTGGAATTAACTTTCCATTTGGCATTAAGTGCATCAACTTGAAGAGACTATGGAGAAAGAAGTTGATAACCTGATCAGTGTTTATATTATTGGAATGGGATATCAACAGGGCACTTATAGTTAGTCCACCATTTGGAAGATGTTTGAACACCTATCTTGTGTAGATAGATATCACGTATGGTATTCTAATTTTTTTAAATATACTCTTGATCACTAGCTTGTAATTGGAATTTGTCCCTATAAATATGTTCTGATTATGATGTGTGGATTTCACTAATGCCTCGAGGTTTTGGTGTAATAGTTTCATTACATTTGGTATTAAAGCCTCCACCTAAGTTCAAGTCACATAGTGGATGGCTCTGTCGACATTTCAGTGTTCGTTTGAGGCTTGTACATGTAGAGGATCCTAGTGTATGGGTGAAAATATAGCTCAGAGTCTGAGCTTCAGAAGCATGGTGGGATGTTATGATCCTGATGTGTGGATTTCACTAACGCAAATATTCTTCTCCAGACTTACTATGTGGAATTAACTTTCCATTTGGCATTAGGTGCATCAACTTGAAGAGACTATGGAGAAAGAAGTTGATAACCTGATCGGTGTTTATATTATTGGAATGGAATATCAACAGGGCACTTATAGTTAGTCCACCATTTGGGAGATGTTTGAACACATATCTTGTGTAGATAGATATCAAGTATGGTATTCTAAATTTTTTGAATATACTCTTGATCACTAACTTGTAATTATAATTTGTCCCTATAAATATGTTATGATCATGATGTGTGGATTTCACTAATGCCTCAAGGTTTTGGTGTAATAGTTCATTACATTTGGTATCAAATCCTCCACCTGAGTTCAAGTCACAGAGTGGATGGCTCTGTTGACATTTCAGTGTTAGTCTGAGGCTTGTACATGTAGAGGATCCTAGTGTATGGGTGAAAATATAGCTCAGAGTCTGAGCTTCAGAAGCATGGTGGGATGTTATGATCCTGATGTGTGGATTTCACTAACACAAATATTCTTCTCCAGACTTACTATGTGGAATTAACTTTCCATTTGGCATTAAGTGCATCAACTTGAAGAGACTATGGAGAAAGAAGTTGATAACCTGATCGGTGTTTATACCATTGGAATGGGATATTAATAGGGCACTTATAGTTAGTCCACCATTTGGAATATGTTTGAACTCCTATCTTGTGTAGATAGATATCAAGTATAGTATTCTAATTTTTTTGAATATACTCTTGATCACTAGCTTGTAATTGGAATTTGTCCCTATAAATATGTTATGATCATGATGTGTGGATTTCACTAATGCCTCGAGGTTTTGGTGTAATAGTTCATTACATTTGGTATCAAAGCCTCCACCTGAGTTTAAGTCACAGAGTGGATGGCTCTATTGACATTTCAGTGTTCGTCTGAGGCTTGTACATGTAGAGGATCCTAGTGTATGGGTGAAAATCTAGCTCAGAGTCTGAGCTTCAGAAGCATGGTGGGATGTTATGATCCTGATGTGTGGATTTCACTAACGCATCAAGGTTTTGGTGTAAAAGTTAGTTATAAGATATGTTAAGGCACCCAGTCTCTAGGTTGCTTACAATATAGGTTAGAGATGACTTTGATACCTTTTTTGAAAAGTCAAAAAAAAATCCAAGGCACAAGAGCAAATGGAAATTGATGAAAAGTAAGAATGATAGACACTACAGAGAATGGCAATTGAGAAAAAGCCCAATTCTAAACCCATAACCATCCCAAATTAATTGTATTTTGAGAAGCTCCCAAGCCTTCCAAAAACTCTTAGTAACAAAGGTTCCCAAAATGGTGACAAAATAATGAGTGAGTAAGAGAGTTTGTCTATTGAAGCCCTTATAGGTTCCCTTTCTCATAAGAATGCCTTGAGTGATATAATTCTTGAGAATAATTGTCTAGGACTTATTACCATCAAATGCATAGATTATCCATTTAACACATAAAGCAAATCCTTTTATTATAATATCTAAAATACCAAGGCCTCGTAGAGATATTGGCTTATAGCAGATATCCCAAAAAACTTGGTGAAACTGTCTACTACCTTCGGAGTTTTCCCATAGTCCCTTAGAATTTTATCCCAACTTGGCATATGTAGTCTTAGAAGGAGGCCAATGGTAGCCAAAACCTTGGAAAAAATTTGAAGTTTTCATGCTAAGGAGAGTGGTTTTCGAGATCTAGTAATTGTCTTTTTGTCAACCCTTTGAACCATGAATTCCTCAAATCTGAAGGTGTGGCTTGAAAAACAAAAGGGATGCCAATAAAGTTAAATAGATGCCTAGGTTGAATCCAATCCCACTTATATTTAAGAAACCAAATAGTCAACAAAGAAAAATATTTCCTATAACATTAGGTTTTTCTCCATCGAATGAAATAGCCAAAAACTAAACAAAGCACTTCCATGCATTCCATAGCATTGGAAATGGAATTTTAATTTTCACTAAATATGAGGAAGGATTTGTCACAAAGTTCTCATTGATCATCTATTTTTGAGATTGAGGAAGTGAGACACTCTTGATTACCCGTCTAGAGGTATAATATTCCAAAAAAATTATGAAGCCCTCAATAACCAACACATAAATAAAAAGAGGACAACCTTGACATATAGATTGATATAGAACAAACTACTCAGATTGAATGTCATTGATGATAATGTAGGAATCTACATCCTATAATAGGATTTTAACCATACTAACAAACCTGGGGTCAAACCCTAGAGCTTGAAGCATAGCCCAAATGAAGGGATATTCAAATTTATCTTAGGATTTCTCAAAATCAATCTTGATAATAAAACGCTTTTGATGAGACTTTTGGGCCCATTCCATCCCTTTCCATACAAAAATAATGTTATCAATGATATATCTATTACTAGTGAAACCATTTTTCATATGGAGAACAATAAGAAGTAACAAATATCTAACCCTAAAATCAATAGGTTTACCAATAAATTTATAAGAGACATTGAGAAGAGTAATATGTCTCCAACTAGCAATATGCTCCAATTCCCCAAGTTTAGGAATGAATTTTATATTACCTTGATTAATAATTTCACCAAGGGTATGGGTTTGAGCACCTTTAAGGTACACTTTGTGTAGATATGGACCCATTGTATCCCATAAATCTTGATAGAATTTATAGGGAAACCCATCAATAGTGCAAGACTTTTCAATAGCCATTTGCATAACCACCTCCTTGAGCTCTTCAATAGAGAGAAGCCAATCACATGCCACCCTTTGATCCTTTGTTAGCTTAAAAGGAGCCACTTGAAGGCATCTTGATCTTTTCATATCCTTTGCATCACCTAACACACTCCTCATTTTTTCTTTTGTGCATAACTCATACATCTCACATTATCTTGCACACTCATCTGTACATGAATCATTCTCATAATCCTACACATAATTCATGTGCTTACTCATAGACTTATGAACAATGATCACCTCAGATCATAGCCTGCACATCTCACTATGCACTCTTCAAATCATAGTTTAGCATGCCTTACTGACATCTACTCACAGACTAGCCTACTCTATCAGGCCTCACTTTAGCATAATCACATGTCAGCCTACCCTAACTAGGTGCTTCAACTAGTGGCCCTAGACTAACCAAAAATCTTAGGATCGATTACCATTAGCTATCAATCAATATTCTTAGTCACGACCATTAGTGAACAACTTAGAATCGTATGACTGAATCAGTGGTCACTGCCCAGCTAGAAGATCCACCATTTTCATGTAAGGAGGGTGAGATGTGTCAAATTCACCTTCTTTATATTCTATGCAATTCATATTTATTAGAGAGACATCAAGAGTTATTATTCATTTGTGCTTATTTACAATATATTCTTCCACCATTTTAATTGAGGAGTCTTAGTTTAGGGTTTTCACTTGGAAAATATAGTCTTGTGGGTAAGTCTTAGATCTTTTGGCCTTTCTTAGTGATCCTTAAAAACTACAAAAACCTCTTACAAAACACATTTGGACAAAGGAGAGATTGAGTCTTGATGGTTCATCTTCCAAGTATCTCTAACTTTGCTCCTTTCTTTAGTAGATATAAGTAGCATAAGTATTGGCTTTTGAATAATATTACTCTTCTTCTCCATGCATTAGGGTCTTACCTATACATAGCTTAATTAGGATCCTCTTATGAATGTTTACTTTTATTTGTTTAATAACCCCCATATTATGCCACAAGCTTTGGTGAAATTAGATTCTTTTTTGTACTTGTTATTAGTATAGTGAATATGAAAACATAGGACTTAGTTAAGGTTATTGAATAGTTTTTATGGACTGGAGGCTTTGGAACCCTCCATAATGATCTTATTATAGTAAGATATCCCCTAATTGGGTCTAGCATATACACATCTTAATCATGTTCCCAATTATATAATGTATCCCCAATCAAAAGTGTAAGTAGGATCTATCTTATTTGAGTAAGGATTGATTTGTAGATCTGATGCATTTTTGATTGCATACATTCTAGTGAACTCAACATGAATCTAACCCTTATAGGTTTTTTTTCACATTTTCCATTTATATTATTTTATTTATTAATTTTCTATATTTGTGATACTAGGTCAACAGGGTCAGTATAGTTTCTAACTTTTGTGCACAAGTTTAACACACAGTTGCATCAAAAATGACTATGTTCTTTCTATGTAGGTCTTCATCAAATACAAGTTACTAGATCAAAAAGGTTGAAATAATAATCTTATTCACTTCTAGATAATAAATTAGGTTGAACAGGTCAACATAGTATTCCAGATAGCTTCCAAATAATAAATTAGGTCGAATAGGTTGGTATAGTCATCTTAACAGGCTTCAACAAATAGGGAGTTACAAAACTAACTCAACCTAGTCGACACAGTTGGTAGAGTTTACAAGCAACATTCAAGGCACTTGAACATAAATTTGACAATCCTTAGCATCTTCCAACTCACCAAGGTTCCTTTCTTTTTCTCTCTTTCAATTTAGTTCTTCCTTATAGTTCTATTTTCCAAAGTTTACATTCTTCAAAATTATAATCATACAAAAAACTAGGTTGACCTGATCAACCTAGTTCTATATTCAATATTTTGTCTAAAAGACTAAGTCAACTTAGTAGATATAGTTCTTAAGGACTCTTGTCTATATAGTATAGTAGCGACACTATCAAATCTATTCTATTATGTTTACATACACTATCATCTTATTCAACTTTGTATTATGTTTCAAATTAGAATTGATAACTATATGCTAGTAATTAATTCACACTTTCATTTTTAGTTGTTTGTATGCTTAGAGTAGCTCACATAGTCTAATTAGGTGGTTTTTCAATATATCATTTAGTTGAACTATTTTTATCTTTCTTGCATTCACTACCAAATCACATAATTTCAAAATGAGTTTAAACATTTGTCTACCCAAGGCCTACCTACTTGGATTGCATCACCAAAGGGGAAGCCGACTTGGTTTTCTGGCCAAGTTTAAACATGTGGTTAATGGTATATATTGGTAAAACACCCAACACCCTTATCACTATAGGATTGTGAATTGAGGGGGTAGGCCCTAATACCAAGCCAATACCATTGCCAACACAAATCCCTTTTAGCCTAAACATCTTGAAACCATCCATAGATTGATTTCTAGTTCTCTAATTTCAGCCAACTTCCCTATCACACTTAAAAATAACACTTTATAATAATAACAACATTCAAGATGACCACTTAGTTAGCATTTGATTTTTAGTTGATTGCTTACTCTTTGTTCATTGTATGTTGTATTGCAAAAACTTGCATTGGCCAACGTTGGTGCAAGGTTTTGTACTGTGTGCCTCAATTTGAATCATTCTCATTAACCCAATTGATGGTGTGATTAATTCTATTTATTTCTTTCAAGTACATTGTAAAATATTTCCCTATTCTCAGTATACTATTGATTTTTTTAACACAGTCTCTTATAAACTATTTTCCCCTCTACCTATAGTACTAAGTCTACCCAGTCAACTATGTATCTATTTTACCAATCATATTATAGTACTAGGTTGACCCAATTGACCCAGTACCCTTATCGATCTCTATTTTCCCAATTTATAGTACTAGGTCGACCCAACCGACTTTGTACTCTTATTACTATCCTATTTATCCAACTTAGTTCTCTATTTCTCCTTCTTTAACATTCTATTCATTTTTATCAAATCATCACGAAGTCCCCTATTAGAATATTCTTGGAAAACTTGAATCCATTTAGATACTATATGGGATGTTCATTTCTCCCTATCTTTTCCTCCCAAAAGAATCTTCACTCTTGGAGCACCTCTTCCCCTCTATCTACGGATTATAACATGGTCCAAATCACACCTCAAGATGAAGTAGGTGGATCTGATCCTTTTTTTATCTATCAAGATAATTCTCATCTTAAAACTCTTCAACATAATGTGGGAGTAATTGACACAAGTCTATCTAATAATCCATCTCCCAATAACCCTCCCCCAAATACCAATTCAAGGAATTCTCCTACAAACACCAACCCACCAATTGATATGACTCAACTTCTTACACAAGTCATACTAAAAATTAACATAATGCAAACCTCTAACACCTCTCAAATTATGTAGTTATAATGTAATTTGATCAATATGGATAATCAACCTTCGACTATCAATCCTCAAGCCAATCCAAATTTTATTCCTCCACCTCTTAGAGATGCCTCAAGAAATGTTATTACTCAACCTATTATGAATAATAGAATGCTTCAAAACATCCAAAATAATCCTTTAACTCCCTTCATTATATATATTGATATTGGTAATATATATCCAACTATCAAGTATGATGGTACTAAAGAACCTGCATCCTTTATCAAAGCCTTTGGTAATCTTTATAAAGAGTGGTCCAAACTAATACTTTTACCACAACTAAACTTCTAGTTAAAACCTTCACTTATGATGTATTATAATGGTACAACCAATTTCCCCAATGTTCCATTTGGCAACTTGAGTATTTATTCAATCCTCTTGTCAAAGATTTTCAACATAATAATCTTCCCAAAAAATTATCTTAGCCATTTCATCAATGCTAAATAATCTCCCATCGAATCAGCTCATGATTTTATCATATGATGGAAATCTCTGGCTCATAAAGTTGATCATAACATGAATGATGACAATTTGTTTAAACTCTTTATAACTACTTTAACTCCTCTTCAATATAAGGTTTACACTTTACTCCTCAAACATTTAATGAAGCTATTGACCAAGCTAACCATCAATAATTCTTGATGAAGCAATTCAAACCTAGTACCAAATTCCTTAAAGGATATTTTAAAAATTCTACTAATGCCATCACCATAAATACTCTTTAAACCAAACCAAGAGTTACCAAAGTTGACATTCCCCCATCTTCTCACACACTGCTAACTATGTAGCAAATGAAATAATTCTTACCTCCCTCTAAACCCTTTTCTTATCCTAATAATCCTTCTAAATGGTATGGCCCTAATTAGTTTTGTCGATTCCATGCTGACATTTGTCACTCCCATGAAACTTGTCAAGGGCTTACTAAATTTGTTATTTCCTACATGCTTGGTGATTCCTTCAATCACGAAGCCATGATCAACCTTTGTTGTCAAGAGTATAATACTACTTCTCAATAATGACAAGCCTCTAAAGCTTCTTCTTCTAATAACCAAAATATTTTTCCATAGCTAATAATCAATAAAATTCCAAGTATGTTTGTGTTATTGATGTTGACTATGACTAATAATATAAAAATTCTTAATATGTTAACATAGCTAAGGTCAATTATCATCACAAACCAGCTCACAAAGATCATGTCACAAGACCTAAGAGACCATGCTTAGAAGAACAACTTCTCAAAGATACTACCATCACTAATTTAGCTTTGGAAGCACATGAGGAATCACCTCCTCCTTCCAAACCACCAATAACTTCCATTCCTTCAAAATCTACCTTACCCTCCAAAACTCATACTAGTTCTTATTATAAATCCCATTGGAACTTTATTAAAGAACTTAACTCTATACCTTGAAAGATTCCACTTATGGAGTTAGTTCATACTTCCCCTTATCATCACAAGTTCCTTATGCAATAATTACAAGAAATTGAAGATCCATTTCCTATAGATGAAGAACCAACCTCTATTGAGCCTCAACCTGCTAATGTGTACACTATTGAAATCATGTGTTCTTCTTCTAAACCATCTATTGAATTTATTGAAGAGGACATGATTAATGATGAAATTATTTTTCGTGTTGATGATCTACCACTATTCATTAAACTAGCCATTAATATTACCCTTATCTAGAAAGTCTTAGTTGATGAAGGCTCTGGTATCTTTGTGGCATCTTTATGGCTCATATAACAACTTGGTTATAATCAAGATCATCTCACGCAAACAATCAGACCTAAGACCATTCAAACTAAACTTATGGTACTTTATTTTCCCTTATCTTATAACATACTCCTTGGTCACCCTTGGAATCATAGAATGAGGGCCATTGCTTATTTGATATCCAATGCATCAAATTCTTACATAATGTCAAATGATATAAACATGAAGATGATCCCAACCCTTGAAGTATTCAACTTCCTAATCCAAAATCTCGATATCACATCCCTACCATCAATAGTGATCCCTTACCTGAGTTCATCAACATCAATCCATAATTACAAGTCACTCTTGTTGATTCAGATGATGATGAACGTAATGACTTGAAACATACTTGAAACACACTACCAAACTACCTCCCTATATATTAGAGTGGATTCCTCCTTTATTACCTCATGACCGTACTATTCTTCTCATTGATGAGATGACTAATTTTCCCTCTCCATGTAATTTTTAGGATCCTTCTCTACTAAAATATGTCTTCACATGTAATGACTATGGAATGTATAAATTATCTAAAGACCCTTTAATCATCTCTCCATGTAAATTCAATAATATTGGGATTTTACCTTCGAAAACTCCCTCTAAATCTCAAGAATGTGCCATTTATCCAACCTATGATGATAACTACATCATGGCCCAAGCTCAATCTCAAGACTTGGATGTTTAACATTATCAAAAAACTTTAGCTCAAATACATCCTTTCAATTGGGATGTCCATACCATTTCCATAGATCATTAATTAGATCCCAAAGGCCATGTACCTCCTACTAATACTCTACTTCCTGATACTCCTTGGGTGGTAAAACGAATCCTACCTTCTGAACCTCTAGATATTCTTGCATATTCTTCACCACATACAAATCCCATCATTACATTTGATTCTTCCCTCATCAAAGAAACTAAAAATATATTAATCTCATCCAATCATTCTACTCCTACTCTCGAGATTACATTAGATGTCAAGGCCATAGATGTCCGTTAGATACATTCTGAATATGATCTCCATAGTAATCAAATTATTGATCTCAAGGTAGATGTTGAGTATTATGGTCAGTTTCCCACTTTGCCTAGTGATGAATCTATTCTTGATATACTTCATGCCCGATAACCTCAGCTTTCTCAACAATATAAAAAACTTAGGAATTTCAAAAACAAAACCCCTTATTTTAATAACTTCATTGCTAGCATTGATCCTAAATCTAATCCAATTTATTCTTTACCTAATACACCATACCACTTCCAAGATGGTAATGTTATGCTTATCAAAGAAACTACTCGCATTAAATATGGTACTCCATCATGCCCTTGACCTATTACCATCTTTATTGAACTCTCACCTACCAAATATGATAACTTTATTTTATTTTTTGATAAATATCATGAGATATTTGCTTAGTCCTATGAGGACTTGCCTGATATTGACCCTATCATTATGGTGCATAATATCATCACTTATCTCGATGCCAAACCTGTGTGCCAAAATCAACTAAAATTTCCACCCAAAGTTTCCACCCTATGCCAAAAATAAATTATAAAACTTCTTGATGATAAATTTATCAAACCAAAAGACTACTTTGAATGGGTTTCTAACATAGTTCCCATTCATAAAAAAGTAACCATGGTCATTTGCATCTACATTGATTTTCATAATCTCAATCTTGCTTGTCCCAAGGATAATTTTCCTCTACCTTCAATAGATGCCATTATTGATTCCATAGCTGGTTATGAAATGTTATCTCCTATGGATGGCTTCTCAAGATATAATCAAATTCACATTGCTCCTGAAGACCAACATAAGATAAATTTCACCATAGAATGGGGCACCTATTGCTATGTTAAAATGCCCTTCAGCCTTAAAAATGCTAGAGCCACTTATCAACAAGTGATGACTCATATATTTCATGATATTATTTTCTAAATTGTAGAAACCTATGTGGATGACCTCATCACTAAGTCTAAAAATCACAAGACTCATCTTTCTGATCTTATCATCATAATCAATCATCTTCTCATACATAAAGTTACACTAAATACTTACAAATATGTCTTCAATGCCACATTTGGTAAACTATTAGAATTCTTAGTCTCTCTCCATGGTATCAATGTTGACCCTATAAAAATTAGTGCTATCATCAACATGCCCATTCCTCATTCCATTCTAGACATTTGTACTTATCTCAGTAAACTTGGGGCAATTAGACGATTCATCCCCAAAATGGCTTACCATATCCACTTTGTCAATTCTCTTCTTAAGAAAGGTAATACTTTAGAATGGATGGATCCTTGTCAAAAATCATTTAATAACATTAAATAATCATTACTTCACCCACCTACATTTCATCCTCATTCAAATGATTGACCTTTAATCTTGTATACTTATTCTACACCCATATCAGTTGGGATAATGCTTGCCCAACAAGATGATATTGTAAGATAGTATACCATCTACTACATCAGCTACATCCTCATCGATTATGAGAAATATTACACAAAATTTAAATGTGATTGCCTCACCATATATTTTGCAGCTAAAAAACTTTAACATTATATGCTTTATCAAACCACTTATGTTATCATTCATTTTGATCCCCTTCATCACTTATCCAAAGCCTTTATTCCTAGAGATATAATTGGCAAGTGGATGGTTCTTCTCATGGAACTTTATCTTTGAATTATTACTCAAAAAAATGTCAAAGCACAAATCATAACTGATCAACTTGTCACAGCCCCTGTGCCTACTACCAATCACCTTCAAGATAGTCTTCTCGATGATAATATTATCTATATTAAAGGTCACAACCAATCCATTTATATTAAAGATTACTTTCATAACTTAACTATTGATCTTGAAGCAAGTTTTCTCATTGAATCTTCTATTCTCCCTGATACTACTAAACCAAAAGTAGTTATCAAAGAACTTCCTGAAATCAATGTCAATTTACATGAGGATACTTGGACCCTTCAATTTGATGGTGCTAAATACCTTCAAGGAGTTGGGTAAGGTTGTATTATTACAATTCCTCTTGGAAAAATCACCCATTTAGCTTTTCACTTAACATTTGACGTCTATAACAACATGGCAGATTATGAAGCTTTAATCTTAGGCATGAGAGTTGCTCTTGATTTAGATATCTAATACCTATTTGCTTTAGGTGATTCTTAGCTCATTCACCACCAAGTCAATGGTGATTACCAATGTAAAATTGAGAACCTCATTTCTTATCATAAAATTTCAACTACTCTTACCAAAGATTTTATTTCTTTCACCATTGAGCCTATCCCTCAAGATCAAAATTCTATTGTTGATTCCTTCGCTTCTTTAACATCTTTTTTTCATCTGCACCAAGTTCTTACCGATCCCACTTTTATTATCAAAAAAAGAAAATATCCATCTTCTATTCAACCACATGATTCACTTATCTTCCACATTGAGGCTATCACCATTTACTAAAGCCCATGGTACAAAAACATCATTCAATTTTTGGAACACCAAACTTATCTTCATAATTTAGACTCCTATGAAAAGACTCACATTCACAAATAAGCTTTTAAGTATGTATTTAAATATGAAATTCTTTATTATCAAAAATTTTAATGTACCTTCTCCATTATGTTATGCAAGATGAGGTTCCTCCTATTTTTGAGCAAGCACATGGGGGAATTTGTGGTGGCCACTATAGCAGACATGCTATAACCCTCAAATGCTTATCTATGGGATACTTTTGGCCCACTCTTGAAAAGGATGTCATCGAATGTTATAAAAAGTTTAATTTTTGCCAACTTCATGATGATTTAATTCATTCATCTCTAGTTGAGCTTCAAACAATAGAATCTCCTTGGCCATTCTCCATGTGGGGATTAGATCTCATAGGAAAAATACCTCGATCTCAAAATGGGCATGTCTTTATAATCATAACCACTAAATATTTTACCAAATGATTTGAGGCTATTCCCCTTATTAATGTCACTAGTACCACCATATCCAAATTTATCCTTAATCAAATCATTTTCCACTTTGGTGTCCCTCATACTATCATTTTTGACAATGGTGATAGTTTCAAAAATAAACATGTCAAATAACTCTATGCTAAATTTAAAATCAATCACAAATTTTCCATACTCTATCATCTATAATGTAATGGCCAAGCTGAGTCCATAAATAAAATTCTTAATAAAATTATTCAAAAGATAATTCATGAAATCTGCATGGATTGGCACATTCATCTCTATCCTGCTCTTTGGGCCTAACACACTAGCAAACATAATACCACTGGGGAAAGACAATTCTCTCTAGTCTATGGTTTTTCTCTCTAGTCTATGGTTTTGAGTCAGTATTTTTATTAGAATTTTAACTTCCCTCTCTCTCTATATCTCTTCATGGTATAATACCCAATGAAGAATTACATGAATCTCACCTTCATACTCTCGATATTATTAATGAATATCATATTTTTGCTTTGTAACATAATCACCAATACAAGTCTCTTACCAAACAACATAAAAAATGAGTTAAAGTTCACGCATTTAATTTTGGTGATCTTATCTTTAAATTATACTACACTTATGAAAAATAAGGTAAATATGCTTAAAAATAGTGGGGACCTTATTTAGTCAAAGATATCCTTGGTCTAAGTACTTACCACCTTCAAACCAATGAAGGTCATGTTTTTAAAGAGGCCACCAATGAATAATTCCTTAAGAAGTATTTTTCCTAATCCTTCCCTTCTTTGCATGCTTTATATATGTTATCTATCTAACACTTTTTATAAGATATTTACATAGGTCTCACCCTCTACATTAGTTCTCTCTTATTCACAAACCTTAGTCCTCCCTTTTGGTGTTTTGATTTCCTCTTTTTTTCATGAGTTGTATTGTAAAACAGTAAATAAGCCCTGGTCTTCCTCATGATGTACTTTTATCCTATCTTTTTTCATAATTTTTACACACTTTTTGGCACCCCTTGGGTTTCTCCTTTATGATTTGTAGTGTAAAACCATGTATAGGACTTGGCCTTCCTCACGAATACCATTTTTTTCTTATCCCATTTATTCTTCTAATACTTTGTGGCACCCTCATGGATTTCTCTTTTATGAGCTACAATTTAATACCATAGACAATACCCGACTTTCCTTATAAAATTATCTTTTCATTCCTTTTCTAGAATGTGTTTAGAAATGGTTACAAGTTCTTGATCTTTGTTCTCAGCTTTAGCTTTTGCCTCTTTTGATAGATGCAATTTTCACAAAAATCTATGTTAGCATGTTTTTCCTCCATTTTCCTTATTCTTATGATAAGTAATCACACTTTACTATCATTATATCCCTTTTTCACCCTTCGTCACATTTTTTGTGATTTAAAGTAATTCAAATTGTTTCATGTTTTATTCCTCTTGATTTTCTTTCCTTTCACTCCATATTGGATAAAACAAGGTCAAAGTCAAGATAACACTTTTATTTTACCTAAATTTATGAGACTCTTAGACACAATGCTCTCTAGAATTCTCTCTCTGAGTAATCAAGTCCCAAGCATTCAAATGAAATTCATATCTAGCACCCATGTTTGGTTTTACAAATTTGTATGGAGGAGGAATAGAAAAAAGCCATTAAGAAAGTTAAAAGACAAATTATTTGAAACAAAAGGCAAAGATATACAAGAGGCAACATATAAATCTAAAAATTCAAAATCACACTAAAAGACATGATTATAAGCACATATCCTATTTCTAATTTAAGTTCAAACTCTAAAGTTGGCCTCACAATAGAGTTGAGGTCCATTGGGGTGTGGTAGGCTAGTAGATTGGAATAGGAAAATTCAACAAACTCTATGGTGCTACCTACTTTCTCACATAAGTACTTAATCTTTGTACTAACCTGATGGCTTTGTAAGAGGTCCTAAGGAATGGGGAACACATTGTGGGAAGGTAGGTCCCTTTTAATTTTTATGAATATAACATTCATAAGATGATCTACATACTTCATTTATTGACCTAAGACTTGTGTGGCTAAAATAATTTCTTTAGAGTCCTTAAGGTCAAAAGTCCTTTTGTTTTGACAACCCTAATTTGAGTGTTTTGACTTCGATAAAGAGTTACTCTACCTTGGTTTTTCCTTCATTCTCCCCTCCACCCATTTCATTCCCCCCTTGATAGGCATGTCTGATTTTAAATTATTCCCCCCTTCTTCTATACTTCTTCTTCACTTCTTAAAAACATGCTAGCACTACATTGTTTTAGTTTTATCTACCCTTAAAACAAAACAATATGCTTGAGTAACTATGGATTATTTTCTTTGCACTATGGATTTACATATTTAGACATGCCTTGATTTCTTTTAACATTTGTCATTTTTTTACTACCCCTTTTTGTGGACACCTGAGTCTGTTTCTACTTTCATGTATTTTTTTCCATTGTTTGAGTGAGATTGGCTTGTTACTTCTCACTCATCAATGTTGTTTTCCATTTCATGTACCTTTTTCAATTGATGATTGAGTAAAGATTATTACTACTCACTCATCAATGTTGTTTTACCATTTTCACTTGTCCATCTTTATTTAAGTAAGGATTGTTACTAATTTTACATTGATGTTTGATTACCATCCTTTTGACATGTATCCTTAGTTTGACTTGGTGAGTTTGCCTTTCTTACTTAAAGTTTACTTGTTTGAGTTTTTGGTCATTAGTAGCCTTGGATTTTTGGTTACATGATTTACTCTAAATTTTGACTTGGTCATTTGGTCTAACACATCACTTGTCACCCCAACTTGCTAAATTTCTAAGTACATCCCATCCACATAGCACCAATTATCTTGGATTTCTTGTGTTTGTTTGTTTTTTTTTGCTCTTTAGTTTTGTATTCTTTAGTTTTTTGAAAGTAGTCTTTATGCCCTCCACAATTAAAACTATAAATATAGAAGATAACCATCCAACGATACAGGTAAGTCAAGTTATGCATACACTTAATTTTTCGTCATTTCCCTTTCCATTATTTACTTTCAATTATTTAATGCTTTAAAATATTGTAAACCTTTTTAGCCTCAACATTGTGTGTTACTATGTTCTTTTATCGAAGCACCATCTCCTATTGTACTTGAGTGGCATGTGATGATCTTCGAGTGGGGAATATGTATAAACATAGTATTTTTAACCTTTATCAATTACTAATGCTTTACATCTTGCAGGAACCCATCGAGTTTCACTCTTTTTGAGTACACACCTTAAGGGGTGCATCAAGAAAGGGTTGGGCAGACCATTGGTGTTTCATAGGATTTTTGTCCCTTTTTTCACTTATTATCTACACACTTGTCTCCTAAAATCAATTCCCCTAAGCTTGTTCTTATCTCTTTCAAAATCCTCTAGTCTTTTACCACCTTTCATACCTTTTTTCCTAACCCAAATCCCATTTTGAAAATTTACATGACTAGGTCAATTGGGTTGACCTTGTACTCTTATTGGTGAAACTCACTCAGGGTCTAGGTTAGCTCTTGGCTGACCTAGCCTATGACTTCGTGAATTTTTGTCAATAACAATACTAGGTTGAATGGGTCAACCCTATAGGCCAAAACTTTTGAAAGGGTTTAGGGTTAGATCCACCTATATAAACACATCCATTTCATTATTATTAGAGAGACATCAAGAGTTATTATTCATTTGTTGTTGGAAATATTGTCATTGATGTCAAAGGTTTAGTGATAAAGGCCCCATTGCATTTAATGTTGTTTATCTTGGCTAATATGAGTTAATATTTATTTAATATTAATGAATATATTTTTGGTTGCATATGAGACAAAATAAGGGCCCATGGAGAAGTCAAAGAGTCACGGGATAAAGAAAAAATAAGGATGGGACACATTTTCCCATGAAGAGTCATCTTGGGGAATACCAAGAGTCACCAAGTGAAGACAAAAGAGTAAAGGGCAAATTTCTCATGAAGGGACACTTCGAGGAATATGAAAAGTCACCAAAGATAAGGACAAAAGTGGGAAAGACGTTTTTGGTCATGAAGGGTCACCACATGACTTTTCAAATGCTTGGATATGAAGGGTCATCCAAGATTGGAACCATTTTCCATGAGGATTGAAAGGTCACAAAGGGGGAAGGCCAAAGGTCATTTGGAAAGCTATAAATAAAGGCTTGAGTAGCCATTTGTAATATGTGAGTGTGAGGTTGATTTTTATATTGTAATATCTAGCTTAGAAGAGCAATTATGAGAGATGAATATGATTTGTATTTGTTATATCTAGCTTAAAAGAGCAAAGGTGAGAGAGAGGAAGGAGATGTTGTATTGATCTATCAATTGTTGAGATAGCAACATTGAGAGATAGGTGTGTGGTATACACAAAGGGGTTGGTGCTCTTGTGGGTTGGTGCTCACAAATTGTTGCTAAGTTGGTGCTTGGCAAAGGGGTTGGTGCTTGCGAATAGGTGCTGGGTTAGTGCTCGACAAAGGGGTTTGAAGCTCCTGTGGGTTGGTGCTCGACAAAGGGGTTTGAAGTTCCTATGGGTTGGTGATCATGAATTGTAGCTGAGGTTTGTACTTGGCAAAGGGGTATGGTGCTCCTGTGGAGTTGTTCTCATGAATATATTTAAGATTGATTCTTCGTGGTTTTTCCCACATTGGGTTTCCACGTTATATCTAGTGTCTTTCTCTATCTTGTGTGGATGTTTATTGTTTGAGTTTTATTGCATATCTTGAATGTTTTATTAAGTGGAATTTGGTTAAAGCAAAGATTTATAAGATATATAATATACTGATTCACCCCCCCTCTCAGTATATTCCATGCTTAACAATCGGTATTAGAGCAGGTTCCTTTTTGAAAAGTTTTATAGCTTGAAGGTAGATTGGGAAAGCACGATGGCTAGATCACAGGAAGGATTTTCTACAAATAAGGCACCTTTGTTTGATGGGATGAATTATGATTTTTAGAGCATGAGAATGAAGGTTTATTTGATGGCCCTTGGATTCGACATATGGAAATAAGTGGTGGAGGAATATGAAGAGCCATAGACATCTGTAATTACTTCAATAGAAAAGAAGGCAAGTGAATATAATGCTAAAGCTTTAAATGCTATTTTATGTGGTTTATGTGAATCTAAATTTGTTAAAGTTATGCAATGTAAATCTACTCATGAAATTGGGTAAAACTTGAGAATATTTACAAAGGTGATGGAAAGGTTTAGCAAGCTAAGTTATAGACTTTTAGAAGGCAGTTTGAAAGTTTGAAGATGGAAGAAGAAGAAGCTATAGCAAGTTATCTCTTACGAGTTGATCAGATATTAAATCAGATTCAAGGTCTTGGAGAAACATTGGAAGAGTCAATGGTCGTGCAAAAGGTTTTGAGATCTCTACCAATGAGATATGATGCAAAGGTTTCAACAATCGAGGAGATGAAGAATTTAGCCAAGCTAAAGATGGATGAGCTTCATGGTATTCTCACGGCATATGAGATGCAGACAGAACAAGATAAACCCTCAAAGAGAGAAGCAGCTTTCAAGACATCAAAGAAGGAGAAAGCTAAGATTCAAGAATCAAGTGATAATTCCAATGATGATGAAGATGACAATGAAGCACTTTTCATTCGCAGGCCAAAAAGAGGAACAGGTAAATATCAAGGAAAATTACCTTTTAAATGTTTTAATTGTGGGAAGATTGGAGATTTTTTAGCTAGATGCCCAGATAAAGTTAAAGATGATGAAGAAGAAAAGCTTACATACAAGAAGAATTTCAAAGGCAAATCTAAGAAGAGATTCGAGAAGAAGAGCCTGTATTCTAAGGATCCTAGTTCAGGTGAAGATAGTGGAGTCAACGATTCAGAAGAAGAAGAGATTTTATTCATGGCCATACATAATAATCAAGAAGAAGAAGAGGAAGAAGCTGAAGTAGATATTGAAGGAGAACTCAATTGTACCCTAGAAGAGTTAGAAGCTGTTTAGAAGAAGAATCGAAGGTTAAAGCACCAGATTGAGAAAAATGAACAAGAGTCAAAGGAAATGATTGAAGATCTATAAGCACACTTTGAAGAAGCCAAGATGAATTAAGAAGATCTCAAAGCATAGTTGGAAATAGCAAGAAAAGATTTTGAAAGGTATGTTATTGAAATTGCCTCTTTAAAAGAAGATATTAAGAAAGCAGTCGGTGATAAAGTAATTAGTGATTCAAAATTTGAAGATAGCACTAACATGCTGAATAAGATATTGGAAAGTCAAAAAGCATATTCAGATAAGAGAGGGATCAGTTTTGAAAATAAAAAGAGCTATGCTGAAGCTCTGACACAAGAGGAAATAGAAAGGGGAGAAGTGAAGAATACAGAGGACATTCTAAATAGAGAAGGCTGGAAGGAACAAAGCTACAAAAGGCAATCAGGTTAGAGATATACAGATAGGTCTTATTTTTATGGCTATTATTTTTATTGTAATGGATATGGTCACAAGAAAGTAGAATGTAGAAAAAGAGCTAATAATTTCAGAGATAAGGAGAAGGAAAGTCAAGTAGAGTCAAGCAGAAGCCACAACTCTTTTGCTCCTCTATCAAGCTTTAATGAAGAGACCATAGTATGCTACAAGTGCAACAACTTTGAACACATAGCTTGGTATTGCAGAAGTATGTTTGAGTCAGTTAAAAAGGATCAAAGGATCAAAGCTCCATTCATCAAGAAAAAGGATCAGAGTTTCAAAGCTCCATTCATCAGGGAGAAGTTTCAGACATGTTCATGGTAGAAGAAACAACATGAAGATTCTATGATGGTGCAGACAAATCTGCATGTGGGAGGTAAAGATCAGCCATGGTTAATTGATAGCGGATGTTCGAGGCATATGATAGGTGATAAAAGTAAGTTCATTTCTCTAAAGAAGATAAATGGTGGTACAGTGAGATTCAGAGATAAAACCACTGCTAGGATAGCCAAAAAAGGTACTTTGAGTTTGGATTATGGTAGTACTAAGACTAAAAATGTTTTGTATGTAAAAGGTCTTAAGCATAATCTGTTGAGTGTTAGTCAAATTTGTGATCAAGGATACACATTAAGCTTTCATGCTGAAGGTTGTGAGATTAGAAGAAAAGATTCAAATGAGTTGATTGTAGATGCTCAAAGGACAAGGAACAATGTATATGTTTTGTCAAATATATTCTCAAAGGCATGATCAAAGGATACATTCAAAGATTAACGAGAGGAGTTGAGAGTAATTTCTATTTCTTCTTGCCATTGATGTTTAGCATCAAGTGAGGGGGAGCTAAGTGTTAGCTCTAGGTACGCCCTTTGCCATTAATGTCAAAGGGGGAGAATAACAGGTATAGGTACAAGTGTAGAAAATAGGTATAGGGAATAGGTATAGGTTGCTACAGTAAGGGGGAGTTATTGTATGTTTTTAGATGATGGTATGTGTAGGTGATAGGATGTGGCAGTTTCAGGATTGAGGTTGCCATCAATGATAAAGGGGGAGATTGTTGGAAATATTGTCATTGATGTCAAAGGTTTAGTGATAAAGGCCCCATTGCATTTAATGTTGTTTATCTTGGCTAATATGAGTTAATATTTATTTAATATTAACAAATATATTTTTGGTTGCATATGAGACAAAATAAGGGCCCATGGAGAAGTCGAAGAGTCATGGGATAAAGATAAAATAAGGATGGGATGCATTTTTCCATGAAGAGTCATCTTGGGGAATACCAATAGTCACCAAGTGAAGACAAAAGAGTAAAGGGCAAATTTCTCATGAAGGGACACTTTGAGGAATACAAAAAGTCACCAAAGATAAGGACAAAAGTGGGAAAGACATTTTTGGTCATGAAGGGTCACCACATGACTTTTCAAATGCTTGGATACGAAGGGTCATCCAAGATTGGCACAATTTTCCATGAGGATTGAAAGGTCACAAAGTGGGAAGGCCAAAGGTCATTTGGAAAGCTATAAATAAAGGCTTGAGTAGCCATTTGTAATATGTGAGTGTGAGGTTGATTTTTATATTGTAATATCTAGCTTAGAAGAGCAATTGTGAGAGATGAATATGATTTGTATTTGTTATATCTAGCTTAAAAGAGCAAAGGTGAGAGAGAGGAAGGAGATGTTGTATTGATCTATCAATTGTTGAGATAGCAACATTGAGAGATAGGTGTGTGGTATACACAAAGGGGTTGGTGCTCCTGTGGGTTGGTGCTCATGAATAGGTGCTGGGTTGGTGCTTGGCAAAGGGGTTTGAAGCTCCTATGGGTTGGTGCTCATGAATTATAGCTGAGGTTTGTACTTAGCAAAGGGGTATGGTGCTCCTATGGGGTTGTTCTCATGAATATATTTGAGATTGATTCTCTATGGTTTTTCCCACATTGGGTTTCTACGTTATATCTAGTGTCTTTCTCTATCTTGTGTGGATGTTTATTGTTTGAGTTTTATTGCATATCTTAAATGTTTGATTAAGTGAAATTTGGTTAAAAGAAAGATTTATAAGATATATAATATACTAATTCACCCCCCCTCTCAGTATATTCCATGCTTAACATTTGCACTTATTTACAAATTGCCCTTCCACTATTATACTTAAGGAGTCTTAGCTTAGGGTTTTTACTTGGATAATCTAGTCTTGTGGAGAACTGTTGGATGCTTTGGCCTTTCTTAGCGATCCTTATAAACCAAAACAACCTCTTGTGAATCACCTTTGGCCAAGGGAGAGATTGAGTCTCAATAGGTTCATATTTTAGATAAGTATCTCTAACTTTGCTCCTCTCTTTAGTAGATAGAAGTATCATAAGTATTGGATTTTGAATAATATTACTTTTCTTCTCCATGCATTAGGGTCTTACCTATAAATAACTTAATTAGGATTCTCTTATGCATATTTAATTTTGTTTATTTACTAACCTCCATATTGTGACACAAGCTTTAGTGAGCACTAAATTATATTTCTTTGCTTTACTTGTTATTAGTATAGTGAATATAAAAACATAGAACTTAGTTAGGGTTATTGCATAGTTTTGCTTGATTGGAGGTTTTGGAACCCCCTAGTGATATTATTTTAGTAAGAGATCCCCTAATTATGTTTATTGGATCAACATATTTGTCATGTTCCTAATTATCTAATATATCCCTAATCGTAAGTGTAAGTAGAATCTATCTTCTCCAAGATAGGATTATTTTGTAGATCTGATGCATTTTTTATTGGATACACAATCAATCTACACAACTAAACTTGGTTATTCCATGCACACTTAATCCTAGACCCCATGGAGTAGATAATTGGTATTAGAGTAAGTATCTCTTTTCTTTTCTATGCCTATAACCATGTGAGTATAATAAGAGATATAAGGTTTAATAGTTAGTTCTACCTTAGAAATTATAGAATAACATCATAGCAAAAACAAGATGATTTATGCTGAGAAGTAACTTGAGGTAGCCTCAAGAGTTTAAAGTCTCATCACCGATGCATTGGAAGCACAATGTATCAAATGTTTTGGCCAGTTCTATGAATTAATGATGCAACTCAACCCAATGCCTTCTTATCCATCTCTACTATATTCTTAACAATGATTTAAATAACAAACACCTTTTAAAGTACAAGTCAATCTTGACATCCCTCTGTTTGAATAAAATATCAATGCCAAAGCATTAGATGCCTAGATTTGAAAAATAAAGGCATACTTTTTAGTCAATTACTTTAGTGATGCTAAGAAAATCACCTTTAGAGTATTGGACATGTCCATTCTAATTATTCATAGGTGGGAGACCTTCAATGCATAATGTGTGTAAGAGTATATTCCAATCTAATCATGGCAGATTTTTTTTGATGCACTAAAGGAGGAATATTACCCTCTGTGACACTTTGAAGATGAATACATCAAGTTAAAACAACTATGTTAGCATAAGGATCAGTCGGTGGAGGACACACCAACACATTCCATAAGTACTATGCATGTCTATGGGAGAGATTGAGCAAACAACATAAGGTGGTAAAGTACATCAATGAACTCTTGATTTATATCCATGTGAAGATGGATTTATTGACTTATGACACTTTGAGGCTAGCATATCATAACACTACCAAGATTAAAACTAAGGAAAATATGAATAAGTGTTTCATGTCTTCATCTAATATAATGCACAAGAGATAACCCTTGCATAACTCCACATTACAACCTTCTACATAGAAGTAAAATAATTCTCATAAAATTAATCAACCTCAAAAGATCAATCAATACTCAAAGGATCCTACACTTTTTGCTTCATCTAAAGGAAATAAGAAGTCAGGTTATAAGTGGTTTCATCACCATCAATCATCCACTCACAATGATTTTTAATGTTATGTGCAATAATCCTTATACAATTTACATCAAGACCCAAATCAATGTATAACACTGATTTAGATACCTTTTGTCTAAGTACTAACACCACTATGATTGACATATTTGATGAACATGAACGTCTATTTTACACCAAGTTCTGGGTGAAGGGTCAACCTCTTCATGTCATCATAGATATTGATAGTTGGAATAACATCATTGTGAAATCCATAACTCAACACCTTAGTCTTGCCACTATTGTGCATCCAAAACCATATTATCTGAGGTGGCTACAATAGGGGAAATATATATAGGTCCTATGATAATGCACTTTTTAGTATAAAGTCAAGCCTATGGAGGATAACATCACTTATGACATTACACCTCAAGAGGTCTATGACATCTTATTTGGGAGACCTTATTTATATGATCGAGAAGCTACATATCAAGCCAAGCCACAATGTTGGACTATTTATGCACAAGAACACTTCTATAATATCTTGAGTTAGTGCCCATGATCAAAATCACCTTGGTCTCTACCAATTAATTCTATAAATTTGTATCATATGTGCAAAAGTTAGTGTTACTCATGGTTATCTTGACACACCTACATAGAAGATAAGTAACACTTTGATAGTGCACACCACTCACGCAACATCATAACAATAACAAATTGAAAAGTTACTAAAGAAATGTAGTGAAGCCTTCATAGATCTTGAAGGCCTTTCAATACACTATGTAGTAAAGCATTTCATTGATTTAGTTCTTTGATCCCCTCTTATGAATACTCCCCTGTATTGCAGATTAGTTTGGGAGAATGAAAAAATCTTGTGTTAGAAACAAGAGCTTCTTGATCAGGGAAATATAATGCCTAGTTATTCTCCTTGTGAGAGTCCAATATTTCTTGAACCTAAGAAGGATGGGTCCTAATGACTTTTCATAGACTATCACACACTCAATAAAATAATGGTGAAGAATCGATACCCACTATCATGTATTGATGACCTTTTAGACTAGATCTGAGTTGCATAATACTTCACCAAAATTGATTTGAAGTTAGGTTATGATCAGGTTCTAGTCCATCCTAAAGATGTTTGGAAGATAACATTCAAGACATGGGAAGAATTATAAGAATGGTTGGTCATGCCTTTTGGCCTAACCAATGCTCTAATGACTTTCATGTGCTTGATGGATGATTTATTTAAGCATTTACTCAACTCCTTTGTCATCATCTACTTGGATGAGATTCTCATCTTCAACAAGACTTGGGAGGAACATATGGAACACATATCATGCATCTTAGACACCTTGTGTCAACACAAGTTACATGCTAACTTGACAAAGTGTACATTCAACACTATGTAGATTTAATACCTAAGATACATTATTGATCACATAAGAATATATGTAGATCTATAGAAGATCAAAGTGATCAAATATTGACTAAATCCATGCAATCTCATAGAATTGATGAGTTTTCTTTGACTTACTAACTTATACTATAAGTTCATTCTTAGTTTAAATCACATTTCTTCATCTCTCAACCAAATAATATTGAAAAAAGACAAGTTAGCTTGGACTTATACACAACAACATAATTTTGAGGCACTTAAATAATGCCTTTATGTAACACATGTTCATGTAATTCTTGACATTACACATTATTTCAAAATTCACACTAATGCATCTAACTACGCACTCGGTGTTATGCTCATGCATCATGAACATACGATTACATACCACTTAGAGATATTCAGAGACATGATACAAATGTACTCCACATATGAGAAATAAATATATGCCATTATTCAAGAAATCAAACAATGACACCACTGCATTTTGGGAAAGGAGATAATTATTCATTTAGATCATAATCCACTTTAGTTCTTATAAATGTAGAGTAAGTTGGAGAATTAATGACACATGAAATGGATGAAATACCTAAAATAATTCCATATGATGATCAAGCATAAGAAATGGAAGGAAAAAAAGGTAGTTTATTACCTTAGCCAACCATTGGTTCACATGCTCATCATGGTGCTAGACATACATGTAAACAACTTCATAAACTAGGTATCCCTCTAATCAGTTGATTAGGACTTAGTAAGGACTTATGCCATCCTAGTGCAAGGTAAACAAGTTCAAAAATTTTACTTGTTTGAATGCCATATCTATAAGCTTAGACATATTTTTGTCCTTGGTGGTTTACCTTGCCAATGACTCATCTGGGAGGTGCACTATGCTAAGAACTTAGGACACTTTGGTGTGACAAAGACTCTATATGCATTATAATCACATTTATTTTGGCTACACATGTGCATAGAATTGGAATGCCACATCAAATCTTGAATTCCTTGTTACATTTTCAATCCCATGAATAAGAATCTAGGACTTTACACACCTCTATCAGTTTCATCTAGACTATGGGAATCTATTAACATGTATTTCATGACTGGGTTGCCTGTGATGAGACACCAACATGACACTATGTTCATTGTAGTGGATAGGTTTTTTAAGATAGCTATCATGGTCACTTACAAGAAATACATTGACACAACTAAAACTACACAAACTTTCTTCAACAATGTTTGGGTTCATTTTGGACTTCCAACATCCATCATATTTGATTGAGAGCTTCACTTTATAAGTCATTTTTGGCAAACATTATGGGGCTTGATGGGTATGTATTTGGATCAGTCAACAAATTTTCATCTATAGATAGATGGGCAAATAGAAATGATCAATCACATACTTGTTCATATTTTGTGAATGTACAACCACACACATTCTCACGCTTGGGATAATAATATCTTATACATTCAACATGCCTACAATAGAGACCTTCATAGTTTTATGAGTCATAGTCCATTACAAATATGTCTTGTGTTTCAACATTTGATACCTCTAGACATATCTTCTCATGTACCAACTGGCACTCAGTCATGTACATAGGATTGAGAAGTGGATAGAGTTGAGAATATTTTATGACACATCTAATTTGTTCATCAATAGGTTCATTAGATTCTCTCTCATACACAAGCAAAGTATAAGGATCACTATGATACACATCAAACACCTCATACATTTCATATTGGTGATAAAGTTTGGATACACGTTTAGAAGGAACACTTAAAATGTCCACACAAGAAAATCAAACCTCTACACTATAGTCATTACACCATTTTGTGCATAGCTGGTAAGAACACCTTCATTCTTGATATGCCTTTGTACTTGGGCATACACCTAGTATTCAACATGGAACTTCTCAAGCCCTATACTTCACCACTTCTTGATCTAGTAATCATATAACATCCTTTTGATTTGGATCCCAAACATTTGTGCCCCATAGAGAAGGACATGATCATCTAAGTGATAGACACACATACTCAACATGACACACCAAATTTTTTAAGTGGTCAAGGTTAGACATTATGCTAATCAAGCCAAGTGATACATTGATCAATAATTTTGAGTATAGTTTCTTCATATGCACACTGATGCAATGAATATCATTTATCTTCAAGAAAGGATGAATGATATATGTATAACTTCTACACAACCGAATATACTCCTCATTTATTCTTCTATGCATAACTCACACCGATCACATAATCTTATGCATTCATATACACAAATCTTGATCATACTCCCATGCATAAAGCCTATACTTGCTCAAAAACTTCCATACAATTATCACCTCATATTTTAGCTTATTAATCTCAATATGCACTCTAAGTAGTCCTACATGCCTTATTGACATCTACTTACAGACTAACATGCTCCATCAAGACCCATTTTAATATAACCACGTGTTAGCCTACCTTGATCACATGCCTTAACTAGTGGCCCTAGACCAACCAAGAATCTCAAGATTAATTACTGTTAATTATTTTTTAGGATTCTCAATATCATGAGTGTTAGTGAACAACCTAGAATTATGCAATTGACTCAATGGTCCCTACCTTGTTGGAAGCTCTATTGTCATCATACAAGGAGGGTGATACATTTCAACTATACCTTTGTTTTACTCTATAGTAGTTATTTTGATTGCCCTTGTAATAATGCATGTTAAATATGTAATATACACATCTAACCAAGGAGATCGACACCATATATAGTCATAACATTGATAAAATGCTTTGGTATTTATTTTGTAACACATGCATTGTAACACATTATATTAGTTTTTTCTATTATTTATTACTGAATAAAAATTATATTGATTGTAATTAAGAATTCCTCTCCATTGAATGTGTTTTGATTGTTCAATTTGAATACATATCTGCACATTCACTCTACACAGCCAAACTCAGTTATTGACCTCACCCCTAGTCTTGGGCCTCATGGTGCAGATCATATCTGTCAAAATCATGATCTAGTTTAGGGTTTAAAAGATTGAGAAATAAATAAATAATGATAATGATAAATAAGACTTGAAAAATATTAGCAATATGTGCATAATAGTGTGTCATAAAGAAGTCACATACACTTCCAATATTCCCAACAAAATATCTTGACTTTGGGTCATTGATATTAATCAAAATATGTATTTTAGCTTATAGAAACAAAGATGTTGTGTATATAAATTTTTTAATTTTTTGAGAAAATGGTTAATATTTTTTAGTATTTTTTAATTACTTTTAATTTTTTTTGGTTAACCTACTAGAGCATAACATTATTATTTAACCTAAGAACTAACTTCTCAGATGGCTTTCACATGATCAACTGATGTTATAGTATTATACTCTAGTTTAATAGTTCTAAGATCTAATTAGGAAAGTATTTAATAAATAATAATTAATATTGTCTACACATAAAATAAATAAATGCATTTATTATTGTGACACTTATCACAAATTAGTATTAAAATGTTCTACTCACTTGGATGTTCTAGAATAAAAAAGTTATAGGTGTGACACTTGTCACACGATCCGTTTAGGGGATGAACATGGTTAGAATTTTCTAATTTATTCTCTCTCCTATTTAAGGAGCATAAGTATACTTATGTAAAACAATAGAGTGAGAGAGAACTTATATTTAAATATTTTAAAGTAATAATAATAATCAATCATTTTACCATGTCTTATTTGAATGTCAATTTTTTGGCTCATGAGCTATTGTTTCCTAGCAATTGTATCTAACTACATCCTATTATAATTGTTCACACTTTTATGGTATCAAAACATTGGAACACAACCATAAGCCTTCACTAGTATCTCGATGGATGCACTCAGATGAACTTCATCAAATAACATTTTGGAGCATCACCATTCACTCGATAACATCATTTCAAATGTTTTAAAATAATTGAAGAATTTTGTATGGTTTTATGGCTTTTGGGTTGGGATGGTTTGATTTCATTTCTCTCATTTGCCTTCATTTAATTTAATAACATGTAGTGGTTGATCCTAGTGTTATATTTTTCAGCTTGTTGGCTAGTAGGGATGATAGTTATTTTTTCAAAACTGTTTGTTGGCATCACCAACCAAACTTCTTGGCTTTGTGAACCAAGTCAAATATGGAAAAGGCTTTATTACCTTGAATTTTTAGCTTTCTATTTGTGCCTTCATATTTTTTAACATGTTTTTTTAGCTCTTTTAGCCCTATATTACATCTTGATACCTACTACATTTATTTCTCAAATAATTTTATTTTATTAAGATTCATAGTATATGTGATTTGGAAACCCATCTAGACCACCTATGAGGTATGATTTTGCACTTGATGTTCCCAACACAACTCAAACCTTGAGTGTAGAGGGTGTGCCTCTTTATCTACATCCTTTCAATCATGCCACTCCTCTACATTGAGTTTTTTACAACCACTGGAGAAAATCCAATACATTGACTATTTTTGTTATTGTAGGTTTAGTGAACTACCATTTTTTGGTTTTTGATGTTGAAATAAATTATTATTATTCACCTACCCCTTCCCTACTCCACTCAACAAATGTAACCATACAATAGAATTAAATGCATAGTTTGAAATCTGAATTTTTAGACAACCATTTGGAGTTGGGTGGAAAAAAGGGAAGTAGGTGAGATGTCAGAAGAGAAAATAGAATAGAAGACAAAAGAAAATGTTATGTGCAACAAAATATATATTTATCAGCAGTTAGGAAATTGATCAATTTTTTTTAGCATAGCAATAGACTATGTAGAAAACAAGGTAGAAAAGAGCCTGGAGAATACTGCAATAATAACATTGTGTTTGGTACAACAATAGGACTATGCAACACATAATAGATAGAGAAGAATAAGAATGGAAAGAATATAAGGAGAACAATAAATAAAGGATAATATAATCTAACAACAAACTACATAATATAAAAGAAGAAGAAAATAAAAGTTTTTGTGAGTCATTTGTAAATAGTTGTAGAGGTAGATTTTTAGTTAATGTAATCAGTTGATAGATTCATTTTAATATATGAAAATTTGTGTTAATTCTAGGCATACTCTACATCCCCTATTTTATTTTTTTAGCATGTGTTTTTAGTGCATTAAAATCACTGTTCTGTCAGCTCTAGACTATCTCTAAAGTGCCAATTTTTAATCTTTATTCTTTGTTTGTTACTGCCCACTTGGGCCTGCACATTCTATATTTTTTCCAACAAATGGTATCAGATCCCATAGGTTGTAATCCTATTTAGATATGTCAATAGGAATTTATGGTTCATTGAAGTAACCCCTACATTTGATGGAAATAAATATGATGTCTAAAGCATCAAAATGAAGACTATATTCAAATTTCAAGAGATATGGGATTTGGTTGAAGGTGGATATAATGAGGTTGTAGACTTGTCAACATTTAAAGTATTAACCCAAGAAGAAAGTAATGTGTTTAAGGAGAATATAAGGAAGGATGCCAATGCACTCAACTACATATAAATGACACTAGCTGATATAATCTTTCTTAGGATAGTAGTAGATGTACATTCTAAATAAGCATGGGACATTTTGAAAATGCCTATCAAGGGAGTGATAAGGTGAAGATTGTAAAGTTTTAGCTCTTAATAAGGGACTTTAAGACCCTATAAATGAAGGAGAATGAGTCTATCAATGAATTCTTCAAAAGGACAATGAATATTATCAACCAAATGAATACATATGGTGATACCCTTGAAGATCATATGATCATTGAGAAGGTGTTGAGGAGATTGATAATTAGATTTGACCCTATAGTGGTTTCAATAAAAGAGTCAAAGGATTTGAGGTAAATTATGGTGGATGAGTTGATGGGTTCCTTGTAAACCCATGAACAAAGGATGAATAGATCATCCACTTCTTCTCATGAGCAAAAATTCAAAACAAATGTGAATATGAAAGGAAGGGGGAGAGGATCAAATAATAGATGAAGAAATTTTAGAAGCCAAGAAGGTGGAAGCCATATCCATCAAAAGTCACATAGAAGAGGAAGATGAAGGAGCAACAACATGTCTCGAGGAGGATCTACATAAAGGTATGATAAGTATATCATCTAATGCTATTATTGCAAGAGGTATTGAAAATATGCTAGTGAGTGTAGAAAGGAGTAAGACATGGATAGGTAGAATTAAAATTTCTTTAAAACACAAGAGGCTAAACCTAATAAGAATGAGAAAGGTGGAAGCTTGTTTACAACATGCAACATTGTTAAACAAAGTGGTATAGAAATATGCTACTTGGATAGTGGTTGTATCAACCACAAGAGTGGGAATAAAGAGATGTTCAACCACATAGATGAGATAATAATATTAGAGGTGCAGATAGGAAACAATGAGAAGGTTCCTTTCATGGGCAAAGGTAACATTTATATTCACACCAAGCAAGGTGACAAAAGACAGATTCAAGATGTTTACTATATGTGTGGATTCAAGCACAACCTTATTAACATTGGATAGCTTGTCCAAAAGGGGTAAAAGGTTATATTTGAGAATGGAAAATGTATCATCTTTGATAGGAGTGGCTGAAATAGGTAGATTGTAGTAGTCAAGATGACAAACAATCAAATATTTTTATTGAGAATATAGAGTGAGCTCACAGCAACATTTAAAAATATGGTAGTAGATGAGTCTACTCTTTGGCACTTTAAGTATGGGAATTTGAGATTTGGAGGGCTAATCATTTTTCAAAAGAAGTAGATGGTGAAAGGGCTTCCCCTTATATAACAACCAAATAAAATGTGTGAATGATACATATTGGGGAAGCAACATAGGAGTGCATTTCTTATGGGTAAAGCATGGAGAGCTAGAGCTCCTTTCGAGATGAAACATTTAGACTTGTGTGGTATAATGAATAACCCTTCCCTATCCAATAATGTTTACTTCATGACATTCATATATGACTTTAGCTAAAAGATATGGGTGTATTTCTTAAAGAATAAATTATAAACATTTGAGACCTTCAAGAAATTGAAGGCCATGGTGGGGAAGCAAAGTGGCCACTACAATAAGATTTTAAGAATGGATAGAGGGAGAGAGTACATATATAATGAGTTCATAAATTTTTGTAAAGATCATGGCATAAATAAGCAATTTATAACTAGGTATACACCACAACAAAATGGTATGGCTGAGAGGAAGAATAGGACCATCTAAGAGATGGCAAGGAGCATGCTAAAGGCAAAAAGTTTGCCTAATGATTTTTAGGTTGAGGTTGTATAAATAATCTTATACTTATTAAACATTTATCTAACAAAGAACATTAGGGATATGATCCCTCAAGAAGCATGGAATAGCTGGAAGCCAAGTGTTGAACACCTTAGAGTGTTTAGTTGTGTGGCATATACACACATGCCCAAGCAAAAAAGGAGAAAATGGGATGACAAAGGTGAGAAGCACATTTTCATAGGGTATAGTGAACAATCAAAGGCATACCAATTGTACAATCTCATCACCAAAGAACTCATAATCATTTAGGATGTTCAATTCATTAAACATGAAACTTGGGAAGAGAGACAAGAAGAAGAGCAAGTGAAAAGAAGGGCTAGTGGATCCTTTATTTAAACTAAACCAATAGGTAGTAAAACCAACCACGCACCAAGTTGGACTCCTATTTCACAAAGGGTTGATTCATCTAGTGGCAACAACCATTAAAGAGGTCAAAGATGTTACATCCTGATTCCTCATTAAACAAATTTACATGATTATCCATGGATATTAATAGTTAACAATTTGATTTGATTATTTTTGGTTAAGCTATAAGATTTATGCTATTATGAGATAGTTGGATATTGCTTAGATTACATAATTACATTGTTATGAGTTAGTTTTAGTGTATATGTTTACATTATGATCATGTTGATTTGTTATTTCAGTTATATTTTATGATGTATTTATATCATGATGTTATGGTCTAACTACCTACTTGTTGTGAGTTTGATATAGGAAAACTCATCCCTTAGAGCATGATGGAGGGAGAGAATCATCAAAAACGGTGACATAGACAGAGTTGCTAGGAGATGACAAAAAAACTGACTAGAACCCTATATACACCACATTAGTAATACATGTTATATACATAGTGAAATGGCTAGGATAGTGTGTTTTGATGCTATTTGTATTAGATAGTTGTTACACATGGTTGCTATCATAGTTTAAATGGTTATTTGGAATTCATATTACATGTATGTCCATTAATGTTTTGTGATTTTTGTAATTAGAGAACATTTAAATTTATTGACTAATAAATTTATCATTAAGTTGTTATGACATTTGAAGTGCTAATTTAATTAGCAAATATACTGATTATTGTAATTAGTGATAAAATAAATAAAATATAAGAGTTTATAATTAAGAGGAAAAAATAGGGATAAGAGAAAATATTATTAAAATAAATAAAAAGGGAAGAAAATAAAAAAAAACAATAATAAATAAAGAGAATTGAAAAGGTTTAAAATTAAGAAAAACAAGAAAAGAAAGATACTAATAAAATAATAAAAAAACAAAGAAAAACAAAATGAAAAGAGAAAACTATTTAAAAGAAAAAAACTATAACCTATTCATATAGGTGAATAAAATATTAAAAAAGGCTATAAAAAGGGGAAAAAGGGGCACAATAGAGGAGAAGAAGGAAACATAGTAGAAAGGAGGAGAGAAGAAGAAAAATGTGTGGAAAGGGATAACAGAGCAAATTGTCTAGGTTGGTTATGTAATTAAGTTTTGGTACATTCATGTTGAAAATTATAGATATTTGGGTGAACCACAAATTATAAAATCTATGAATCTGTGCATCATCTGTATAAATAGATTGTAAGCTACATAATATTTTGTGTTACCTTTATCAAAAACTTACATACAATTAGCTATATACAAAGCTGTTAGTGAACTAAAACATAAAGGATAATCTGAATTGTTAACTGTATATTTATAGTGACACAAGATAATTAAAAATGTATCTAGCATGGGAAACTTAGAGAAATGCTATATATATATATATATATATATATATATATATATATATATATATATATATATATATATATATATATATATATATATATATATATATAGTGTATTACCTTAATTGGAAACTAAAGCAAACTATGAAGTATATGATATACCAAAACTATTTAAAACAACAAATTAGTTATACACCGGTCTAAATATGGTAAAGAGTGGTGATCTATAAAGTGTAGTTTGAATATTAAAAGAGTTATTAGATTTGCAAATCTATAGCTCTATAATTCTATGTTATTGGTTTATATAATACTATAGGTCTTAAGTGTTATCTATTGCTTATGTTATTTAAAAATAACAATCCATATTTAGTGAACTGTGTTATTCTTCTTGCTAGGAAATTTGGGGGATCTGAGTATAGTTGTGATTTAATGGATAGTGCCATATAGGAGTCACAAAATCATGATATATTGATTAAAGTATAAATTTTTAGTAGATACATGATTTATGTATTCTATTTATGTCATATCGCGCTATTCATTCATTGATAGTTGACAACTGTCAATACATATTTATATCATATAACACTATTATATTTGTGATAGTAATTGATTTAGTATATACATATAGCGATATTAACTAATTGATATCATGATCTATCATGTCACAACTGTCTAGAAATCTACATGTAACCCTATTAAATTTTGAGTCTAAAAATCTACTTAAATGAATAGTGCCATATCATAAGAAGTTTCTAATTTAATTTTTGAACTCATAAATCACCAATGTTTTTGTATAATTTGATGAACTATAAAATAACTGATCTATAAAATATGATTGATCAATGAATTGTATAATAAATCATAAAATAGAACTCATAATGATAAGTCACTATGATTTGTATGACTGATCCATGTTTTTGTATAAGTTACTGCCTATTTTTATATTTATAAGAAGGGATTATTTAAAATCTCTAATATATAAAACTCATACAGTAGGGATGTTATATAATCTTGAACTAAGTTTATAGGCATATGAATTGTGGCTTATCATATAGTATTCAAAATGGTTATGTTTGTTTATACCACTGTATAGGTAGTTATAGTATATAAAACATCTTAAAATAACCTTGATAAAGAACTTGAAGTATATAAAGCTCAAACATAGTCTTTCATTATTTAATTATAATATTTATGATATGCATGAAATAAATTATCATATGTACCCTATAAAATAAAATACGTAGTGGGGATATAATGCTATAATAAGCTATGTAGTAATGAAATAATTAATGGTATGTTTAATATGAATATAGGTATACATATGCCTAATAGCTTATACATGTACATCAGGGTGTGTACCTATAACTATAGTTCCGTTGGTGGTTCAAAACTATATCATAGTTTTATATTTAGTAGGACCTTATTTATGCATGCATACAACCCCCTAAAAGTATAACAAAGGCTAGGATGGAATAGTATGAGTTTTGCGAGAACTAAGACTTCCTTTGTTATAACTAGTTATTTGAGTAGAAGCTTATGTTTTCATTTATTTGTAACTACTTTATTATGATTGGTTGTGGTATTTAGTAGTTATGCTTAAAGACACTAAACCATGATAAATGGGTTATCATAGGGTGCAATATGTTTGGAAACTAATTATAATAATTAAAAAATGTAGTTGTATATATATATATATATATATATATATATATATATATACTTAGATGGTATAAACTATAGTTATTATTTTTATTATTTATGTGATAGGTAATATTGAGAGATTTATTCATACATTTGGCAGAATAAATGTATGAATTTAGATTATTCCTATGCTTAGTATAATATATGTTTGCTAGTAAGATGTAATATGTATGAATCTTTTGGTTATACTATGTTAACCAAGTCTCACATTGTTGATATGAAGTAAGTAGTGAAACAAACTTCACTAGCTTACTAACATCATAATTCCAGATGAAGGTAATCCAATCAAGTGATGTGTACGAATTTAACTTATCCTTATGTTATTAATTATTGAAAACTTTGGCCAAAGTAATGTTAGTGAGACATTGTCTTTTCATGAGTATGATTTATATGTTTATGTGATATCTTGATTAGAATGGGTTTCTTTATTATACACTACATGTTTAGTTTTAAAAATCATACAACACATGGGTACTAACTTATCTCTCTAGATTCCCACATCATCACTATCTAATCATCTATGAAGGGAGGGCCATTTCCTAATGGGATTTGTGTAGGGGATCATTGGTCCATGGTTTGTGTGTAAAGTGCTTGGATGATGATCTTCCTCCCCATAACAATACTACTTTTGAGATGAAACTTGAGATTACCACAAATACTAGAGTCTAGGGAACATGTGCTCTGGGGAGCCATGTATCTTATATATATACATTATATTGTATCTATTATTCAAATATTATCATGATGATCTATAATTTCTTGTTTATTATATATTGATAGTAATGGATGTATGCTTATATTAGATAGGCTAGATATTTATGATTATCCTCTGTAATTAGTTATGATGTGTTTCTTATGATGATAGTGATCAATGATGTATGATTTATGATGTAGTATGATTCATTTAAATCTATCACACTTATAGTATTTTATATGATCACTTATTATATTCTTATGGTGTAATCTATTTAAAGTATATGCCATTAAATTAGGAAAAATTCATGTATTTATAGGTAGATATCAATGGGGAGGTTACATGTGGTATTAGAAATAAAACTTAAACTCTAGGACCTAATGAGTCCACTAACATTTTCATATCCTTTTATTAAAAAATAGGAGGATGGTAAAAGTTAGAGTTTATGGAGAGGGTCTGTTAAATGTCAATGATAGTAACACTTTGTTTGATCCTAGCCGATTTTTCATTGAGTAAAAAACAAAGATGGATCAGATTCTCACAATCATGAATGAGACCAGGGATCAAATTACATCCTTAGAATAGGTATTTTATGTCCATGAAGAGGAAGAACATTAGGAAGTACTTGAAGAGAATCTCACTGAGTAAAAAAACCCTTAAGATGAGAGAGCTTAGGTAGCTATGAATTTGGCTAAAGACATGAAGAAGGTGAACCCACCTAAGTTTGATGGAATTATTCTAGGTGATGGAGCTAAAGCATGGTTGATTGAGATGGAGAAGTATTTTAATATTTTAAACTACTCTAAGGTCACTAAGGTAATATGGGGAGCATACTAGTTGGATGGTGAGGCAACTATGTAGTGGGCTAAAAAGAGGTTGGAAATGAATTTTATGTCAACTACCACTACTTATGATTATTTTGTGACTTTGTTCAAGTCACGATGGCTTCCATAACTTTATTTTGATCAAAATCTCACATATTTATAGAATATGAAGTAGGGAGACTTGTTAGTGAATGATTACTAAGATCAATTCACCAATCTTATAAATTATTTACCTCAATACCAAGGAGATGAGAGGTTTAGGATCATAAAGTTTATCATGGGATTGATACCCCATATCAGTGGAGAGATGGATGTTCATAAACCTTCTACCATGGACTAAGTCTTTGAGAAGGCGGTCAAATAGGAACTAAAGTTGACTTATCTTTCACAAGCCATTGATAAGTTCAATAAAATATTTGGAAATTATAAGTTAATTTTCAAAAATAATAATTGGAAATAGAGGAGTGGAGACTCTAGGAAGTAGTTCAAAAATCAAAATGCCAAATTCAATGATGGTTTAGGCAACAAGAAACTAGGCAATGGTTTCAAAGGTGGTTTTAAGGGAAACAAATAGAATAATAGAAAAGGACCACTTAGAGGTTGTTTCATTTATGGATATAACTATTATGCTCATTAATACACTTAGGACAAGTCAAAGAACAAAGGTCTTATTCCTTGGTAGGGTAGTTTTTAGTAGCACTTTCAAGCAGCAGTTGATAATCAACAAGCCAAATTTTAAGCATTACCCATAAAGCTATCAAGTACTTTACTTGAACATTAATTTTCCATTATGATAGATAAATGGGATATAAAATGTTTTATATATCCTAAAATGCTTAGTAAGTTATCTAGAAGAGCTGGAGTAATGGAAAATGCATGGTCAATACAATATAGGAATGACTCAAATGTCATGGTTGACAAATGTTTAGTTGAAGCAAAGATAAGGTTGCTCGAGTTCAAAATAGTAATGGATATATATGTAAAACCACTAGGGTCATATGATGTGATCTTGTGAGTTAATTGGATTTCCAAACATAAGGCCAAGGTTGACTACTACTTGAAGAAGTTTGAGTGTCTAGATGATTTTAGAAATCAGACAGGTGAGAAAAGAGAGTTGAAGCTTAAGAATATTTTTGTAATGCAACATAAGAGGAACAAGGGAAAAAGGTTCCAAAAATTTATCATCAAGATAAATTAAATGAAGAAACATAAGGAACCATCTCTCCAACATTACCCATTTTTAAGATATTTTCATGATGGGTTTATGGAAGAATTTCTAGGATTACCACTTAGACATGAGTTCAATTTCTCTATAGATATCATACCTTGATTAGAACCTCAATATAAGGCACCATATAGGATGAAAACCATTTATTTGGTTGAATTAAAGGCTCAACTCCAAGAATTATTATCTAAGGGGTTGATCAGGCCAAGTGTGTCACCATGGGTTGCACTAGCTATATTTGTTAAGAAAAAGGATGGTAATCTTCAACTTTGCATTGATTATATAATTTTGAACAAGGAAACTATCAAAAATAGGTATCTACTACCTTGTATATATGATATTTTTAATCAAATACGAGGAATAATGATCTTTTCCAAGATTGATCTTAGAGCAAGATACCATTAGTTGAGGATTAGGGATGAGGACATTCTGAAGATGACATTCATAACTCTTTATAGGCACTATGAGTTTACAGTGTTATCATTTGAGATCAATATGGATAAATTAGGAATCAATTACATTTTTACCCAACCAAATTTGAATAATCATTAGAGACACTGGCTTGAGTTCTTATTTGATTCTAATTTTGACATCAACTATATCAAAGGTAAAGAAAATAGAGTAGTTGATGCCCTAAGCCATAAAAGGTACATAACATTTGTAGATACTATTATGAGTATTTTCAAATATTGAGTGATTGAATTCTTATTAGGAGATGCATTCTATGATCAGCTTAGAAAAGCATTGTTTGAGAATGCTCAGAATCCTTAGTATAAAGGATTCAAATTTGAGAGTGATGGTCTTTTATGTTATAATGGAAGGATGTATGTAATAGATCAAGATAATTTATGAGGCAAAATGATAAAGAAACTACACAATGCTCCATATTCAGGACATCTAGGAGTATCAAAGCAAATGGTAGAGCTTAGACCACTATATTTCTAGAAGGGAATTAAAAAAGATGTAGCAGATTATGTGTCACATTGTTTAAAATGTTAGAAAGTGAAAGCTAAACATGTGTATCTAGCTGGGTTGTTATATTTGCATGATATATTAGAATGAAATTGGTAGGTGATCAGTATGGATTTTGTCAAAGGTTTACCAATGTCATAAAACAAGCATGATATGATCTTGGTAGTAATTGACAAACTAAGGTGGCTCATTTTATACCAATCAAACTGAGAGATGATGCACCTAACCTTATAAAGAGGTTCATAAAGGAAGTGTATAAGTTGCATGGATTCCCAAAGAAGATCATTTTAGATCATGATTTGAAGATGACTTTTAGATTTTGGGTAACTTTTAATTCAACTTTGGGTACAAAACTAAATTTTAGCACTACATATCACCTAAAGACTAATGGACAAACTGAGCAAGTTAATCAAGTTTTAGAGGATCTTCTTCATATGTATTGAATGGATTATAAATACAGTTGGGAAGACTATATTCTGTTGGTTGAGTTTTCATACAATAACACTTATCAATCAACTTTAAGATGGTAGAATTTGAGGCACTATATGGAAAAAGGTGTAGAACACCAATCAGTTGGGATAGGTTGAAGGATAGGGTAGTCTTTGGACTTAAAATGCTTTCAAAAATGAAAGAACAAGTCATATTGATCAAGCAAAGATTGGTTGAGGCCAATGATAGACAAAAGAGTTGTGCTGATTTGAAGTGGATAGATAGGTAGTTTTTGGTAGGTGACAAAGTTTTTTTTGTAGGTTAAGCCAAATAAGAGCTCAATTAAATTCAAAAAATCAATGAAACTATCACCAAGATATGTGGGACCTTTCAAATTTTTAGAAGTGGTAAATATTGTAGTGTATAGGCTTGTATTACCACCATCCCTAGATCTATTATGTTGATGATTTAAAATTGCGCTTGACTCTAATCAACAACAATGAGAAGTTTCAAGATGTGGGACTTGCGACTTGAAACAACCTCCATATTTTAAGAAGCTAGTTCTTCTCTATAATAAGTATATACTGGGAAAAGGGATAGGAATTTTAATCAAAAACACCAATGCAAGAAATAAAATCTAATATATGGTGATGTGCCTGAATGTAATTCAACCTTAATCCTGAGCACAATGAGACTATATGTAAGATTCATTTACATTTAAGAGCAAACAAGTGCATGATCAATGTAAAAGATGGAAATAATAGAAACAGAGGCTCACAACATAGACTAATTTTGTAGTGATACAAAAAATGTCAACAAAGGCATAGGGTTCAATCTTCTTATTTGAATTTTACAATCACATAAGAGGCACAAAAACACGCACAATTATATAAACTTTTCAACTCAAGAAAATGAGACAAAAGCAAATGACATTCCTAATCACAGCTCTATAAAGTCTACAGCCTAGACTAATTTTACAAATGACACATAAAATATCAACAAAGGCATAGGATTCAATCTTCTCATTAATTTTCCAGTCACATAAGAGGCATAAAAACATGCACAGTTACATAAACCTTCCAACTTAAGAAGATAGAACAAAAGCAAATGATAATCCTAGTCACAGCTCTAGAAAGTCTAAACTCTTTACAATAATTCTCTCTCCAAAATTCTCTCTGGTATTTGATGATGATTTTGGTGATCTATGTACCCTTATTTATAGCCTTAGATTCTCAATCTAACAGTCCAACTAAAATCTAACCAAATTGGAAGTGTTTAACATAAGATATTTTATAGATTTTGAAATGCTTCATCTTCTGGTAGTTTATTGGCTGAAAAATATTGTAAGATGCTCCCTTCTCTTAAATTCTAAGTAACACTTAGCCATTTTCTTGAAAACCTTCTTATTACTTTAGGATGACACTTGGCATGTTCTACAGCACTTATCGAGGACACGTGGCACTTTCTGCATAACTTATACTCTTTTGTGTCTTTACTCAAGAATTTTCCACCTTTGACACTTGTTGCTATCTGCTTCCTCAAAATTTCAATAGCTTAAAATAAAATAAGACCCACAACATTTCTTACCTGAGTAACTTTAAAAGGGACACAGGGACATATGTCAATCTCTACTGCTTTTATTAAAGGACATATGGCAATCTATGCTTTACTTATCTAGGGTTACGTGGTGATCTCTACTGCTTGTAGCTATCTTTTTAGAAACTTGTAGAAGATGACATGCGGTGGTCTCTGCTTTACTCTATTTATACCATAGAAATAATTAGGTCTCATTTCACATTTACATAGACAGTGACACCTGGCGGCTTTCACTTAAGAAACAAAACTTGGGACCCACCACAGTCTTTACTATATTAGTGAAGCAAAATGAAGATAATTCAAATCACAACACATGGTGGCTTCCACTCTCTTTTGCTGGGATACGTGGTATCTTTTGTTGCTTTTAGAAAATCAAAATTGAGACCTTCTATGACTACCACTTGGCACTTTCTGCTTGATCCTGATACTTAGCTTGTTAAAACCTTTCATTGAAAAGAGATGAAATGCGGGTGCTAATATAAAATTGTGGATGATGACACTTGGCACGTTCTATGGCCTTATTGAAATATGAAAGGTGCCTCAGAAAGTGACACTTGGTAGCTTCCACTTAACATAAACACTTAGAGAAAAATGAATCAAAAGGAAATTAGAGCCCGCGTTCTGTTTCCAAAACTTCGCCGTCTCGAACGAAAGTATGTGGAGACAACGATATATATCATGCACTGCTAAAAATTAGAATGAAGCATAGAGTATTTTTTACTCTACATTTATTGGCAACCCCAAGGACTTTTGAGCCTGCTCAAAAAGAATCTACAACTCCTGCATGATCCAAAATTGCTAAAAAAACATAGTTTTAACTAAAATGTTTCAAATAGATTCCATTTATAGGAATCTCTTCAAGTTCACCTTCCATCATTTATAGCTCAAATGAATTTTTTTGTTTACATGCCCAAATTTTATAAGGTCCAGTCCATAATGCTTTAAACTTAGTGTGTTGACCTGGTTTGGCGGCTCTTGTATCCCATTTCAAAACAATTGAGCTTGTTTTGAAATGGGGATTTGAAGTTCATTTATCAAAATAGTCTTTAATTATTTTTTGATGCTTTATCAATGAATCATGTGTTGCATCCCTCTTTTCTTGAACTTCTAGAAGTTCTGTGAGTTTGACTTGCATGGGGCCATTTTCTTTAATTTCAATCTGTTTGATCAGTTGGAGAGCAAGAATCTCCAAACTTAGGGGAATTATAGTAGGTTTCCCATATACTAATTCATATGGGGACATTTTGATCACCTATTTAGGCATAATTCTATCAGCCCACAATGCTAAATTAAGCACATTATGCCATTCCTTGTGATGATCAGCCCCTATTCTTTTGATGAGTCTAATCAGGTTCTTATTAGTTGATTCTGCCAAACCATTACCCTAAGGGTAATAATTAGAAGAAGTTTTTAGATATATTCCATGCTTTAATGCAAAGTCTGATGCTTTGGACCCTAAAAATGCTTTAGCATTATCTGAAATTATGGTGCTAGGAGCCCCAAAATGAGTAGTGATACTCCCTAAAAAATCTAGAATCACATTTTCTATGGCTTCTTTGAGTGGCACTGCCTCAGTCCATTTGGTGAAATAATCTATGGCTGTTAAGATCCATTTGTGACCCATACTAGATACTAGATTTATCATTCCAATGAAGTTAAGACCCCATTGAGCAAAAGGTTCATCCACAATTATGGGGCTAAGAGGCATTGATGCATTCCTTCTCATCCCCACATAATATTGACAAGATTTACATTTTTTAACTAGCTGATAACAATTTGTAAATAAAGTAGGCCAAAAATAACCTACTTCACTTATCTTTATAGCTATGGTTTTTGTAAAAAAATGTCCACTAGATACTCCATGAGGCATTTCATGTAGTATTTTCTTAGCCTCATCTTTTTCTACACATCTCAACAATTTGCCATCAAAATTTATTCTAAAAAGAACTTGTTCAATTAAAACAAATGAACTGCTTGCATCCTATAGTATCTTCTCTTATTTTGAGGGAGTTTTCTTGGGTAAATCCCATTTTTCATAAAATGAATCCCATTTATGACCCAAGATTCTTGATCAACTTCTTGTATTCTCAATACAATTTCTTCTTTTGTTCCTCAATTTATCTCTTCAGGTATCATCTTTTCAAGCTCTTGAGTCATATATTGACACAAACCCCTACCTCTAACTAATTTAGTGGGTTTGACTTCCACATCATATTCAAGGATCTTAGTTATCTAGTTTTCTCTTTTTTCAGTAATTTCACCCTTCATGATGTATTCTCTGACACTTGGATGAGCCACACGTATCAAAATTTTACTTCCTGATACTATATGCCTAGACTTTTTAAGAGATTTTACCATAACATATGCTTATTTTTCCACAAAGTTATATTTGGTTTCATATTCTCTAAGAGTCGAGAAAAATGCTATTGGATGTTCTCCCTCTTGCTTATCATCCTTATGTGTTAGAACAGCAGCAATACTAAGCTCTCCTCCATATACATACATTACAAAAGGCTTAGAGAAATCTAGGTTTCTAAGTACTGGAGCTGTTGAGATAGCTTTCTTGACCTCTTCAAAGGCTTGCCTTCCTTCTGTAGTCCACTTAAAAATTTGGTCTTTTTTCAGCAAAGTGTCACTGGTCTTACTAAGCCTACAAAGTCAGATATGAACTGACTGATTAAATTAATTTTTCCCAAGAAAAATTAAATTACTTTCTTATTGACTGGAAGAGGTAAGTTCATTATAGCTGCCACTCTTTTTGGGTCTATGGAAACTCCTTCTTTAGATACTATATGTCCCAATAATTTGCCTTGAGGGACAACAAAGATACATTTCTTAGGATTCAAGGATATTCCAGATTCTTGACATTTTTTAAACACAACTTCTAAATGATCAAAATGATTAGCAACATTCTTTGAAAAAATAGTAAGATCATCAAGATAAATCAAGATGATTTTATTTATCAGTTCCCCAAATGCAACATCCATAGCTCTCTAAAAATTGGCTCCAGCATTTGACAGGCCAAATGGCATCTTAGCATATGCAAATGTTCCCCATTTGGTAGTAAAATCAGTCTTGTATTGGTCTTCTTTAGCCAATCAAATCTGATTGTATCCAGAGAAACCATCTAACAAAGAGAATCTCTCTGATCCAACCACAGTTTATAGAATTTGTTCCATGGATGGCAAGGGATAATGATCCTTCAAAGACACTTTGTTTAGATCTATGAAATCTACACAAAGTCTTATATCACCATTCTTTTTTTTAACTGGTACTAGATTTGATACCCAGGTTGAGTGTTTGATTGGAAAAATTATTTTAGAATCTAAAAGTTTCTACAACTCATCTACCATTAGAGGCTTAATTCTTGGATTCACTGGCCTCTATTTTTGTCTGACAGGCTTAGATCCTTCAGTTAGTTCTATTGTGTGTTGAATGGTGTTTCTATTATATCCATGAAGGTCTTCATAGCTCTAGGCTATGACTCTATCATATTTTTTGCATACTTCAATTAGCCTTTCCTTTTCTTCTTGAGTTGCAAAATTTCCAACCTTTAATTTTTTCCCTTCACTCACTTCTATTTCAGAATAATCTGCTTTGTTTGCTTAGAACTTTTTCTTCTCCAGGCTTACATCTTCTAGATTAAAAAGGCTCTCTAAAGTGATTAAACCTTTGGGAAGTTTATTATTATTTAATTATATAATTTGATCTTCAATGCCTCTTTAATCTTTGGTTGTAATTGATTGGCAAATTCCCTTGATTGTTGAAAGAATGAGAGTACTTGAGAATCACTCTCAAACACTTGCCAATTCTCATCATTATCAGGGATAGCTGGCCTTACTATAACCTTTACTGATTCATTGTTAACTAATAGGCTAGTTGCTGGATCAAACTACGAACCAATCTATACCATCCTATCAGCTTTAGAATTTTGAATTCTGGGAACTACTTCAATATTAAGAGCTTTAAAATCTTCTAGTAAGTCCTAAATTTTGTGCTTATAGGATTTCATTCTGACATTCTTTGTTATTGCCTTTTCTCTAATTTGCTTTACTACTAATTCTAAATCTCCTTTTACTATTAGATTCTTTATTCCTTTTTTCTTGGCTAATAGGAGCCCATGTACTAAAGATTCATACTCAACATCATTATTAGTGCAGACAATTTGAAAATGGATAGGTCTTAAAATTTTCTCACCATTTAGAGTAGTAAGACAAATTCCTGCTCCAGCACCATTTTTACTTATAGCCCCATCAAAATTTAAAGTCCAAATTTCTGAATCTTTTTCAGATCCTTGAGTAGTTGGTTTCTCTTCCCTTAAAACATTTGGGATTTTATGGTCCTCATAAAAAATAACATAAGTGCCAAAACTAGTAGAGTTATAATTTTCATAGGGGTCACTATGTGTCATAGCTAACAATTGTTTATTTTCTTTTTCCTGATTATGCTTAGTCCAGTCACCTATCTTAGTAAAATAGAAAGAATCCAGTCTGGATTGGCTTACCTTTGATGCATTGTTCACTAAGGCTGTTTTTTGTAGATGAACTATGTTTTTGAGCTTTCTTTTATCAGTAGGTCTTTTAGTATATTTGGGCATTGCTTGGTTTTGAAGATCTTCTTGTAATAGTGTCCTTTGTTCAGGAATAGCTAACATGTCCCAAATTGATACTTGTGCTGGGGTCATTTTCAGCTGATCCACCACATTCATTGGTCCAAAAGTTTGAATTCTTGGAAGATTAGGATATCTTGTCTTTCTTTGAACTTGTTTAGGAACTTCTTGATTCTGCACTGGCTGAAGCATTTCTTGTCTAACAGCTGCGTGTTGATGACATTGAAATGAAAGATTCTCCATAACTTCATTGTTTACAACTTTAGGCTATTCCAACATTCTTCTCTTTGATCTAGTATAGTAGTCTGATTGCACCACTAGTTTCTTGGAAATAGAAGCTTCATTCACAAATATTGATTCTTAATCTTTAACCCATGAGAACAAAGCATATTTTGAGGCTATTTCTTCCTCTTGTTACAAAGACATCTCTTACATTTGAGCCATTAAGATTGAATTCTGCATATCAGAAGATTGGTAGGCTTGATTGTCACTAGAACTTGCAAATTGATCATCCATTCTTCTTTGCTCTGCCACCTTTTGTTGTAGATTACCCATAAGACAATCTCTAGGTGTATGAGCATTATTTCAAGGGAAACACCAGGCATTAATGTTATCCATAAAGTTATTTTGCCCTGGAGCAATCTCCCTATTTGAATTGGGAGGAATAGTCTATGAGGGTGTGGGGATTGTAACCAATTAGTTTGTTCATTGATGGTTAGTTTGTCTTGGAGAACCCTAATATTGGTTTGGCTGAGATGAAAGTCTGTTTCCTTGATAGCCTTGATATGGAGGCCTAGGAGAAGTATTTTGCTATCTTTTTATATTGATCAGCTCATTAGAAAATGTCCTTAGGATATTTTTGATATCATCTAGCTCAGATGATTGAGTGGGAATAATTTCTTTAGCAGATGGTTGACGATAGGTGTACATAGACACAGGTGGGGCTATAGATTTAAAGACTTCTTGAGGTAATGGCAAGGAAATTTTTAGGAACATGGGCATGGGAGGCCTTGGAGGTAACTTTCCAACATCTATTAAATTGTTCTCAGCTTTGATCGCATATTCATAAGCCTTTGGCAAAGTGTGTCTTCCATGTGACTGAATCATAATAGATATATCTGAATTCAAAGCCTTAAGATAAAACACTATGGCCATACCTGGTAATGGTCTAGCTGTAACAGGGATTCTTTCCCAAGTCTTTTGAAATATAGAATTGAAGTCCGTCATGGCTTCTTGTGGTCTCCTTTGAATGGTAATTAATTGTTGTAATAAAGAAGACTTATCACCCTTCTCTATGAATCTTTCAAAGAAAAGATCTCTGAGTTGATCCCATGTAGAAATGGTATTTGGGGTCAAGGACCGGTACCATTCTAAAGCTTTCCCTTTAAAAGAAGCTGCTAATAATCTTATGGCCACATTTTGCTATGTGACAACATGTATAACACAGATATCTGATACATCTTAAAGATGTTCCTTAGGTGTTTTAAAGTCTTGCCCACTGAATTGGGTAGAGCTTTTAGGGCATTCACTGGGATAGGGTCCCAAGTGGCTGGTGGTATTGGGAGAACTAATGGACTACCAGTGTTCCAACTTAGATAATTTCTTGGGGGTATAGGGGGCTCCCATATTGGCTCTGGGTATTGATACAAACTAGTTGGCTCTTCTTCTTGGACTTGTTACCAAAGGTGGCAAAAGAGTACTTGGATTTGTAGTAGACTGTGATCTGATTACTGGTCCATAACTATGACTCCTAGTAGTTCTCTGGTTCATACAATCTTGAAAGAGGCTTTAAGATTTGTCCCACTGAGCATGCCAAAAACTATTGATGATTTAAAATTGCACTTGATTTTAATCAACAATAATGACAAGTTTTAAGATGTGGGACTTGCCACCTAAAACAAACTCCAGATTTTAAGAAGCTGGTTCTTCTCTATATTAAGTATATACTGGGAAAAGGGATAGGAATTTTAATCAAAAATACCAATGCAAGAAATAAAATATAATCTATGGTGATGTGCTTGAATGTAATTTGACCTTAATCTTGAGCACAGTGAGACTATATGTAAGATTCATTTACATTTAAGAGAAAACAAGTGCATGATCAATGTAAAAGATGGAAATAATAGAAATAGAGGCTCATAGCATAGACTACTTTTGCAGTGATACAAAAATGTCAACAAAGGCATAGGGTTCAATCTTCTCATTTGAATTTTCTAGTCACATAAGAAGCGCAGAAACACGCACAGTTATATAAACTTTTGAACTCAAGAAAATGAGACAAAAGTAAATGACATTCCTAATCAGAGCTCTAGAAAGTCTACAGCCTAGAATACTTTTACAAATGACATAGAAAATATCAACAAAGGCATAGGATTCAATCTTCTCATTAATTCTCTAGTCACATAAGAGGCACAAAAACACACACAGTTACATAAACCTTCCAACTTAAGAAGATAGAACAAAAGCAAATTATAATCCTAGTCACAACTCTAGAAAGTCTAAACTCTTTACAATAATTCTCTCTCCAAAATTCTCTCTGGTATTTGATGATGATTTTGGTGATCTATGTACCCTTATTTATAGCCTTAGATTCACTCCTGATTGTCTGCTTGTTCTCAATCTAGCGGTCCAACTAAAATCTAACCAAACTGGAAGTGTCTAACATAAGATATTTTATAGATTTTGAAATGCTTCATCTTCTGGTAGTTTATTGGCTAAAAAATATTGTAGGATGCTCCCTTCTCTTAAATTCTAAGTAACACTTAGCCATTTTATTGAAAACCTTCTTATTACTTTAGGATGACACTTGGTGTGTTCTGCAACACCTATCGAGGACATGCGACACTTTCTACATAACTTATACTCTTTTGTGTCTTTTCTCAGGAATGTTCCACCTTTGACACTTGTCACTATCCTCTTCCTCAAAACTTCATCTTAAAAGAAAATAAGACCCAAATAATTTCTTACTTGAGTAACTTTAGAAAGGACACAAGGATAGGTGTCAATCTCTACTACTTTTATTAAAGGACACATGGTAATCTCCACTTTACTTATCTGGGGTTACGTGGTGATCTTTGCTGCTTGTAGCTACCCTTTTAGAAACATATGAAAGATGACATGTGGCAGTCTCTTCTTTACTCTATTTATACCATATAAACAATTAGGTCTCATATCACATTTACATAGACAATGACACCTGGCAGCTTCTGCTTACTTAAGAAACAAAACTTGGGACCCACCACAGTCTTTTCTATATCAGTGAAGCAAAATGAAGATAATTCAGATTGCGAGATGTGGTGGCTTCTTCTCTCTTTTGCTGGGATACATGGCATCTTCTGTTGCTTTTAGAAAAGCAAAATTGAGACCTTTCGTGACTGCCACTTGGTGCTTTTTACTTGATCTTGATACTTATCTTATTAAAACCTTTCACTAAAAAGAGATGAAATGCAAGTGCTGATATGAAACTATGGCTGATGACACTTGACATGTTTTGCTGGGTTATTATGGGACACATGTCACATTCTGTGGCCTTATTGAAATATGAAAGGTGCCTCAAAAAGTGACACTTGGTAGCTTTCACTTAACATAAACACTTAGAGAAAAATGAATCAAACATAAATTAGAACCCACATTCTATTTCCAAAACTTTACCGTCTCAAACCAAAGTATGTGGAGACAATGATCTGTATCATGCGCTGCTAAAAATCAGAATGAAACGTAGAGTATTTTTTACTCTACATATTACATAATGTATTCCATGTTTCTTATCTTAAAAATCATATAACTTATCCTATGTATGTGTTGGATTGGAATGTTTTATAGGTTTTGGATCTTGGGGTGGTCATGGTAGAACTAATCAGGGTAATTAACACTCACAAAATTTATTTTCATAATAGAGAGATGCCATAGTACAAGGTTCTATGGGACCAATACTTTGAGGATAGTGCTATTTGGGTGGACTATGATGAGTTTTACAAGTGATTTCCACATTTATTTTCTCGATTAGATACTTTATACTATGATATTTTTCTATTGAACAATGTTTTTAATTTAGAACTTATGTTTGAATAAGAGTCATCAAGGATGATGAATATATTTAGGGGGGAAGGATATTACATTCTTATTCCTCATTAAGCAAACTTACTTGATTATCTGTGGATATTTATAGTTAACAATTTGATTTCATTATTTTTGGCTAAGCTATGAGATATATGTTATTATGGGATAGTTGGATATTGCTTAGGTTACATGATTACATTGCTATGAGTTAGTTTTAGTGTATATTTTTACATTATGATCATGTTGATTTTTTATTTTAGTTATATTTTATGATGTATGTATTTTTAGGGAATAATTAGCCCTCACATTAATTTATATATCATAATGTGAATAATTATGAGAGTAATGATTCACTATTACATATGGTTAGTTATTAGAATATATTATTGATTGTATTATTGTTGTGAGTTACAATAATAATATGTAAATAAGTTAGTTGTTATTTACTTATGAGAAATTATAGGTATATGCCTATTCATAGGGTGTGAGGAGATATTGTGGGAGAGATATATGGAGATATGATATTCATAATTATAGGAAAGTTTTCTATATATTTTTAATGTCCCATATGAAATTGTAATAGAGAGTGTGAATAATATTATATTTATATTATGATTAAATATTTTTTGTGTATTTGGCCTGTGGATTCTATTGAACTTCATGTGTATGAAATAAATATTTGGTAAGATCCTAATCCTAACAGTGGTATTCAGGTGGGATAACCATGGGATCCAAGAGCTATTAAATATTTTATTGATATTCATAATGAGAGTCTGGTATAAGGGAGATGTTTTATATCCCAACTGGTCTTGATAGATCCATGCGTTATTGATTATATCCTTTGACCAATTTATTATTTCCATTATCTTTTGCATATTTCTATCTGTATTTATGTGCACAAATTTTCCACATACTATATATCTTCTCATATAGCTAAACAAATGTTCTACGTACTATACAACTTCTCATCTAAATAATTATGGTTATTTTGAGTTGGATGTGCATCTGTTCTAGAAGTGTGGGAATCTAGTCATTTTGGCTAGATATTCATAGAATTGGATGCCTTCTTTGGGGATAAATCTAATGACTTCCTCAACATGATTTTAATCTAATTCCATCATTTGCCTATTCTTGATCATGTGCTTGAGCCTCTCAATTCTCCAAATTTAACCAATTATAAAGTTATACATCATGTGTAAGAATATTTTTACATCACATCATATTTCAAGTGAAATTCCTTAGATACCAGTAATCCAATTTGTTTGAGTCTTGTTACTTCCATGCTTATCAATCATTTAGGAGCATAATTGTCATTATAGTATTAGATTCTAGATTGGAAAAATGTGAAGAACAAAAGCATCAATAGGCATTATCAAATTTGTGCCTATTAATTTTGCACATAAATTAGTCTATGTTTGATCCAATTAGCTCACTCATAGTCTTATCAAGAAATTGTATTATTCAAAATTGGTCTATGCCCTAAAAACCTGATGATGTTCACCAAATATGTAGAGCTTTAGATTTGTGATGTCATACTTGTGGAGTTGTGTGGATCCATCCTTAGTCATTGGTATTTCCCTATAGTCTTAAATCACGAGTAGTATTTTTCTATAGTTATAAAATTTGGATTTGGTATTTATTTGTTTAGATAAGTCGATTAGCATTGAGTCATTATGTTTGGTCACAATAGATATTTAATTTGACATCTACGTCTAGTCAATAGGGTGATTTATAAAATCATCTCATAGTTTTATTATAATTCATTAGGTTTGTGTTAGTGTCTTAAAATATTTTAGGTGTATTATTAAATGCATAGCATTTTAAGTTTTTATATCAAAAATATTATTGAGTCAATACGTATTCTTGTTATTTTATTAAATCTAGTTCTTTTATATACAAGTCACTTATTTATCATTAGAATAGGGTCCATTTATTTTTTAAAAGTATAAGTCATTTTTTCAATTAAGTCAAAAAGTGGCATTGAGTTTATATAGTCATGTTGATTTAATATGTCAAAAGAGTCAAGTTGTAAAAATTCAAAGTGTCAATTTTTGGGTTTATTGTCAGAATCAAAAGTTGTCGAGTCATTTTGTCAAGAGTCATATTTTATAATGGAGTCATTTTTTTCAAAAAGTTCAAAAAAAAATTGTTTGTAAAGGACTCACTATCACTTGTATGTAACATCCTAAGTCAAATGTAAAATGTGTTAATATTTTGGGGGGACACCATTCCATTTAGAGTGACATATATATAAGCTTCATTAACACTTTTACTAAGTAATCAGATTCATATATTAGAGGATGGAGGAAACTAAAGGATGGAGGATTTCTATGCCTCTCATTAGCCACTAATGAAGGGGCTATTATTCTATAGTGGCTCTCTCTCTCTCTCACTCTCTCTCTCTCTCACACACACACACACATATTCAACACTTGTTTATATGTGTGACAAATAAGAGGTATATTTCTTATTTTCCCACATAGTATACTACATAAAAAAGGTGTTTAGGAGATACAAGATTGTGGAAATATTTAGGAGAGTAGATAACTACATAGATCTTTTGATTGCCTTACTTCTTTATGAAGATGATCAGCCAGTGAAATGTCCATTGTATTCATATGGAGTAAATGTGGGATGCATTCTTCATATAGTAGTGGTCATTTGAAATAATATTCAAACAATATTATATAGACCTAAGAGTATGCATTGACATATGATTCTATTTGAGTCAATTTTTGGATATACAGGAGTGAAAGTTGAATAGATGGTTCCTGATTATGGTTCCCACATTATATAGGTTGATACGTTTCCCTTAGTGAATGGTTGATGGTAGATATTCCTATTCAAATATATCACACTGATTTAATTGATGTGTTCTTGATAGTGAATGATTGATAAGAATTTGATGTGTTCTTTCTTTACTTTCATTAAGTCCTATGAAACAAAAATTATCATGTAAGGCCCAAGGAGGGAATGTTAAGGAATAATTAGCCCTCACATTACTTTGTATATCATAATGTGAATAATTATGAGAGTAATAATTCACTATTACATATAGCTAGTTATTAGAATACATTGTAAATTGTATTATTGTTGTGAGTTACAACAATAGTATGCAAATAAGTTAGTTTTTATTTACCTATGAGAAATTATATGTATATGCATATTCATAGGGTGTGAGGAGATATTGTGGGAGAGATATATGGAGATATGATCTCCACAATTATAGGAAAGAGTTTTCCTATATATTTTAAATGTCCCATATAAATTTGTAATAGAGTGTGTGAATAATATTATATTTATATTATGATTAAATATTATCTATGTATTTGTCTTCTGGATTTTATTGAACTTTATGTGCATGAAATAAAGATTTGGTAAGCTCTTTATCCTAACATGTATATCATGATGTTATAGTATAAATACCTACTTGTTGTGAGTTTGATGCATGAAAACTCATCCCTCAAAGCATGACAGAGGGAGAGAATCACTAGAGAGGGTGACATAGATGGAATTTCTGGCAGATGATAGAGAAACTGACTAGAACCCTTCACATGCCATATTAGTAATACATGTTAGATGCATAGTGAAATGGATAACATAGTGTGTTTTGATTTTGTTTGAATTAGATAGTTGTTACACATGGTTGCTAACATAGTTTAAATGGGTATTTATAATTCATCTTACATGTATGTCCATTAATGTTTTGTAGTTTTTGTAATTAGAGAAAATTTGGATTTATAAAATAGTGAATTTATCATTAAGTCATAATGACATTTGCAGTGATAATTTAAATAAAAAATATATTGATTATTATAATTAGTGATAAAATAAATAAAATATAATAATTTCTAATTACAAGAAAAAAATAGGAAAAAGAGAATAAATTCTTAAAATAAATAAAAGGGAAGAAAAAATATATAAATAAAGAGAAATGGAAAGTTTTAAAATTAGGAAAAATAAAAAAGAAACATATATAAATAAAATAAATAAAAACAAAAATAAAAGAAAAAAATATTTAAAAGAAAAAAAAAACTATGCCCTATTCATATAGGTGAATGAAATATTAAAAGAGGCTATCAAAAATAAAAAAAGGGCACAGTAGAGGAGAAGAAGGCAACACAATGGAAAGTGATAGCAGAACAAATTATCCAAGTTGGTTATTTAATTAATTTTTGGTGCATTCATGTTGAAAATTATGGAAATTTAGGTGAACCATGAGTTATAAAACCTATGAATCTGTGTATCATCTGTATAAGTAGATTGTAAGATATATAAGATTTTGTGTTACCTATATCAAAAACTTACATTCAGTTACCTATATACAAAGTGGTAAATGAACTACAACATAAAGGATAATCTAAACTATTAGTTATATATTTATAGTGGTGCTTATAAGATAATTCAAATTGTATTTAGCATGTGAAACTTAGATAAATGCTATCTATATATTTAGTGTTCCCTTAATTGGAAAATAAAGTGAACTATGAAGTATATGATATACCAAAACTGTTTAAAATAATGAACCCGTTATACACCAATGTAAATATGGTAGAGAGTGGAGATATATAAATTATAGTTTGACTATTAAAATAATCCTTAGATTTTCAAATCTATAGCTCCGTACTTCTAGGTTATTGGTTTATATATATACTACAGATCTTAATTTTTATTTATTTCTTATGTTAACTGAAAATAGTGATCCATAGGTGGAAAACTATGTTATTATTCTTATCAAGAAATTTGGGCAATCTGAGTATAGTTGTGATTTAATGGATAATGCCATATAGGAATCACCAAATCATGATCTATTCATTAAAGCGAAAATTTTTAGTAGATACATGACTTACGTATTCTATTTATATCATATAGCATTATTCATTCATTGATAGTTGACAACTGTCAATACATATTTATATTATATATCACTATTCTATTTGTGATACTCATTACTTTAGTACATACATATAGTGCTATTCATTAATTGATATCATGATCTATCATGTCACAAATTGTCTATAAATTTACATGCATCCCTATTAAATTATTTGACTAGAAATTTACTTAAATGAATAATGCCATATTGTAGGAAATTTCCAGTTTAAGTTTTGAACTCATAAAGCACCAATGTTTTTGTATAAGTCAATGCACTATAAAATATATGATCTATAGAATATGATAGATCAACAAACTATATAATAAATCATAAAATAAACCCATAATGATAAGTCACTATGAGCTATATTATTGATCCATGTTTTTATATGTCACTGCATATTTTTATATTTATGAGAAGGGATTGTTTAAGTTATTTAATCTATAAAACTCATAACAATATGGATTCTATATAAGATTGAATTAAGTTTATGGGCATATGACTTTTGGCTTATCATACATAATTTAAAATGGTTAAGTTTCTTTATACCAGTATCTAGGTAGTTATAGTATACAGAAAATATTAAAATAACCTTGATAAAGCACTTAAAGCATATAAAGCTTAAACATAGCCTTTCATTATTTAATGATAAGATTTATGATATGCATGAGATCACTTATCATATGAACCCTATAAAATCAAATACATAGTGAGGATATAATAGTATAATAAGCTACACAGTAATAAATTAATTAATGGTATGCTTAATATGAATATAGGTATACATATGCCTAATAGCTTATACATGTACATCAGGGTGTGTGTCTCTAATTATAGTTCCACGGGTGGTTAAAAACTATATCATAGTTTTTTGTTTAGTAGGACCTTATTTATGCATGCATACAACCCATTAAAAGTATAACAAATTCTAGGATAGAATATTATGAGTTTTGCGAGAAATGAGAATTTCTTTCTTATAACTAGTTGTTTGAGTAGAAGCTTATATTTGCATTGATTTATAACTACTTTAGTATGATTGGTTGTGTTATTTAGTAGTTATGATTAAGAACACTAGACTATGATAATATGGGTTATCATAGGGTGCAATATGTTTGGTAACTACTTATAGTAATTAGAAATTGTAGTTAGATGTATATTATATGTAGATGGTATAAATTGTAGTTATTATTTCTATTATTTATGTGATAGGTAATATTGAGAGATTCATTCATATGTTTGATGGAATAAATGTATGTATTTATATTATTCCTACGCTTAACATAATATATGATTTCTATTAAGGTGTAATCTATATGAATCTATTAGTTATACTATGTTAACCAAGTTTTGCATTGCTAATACAAAGTAAGTAGTGAAACAAGCTTTACTAGATTACTAGCATCACAATGCCAGATGAAGATAATCCAATCAAGTGGTGTGTATGAATTTGACTGATCTTTAGATCATTAATTATTGAAAACTTTGGCCAAAGTGATGTTAATGAGATTTGATCATTTCATGAGTATGGTTTACATAATTATGCAATATCTTAATTAGAATGGGTTTATTTATGATATATTATTAGTAGAGGTTCATGATACAACATAATATGCTAAGGATGAGGATAGATGAGTTTTACCTAATTGTGCAAGATAGTGCACAGAATTCATATTTAATAGAACCATGACATATACAAATTATCATGTGATAAGAAGGAATTAAGATTAACCATTGCTTCTTGAAAGTGCATAGAGAATTTAGAATAAATTAGATGGAATTAAGATCAACATTAATAATACATTACACACAAGGAATAAACATAAGAAATATAATAGGTAACCATAACCACATAGTCTATATTGATCTCAATAAAAGTTCATCTTCTTCATACATACATACATACATATATATATATATATAGTCATTTGTAGTCCTTGACTATTCACATTGTTCTTTTACTATGGCACCAAAAGAGGAGACTGTTCATCTTCTATCCTTTTATAAGTCATGGAGGATAGGACAAATTACATATAGTTGATAACTAATTACATAATGCATGAATATCCAAAGAATATATTGCATAGATTTACTTATCTATTTTCTTCTCCCAACACTTTCCCATACTTAAAGTGTTGTCTGGTCTTGAGATAATGTCATAGGATCATCTGATGGTGCACTCAGGGTAGAAGTTGAAGAAGTGGGTAGACTAGCAAGAATCATAGTAATTGCTCATAGTAATTTCTACAAGGCTTCATCATCCTCTTCCTTCTTCTTCTTGGAAGCTTCCTCTACTTATTTCTATGCTCAAACTATTGCATCTTATTTCCTTTCTTCTTCTTCTTCTTCTTCTTCTTCTTCTTCTGCTCCTCTTCCTCCTCCTCCTTCTTCTTCCCTTTTTTCTTTCTCCTCTTACACTTGATTTTCTATGTCATCTAATTCTTGGGCCTATTTGGCAACATATATGGCCCTCTAAGTGTCTTATTCTACATCCTTGGCATTTTATATGGCCTCAACTTCTTTGGTTTACTACATTACATTCTTTTGTTGTGCTTCTTCTTTCTTTCTATTCTTTTCCTCCTTCCTAAGTCTATATTCAGTTGCATGAGTAGCTTCTTCTCTGGCATCCTATTTATCTTTGTCTGTTGGATGTTATGGTGAAAAATCCTTAACATCTTGAACCTATGGTGATGGTGGTTAATCAACTAGTTATACCTCTAAGTTTGAAACCTACTACTTCCTCCTCTCAATCATGACCAGTCTACATCTAGGTAGTGTAGTAGATTTTGGGATAGGTTGTGCTTCTTGTGTAGTGGATATTCATCCAAATGTGTGATCTTCTAAGGTAGGGGAGACCTATGCCTTCCTTCATATTAAGGGCCTTTATACCATTTATTCAGGTTAAATCTCTAGTAAGGGTGTAAAAATGATGTTAGCTATGAACATTGGAGCAATTGAAGGTTGAAATAAGTCCATTCTATACTGGAGCTACTCTACTTCTTCTTAGATTATATCCATGATGATGGAAGGTAGGTAAGATGGGAGATCTACCCATAGTTCTAGGAGAACCTAATTTCACACTTGAACCATGTGCACTACCTTCTAAAAGAAAAATTATTTTTCCTCCTTGTAGTAGTCTCTAACCATGTATGAAATTATGACCTGGTAGACTTCTTGCTCATATGTACCCTTTTAGATGAGGTTACATGAGCTCATAATCTATGGCACCTTTATATCATCCTTCTAGTTTGTAGTGCTACATGTGATTCTCTTTAGAGGAGGGGATGTCAAATGAGGGTTTACTTTGTGCTTTTCTTTCTACTATTGCAAACTGGTTGCTAGCTCTGGTTGTTATGTGACAAGAATATCTATGCTGAGTGGTATGTATTATAAGGGGGTTGGACACTTGGTCACAAATTATTTTTGTGGGGACACTTTGTCCTACACCATATCCATTATCACAAAGAAAGGAAGTAGTTTGAATGGTTATCATATTAGCTTATGGATGGTGATGAGGACATCCTTTGACAATAAAGTGGTGGATGAGTGCTAGCCTAGGTACTAAATGATATCAGGGGGTAAACTAAGATGAGTGGTAATAAGATATAGGGACTCATCCCCACCAAGATTTAAACTTACCCTCATGTGCAAGAGCTCCACAATCCTATATTTAGATGAGATTTTAGAATTAATGTACTAGCCAATAGTCTATATTTAAGTACACTTCACCCTCTGGTGACTTCCACTACATGAAGTAAAGCAAGAAAATTAAGAATTGATACTAGAATGTTTGTTTGGGGGAGGTTTAGAATTTCTCAATATTTGTGATTAGGTCCTAGATGAAGTACTTCAACTAGTTGAAATATTTATTATGTTTTATCATCTTGTGAGTGATGTCAATGATGCCCTTGGGAATTTAATTGGCAGACTTGGTCATTTACTAAAATAATCTCGTTATGCACTCTATGAGGATGCACACTAGCTCATCTAGAATTTCATCAATGGGGATCCCTTAGTTTCTCTACACATATAGATCCCATAATTATTTCAAAATGGAGTGTGTTTTTATCTTGTATGGTAGCAATGAATCCCCCCATGTAGGCATGCCTATAGCTTAGGCCATGGCTTATGTGTTGATGATAGTAGTCTCATCCTAGCCCAAATAGATTATACCATAATTATATCACCCAAACAATACTTTCATTATCTCTCAAGGTTTCCAAATGTAAGCATACATAGTAGGCACTCAATATCTATATTTTAAAATTAATGAGGAACTATGAGGGTGAGTGGTTTCACAACATCAATATGATTGGGGTAGAATATATTCTTCTCAGCTTGGTGGAGGTAGTTGAATGAATCTTGATCACTATACTTTATTTGTCAGAATACCATGTCGATACCCATAGCTTATTTTTGTGCATCAGTGAGAGCCATAATTAGCTATGAATTATCCATAGCTACACAAAGGATGAAATTTAAATTCTCTTTATTCTCTATGTAAGAAAATAGATCAGTTCTTTGATAGTTATATCTCATGAAAACTATGCTCAAAGATGAAATGTTGACTTGGTATTTGAACTTGGATTTTATAGAGTTCATGCCTATTAGGGTTAATATGAAAATTGAACTTAGATATCCACTTATCTTGAATGCAATGGTGGATGTGGCAAATCAATATCTGAGTTAGCCATAAAAGCAGTTAGTCATTGGCACATGTGTGGAGTTATGCTGTTATGATCTTTGGTGTCTATACAAGGGTATGAGTAGTTGATGTTGATAAGCCACCAATTTATTAAAGATTACATCCATCAAACCTTAGATTTGGAATTTAATTCTAATGTATGGATGTTATCTAAAGGATATATTATTGATGTGACATTTTTATACCTTTCTTAGACTTAAAATTTTTTAGTCGCTCCTCTTTGAATTTTTTGATGACACATGTGATCATCTTGTGTACCTCTGGTACACATGATGATTGGTATTTGTAATTCACAAATGTCATTTTTTAGATCATCTAAAAATTAAAAAAACAAAAAATAAACATGCAAAAAACATGCAAAAATAGGGAAATCCTAATCTATATGGTGTTACTCAACACCCACTCAACTTGTAAAATGAGACCAATAGACTATTGGTGGTACGACATAAGCCTACAACCATTTACCCACCTTAGTAACACAATTACCTATAAATATATTAAACCATGATTCCTTGCTATATTAAGTCATGTATAATATAGGTCATTTTCCATCATATTTGTAGCTTGCTTAGGGATGCTCTGAAATGATTGTCATACAATAAGACTGGCTAATCTTTGTAAAATTGTTTTTGGCATAAGTTCCTATCATGCCATAGTTTTTGGATCTAATTTTGCATTTATTGTGTTGAGGCTACACTACGTCTAAACCCATCTATCTAATTTAGTTCAATGATCTAGTTAGTAAGAGACTCATGATCTTTAACTTGCATGACCATGAAAATACACAAGCTGGTTACTAAGTATTCCATCGGCATGACTACTTCTATACCATACACCAACTAGAATGTCATAATTCCTATAGCCCATTTTAATGTGTGTAATATTCCCATAAAATCAAAGGAATGTGATCTTCCTAGTCATCCTACTTGATGTTGCATAAATTTATCAACATTTACCCAGTACTTTATTGGATGTTTTAGCTTGGCCATTGGATTAGAAATGATACATAGTGCTTTTATGATGAGAGATCATAAATTATTTAGTCAGTGAATTGATGGTATTATTTAGAAAGTGCATTCCTCTATCGTTGACTAATTTTATAGGGAATCTAAACATTATAATGATATTTTCATATAGAAACTTTGCTATGTCCTTTGCATCGTAGCTAGGTGTTACAATAGCTTCAACCCACTTAGTAAAATAATCAGTCATAGTAATGATGTACCTTGATTTACTATGATTTCTTGGTTGGTTGATCAGTTGGACAAAATCAATGCCCAATTATTCTAAGTGTTTCTTAGCTAACAAAGGCTGCAAAGGTATCTCATCTTTTTATAGCAGTTTACCCATGTGTTGGTAGAGATCATAGTTCTATGTAACTCTATATGTATCTTGGAACAAGTTTGGCCACCATAATCTTCTTTATAGTAGCTTTCTATTCATGAATTCTCTCATTAAATGTCCTCCTATGACTCTTTGATGAGCTTCCTATAAGAGTTAAGGTCATTCATATTCTAGAACATCCCTACACAAGACTTCATCCTTTCCCAAGTGATATATAAACCCATTAATGATGGTATATGATAGTGCTCTAGTCAAAAACTACTTCTTATCATGCTATTGAAAGTGTGCAAGGAAGACTCCCTATTCAAGGAAGTTGGAAATGGATTTTAAATTCTAAGAAATCATAGAGACATAAAAAATATGAGCATCATGAGAGTCTTATTGTAATTCTTCCAACTCTTCCCCTTTTGTTATGTGGCTAAGATGGTCTGGTCCTACATTCTCTCTTCTCTGATTTACATTTATGTGAAATTGAAACTCTTGAAACAACATCAACCATCGAGAGATGCATCCTTCTAACATAGGATTATTGACAAGGTATCATAGGGCTTGATGATTAGTGAAGAATTTAAATGGTGTCACTAGTAGATAGTGCTAGAATTTATGAAGTGCAAACACAATGGCCAATACTTCCCATTCTATGGTTATATATTTTTTTCTTCATCAGATAATTTTTACCTAGAAAAATGGATAGGATGGTCAATCCCACCATCTTCAAGATATTCAAGAACACCAATTGTGATACCTAAAGCATCCACATGTACATGAAAAATCTTGTTCTAGTTTGGAAAAATAAGTATGGGTGTAGTTACTAGTCACTATTTTAGCTCAATGAAAGATGATTGGCATTCTGAAGTTTGAACAAACTTTATATTTTTTTATAGTAAATTTTCCAATGGAGATGAAATAGTTATGTAGCATATGATGAATTTATGATAGTAACCTATATGTCCAAGAAAAGAGTGCACTTAAATGGAGCTAACAAGTGGAGGCATACTCAATATTGTTATAATTTTTGCCTGATCTACAAAAATACTTTCACTACATACTACATGTCCACGAAAAACACTAAATGGTGTAAAAAATAAACATTTCTTCAAATTAAAAACAATGCATAGAGCTCAACATCATTCCAACATTAAACATAGATTAGACAAATTATATTTTAATAGGAAGAAGATTACCTAGTCATTAAGGTAAACTTCCATGAATTCATGAATGAAATCCTTGAATACCATAGCCACTTCATGTAAAAATACTGCAAGTACATTGTTAAGGCTAAAAATCATGACCTTATATGCCAAAAAACCTTATTACATTGTAAATGTTATTTTGGATCTATCTTCTTCTATAATTGGTATCTGATGATATGCACTAAAACTATTTGTGAAAGAATAAACTTCATATCATAAGACTGACTCCAAAAATTCATATATAAAAAGAATTGGAAATGGATCATTTACATAATAATCATTCAAGATGTGATAGTCCCCACATACTTATATTTATCTTATTTTCTTGGGTTGAACTACCATAGGGATTACCTAATCTACCTTTTCTATCAGATAGATGATTCTTATGTCCTACATTCAATCCAATTTAGCCTTAGCTTTCAGCTTCATATTTAGATTAAGCTTGTATGACCATTTCTTTATAGGTCATACACACTCCTTTAATTAAATGTGCATCTCGCCAAGAGATGGATCAATACCTTGAACTTCTGATAATTTTGTGGGAAAAACATCTTGATAATCCCTCAAAAGTTATAGCACTTTAGAGATATTAGCTTCCATCCAATAGTCATTGATATTTGCCAATTTGGGGGCTTCCTCTATATCGATGTTTGTGACATGAATTTTGAGGGGTTATTGATAAATTTTGCATTTTAATTCATCAATGGATTCCTATAGAATCTATTTCCCTTCTTGTTTGAGAATTTGGAAACTACGTACCTTATATTCTTTAGTGGGTTCTGTGCCAATGTTCTTAAGTGGTTCTACAGGTCATTCAGGCTTAAATAAATCATTCAATTCTAGGTCACCATCATATTTTGAATCCTAATGTATTCTTACACATCTTTTATGTGGTGAAATGGATACATCACAACTTGTTATTAATTCTTAGCAACTTTATACCTTTTTAATGCCTTGTTAAGATCAGAGGCTATCATCTTCTGCATAGTAGATTATTTTATGATGCTCAAGTCTTCTATGCACCCATGGCATAAAAAGTACTTGAGATTCTAGAGTGCATTATGAACTAGCAAATTTTCATCTTTAAATACAAAGGTTTGTATAAAATCACTCTATACTTGTGCCAAATGTTTGGTCTCCCTTTTGGGCTCTTGGTGTATGTACTATGCTATTGGTAATGGAGAAAGTGTATAGTGGAAAATGTGAACCCAATACTTTAGTGCCACAGTTCCTCATTCCAAACTTAAACACATTTATGTATATGAATTTTGAGGAACTCACCTTTTTGAAAGAGTGGCCAATTGGTGCGGATAATAAATGGTACCTAGAATTTGCTGGTCATGAGCTCATAGGCATCATCCCACTCCAACTGATTATCCTGATGAGTTACCCACCATATTGCATAACTTATTTCAAGGCATAATTTAGAGTTCTAACATGTTGGTTGATGGTCGATATATCAACTTGTAATCATAGAATGAAATTATTGATGTCCTCTATTGCACAATACACATGAAGTTTTCACTCATGCATAAAGACCATTCACATTGATTAGAGTTCATGGTCACCTCAGGCCCAGTTGAGGAGATTGATATCTGAGTCACCACTAATAGATGAAGTTGCTTCCCATGGAAAAGTGCCTTCCCTTCTCACCTCTATGTAGTCCTGTATGTGTTTGTTAGCTTGACAATGAAAATAAAATTCTAACTGAGTAGGGGATTTTATAGACATAAATGAACACTCTTTGATGACAAAATGATTCACTACCAACTATGTAACTATTGGTTTTGGCCTCCACTATTCTGATGTCTTCAGTTGATGAGTGAGTAGTGATTATACCTAAGTTTTGGTATGTTGGTATAGAAATTTGCATTCATCTATGCTCAAAGCTTTTGGGTTTTCATCATAATTGACCTTCATCCAATTGGTTTCTTACATAATGTATGGAGGGTATGGTTTAGTTATAATTATATAAGGCTCATGTATTTTTTTGAGAGGAATGCCAATAACTTTATCACCTTGATTTACCTTGAGTTGATTGTGCATTATATTGATAGTCATTTGACCATCATATGCCCACTTCTTACCTATCAACATAGTATAATGTGTTGATGTGGTCTTCACATCGACGAATTCAAAGTCACCTCATAGAGATAAATTTATGACTTTGATCTCAACATCTTCTAGTCTACCAATGGGCTCAACCTTTTCATAATCAACTAGGATCAGAGTTATTGGGCTATAACTTAGAGCAAGCCATTCAATATCTTTCCATGTAGATCTAGGAATCATATTAATTATGATACTAAAATCAAAGATAACATTTAGAATAATGTAACTAACAACCTCAATATAAATTAATGCATCAACATCTCAAGGCTTTTTTGTCTTAACATACCAGAATAGTTTTTATATCTTTTGTTGGCCACACTATGCACATTCTAGTAGATTATAGAGTAGATTCATGATGTTTTATGAGATATCCTCATTCTACAATATACTTAATAGTTTCAAGAGATTTGTGAGCATATTGACAACTCCATCTTGGTGCATAATGTGCATGTTTTGGACATACATTTTTGCATAAATTGCTACAACATCACCATCAGTAGTCTCCTAATGTTGAATTTTATTCAACATCTATATAAATTCATACATGAGGCTCTTTTCTATAGGTAGATTTTGGTATTTATCCTATTTAGCTTTTCTAATCCCTTGATCTTTAGGTATTTCTAGTGGAGGCAAACCTTTGTATGCATGCTATTGTCATGTTATAGCATTCAAAAACATATTTTATTGTTAAGGTGTGGAGCTAAAAGCTTCACCAAATGAACAAGTTGCAAGTTGCAGGATTCACACAGTCACCGATGATGGTTAGGAATAGACCAGAGGCTGCTGGCATCGATAGTAGATCGGCCGACATTGGTCACAGGCAGACTGGCAGGGACCGATGTCGGTCACCTGTGCGTCCAGAATGCTATTTCTATGGATGGAACATAATGTTTGCATGAAAAGTTAAACTGTTGGTATTGAGTCTGAGTTTCTATTTTAAGTAGAATTGATTTGAGACCTTGATTAGGAGGTACATCTAATGGTTGTAATTGTATGCTCATGAATCTCTAAAGTTATATAATAGGGATAGATCTTCATAGCTTATTGTAACAGTACAAGAATTGTATATGTATATCAATCCAGGTTGTTGGAGTTGATTGTAATTGAGAGAGAGAACTCTTGAGGGAAAGAGATCTAGAAAGAGATTTGTACATCTAAAAGAGGTGTGGAAGAAAAGAAGTTTCTTCAATTGTAATTCCTTCTATAAAGAGTTTAATACAAGTTTTTAGGGTGGTTTCTTGTATCTCTTGTTCTTTGCTATTTCTGATTCTAGTTACTTATCTTTCTGGTTTAATTCCATATTTAATTGCTTTCATATTATAATCAACTCTGTTGGTTGATCCATAACAAGTGGTATCAGAGCCTGGTTATAGGTTCAAGAACTTGATATCCACAAAAAGTGGTATCAGAGCTCAGGTTGACTAATAGGTGTTTCAAACCTGGTTAGTGTGTATTGATTACAGGTTACTCACAGGGATTTCTGTTTGAGTGGGAGCAACAATGGCAGAAGAAAGTAAACTAAGAATGGAGAAGTTTAATGGCAAGAATTACCAATTATAGAGAATGAAGATAGAAGATTATTTGTATCAAAAAGATCTATACTTACCATTAGGTGGAGTTTCAAAGAAGCCCACAGACATGGATGATGAAGAATGGGAAGTTCTTGATAGAAAGGCTCTTGGATCTATAAGATTGAGTCTAGCATCTACTGTGATATCTAATTTATCATAGGCAAAGTCTATGGTAGAGTTAATGACTACTTTAGCAAATTTATATGAAAAACCCTTAGCTTCAAATAAGGTATATCTTATGAAGTAGTTATTTAATTTGCAAATGCAGGAAGGTGGATCTGTATCTAATCATCTAAATGATTTCCATAGAATTGTAAATCAATTAAATTCAGTCAAAATAGTTTTTGATGATGAAATTAAAGCTCTATTAATCTTATGCTCTTTACCTAAGAGCTGGCATAACTTGGTAATGGCAGTTAGTAATACTGCATCTGCTTTAAATATTTTAAAAGTAGATGATGCTGTTAGTGTAATCTTGAATGAAGAAATTCACAGGAAAAGCACAGAGGAAATATCAGAGAATGCTTTATGTTTTGAGAGTAGGGGAAGGCAAAAAGAGAAGAGCAAGAAAGGGAGATCAAGGTCTAAGTCAAAGATGAAAGATAGATCCAAATCTAGAAATGGTAGGAGGATAGCCTGCTGGAATTGTGGAAAGCTAGGGCATATAAGCAAAGATTGCTGGTCAAAACCAACAGAAGACAATCATCATGAAGGTAAAGAAGAAGCAAAAGTTGCAGGTATTGTTGCACAAGATGCTTTTATATTCTCTTTGCATAATAATATAGAATCTTGGGTTTTAGATTCTGGTGCATCTTTCCATGCAACCCCTAATAGAGAATATTTTAGTGACTATGTCCATGGAGATTTTGGAATAGTTTATTTAGGGGATGATGAGCCATGTAAAATTATTGGCAAAGGAAAAGTGCAGCTGAAAATGCAAAATGGCAACACATGGGTGTTGAGAGATGTTATGCATGTCCCTAGCCTGAAGAGGAATTTGATTTCTATAGGAAAGTTAGGGGATGAGGGTTGTATAATAACTCTCACAACTGAATCTTGGAAGGTGTCCAAGGGTGCACTTGTAATGGCCAGAGGTAAGAGAGTAGGTACTCTCTATTTATGTAATTATATTACTGATAATTCTCCTTCTGTATTATCTACTTCAGATGTAGATGCAAAGTTGTGGCATCAAAGGCTTAGCCACATGAGTGAGAGGGGAATGACAATTTTTAAGTCAAAAGGCAAGCTTTTAGATTTGAAAAGCATAGATCTAGAATTTTGTGAGCACTATATTTTTGGGAAATAGAAGAGAGTGAGTTTTCTCAAGACTGGGTCAACAAAGAAGAAGCATAAGTTGGAGCTTGTTCACATAGACGTGTGGGGACCGGCTCAGGTTGCTTCTATTAGAGGATCACAGTACTATGTTTCCTTTATAGATGATGCTACAAGAAAGGTATGGATCTATTGTATAAAGAAGAAATATGATGTTTTTGACACGTTTAAGATTTGGAACGCTATGGTTGAGAATGAAACAGGGAGGAGATTGAAGTGCCTGAGATCTGACAATGGTGGTGAGTTAGATAGCTATAAGTTTAATTGGTATTGTTATATGCATGGAATATGTAGGCAAAGGATGGTTCCAAGGACACCTTAGCAAAATGGAGTTGCTGAAAGGATGAATAGAATAATAATGGAGTGTGCACAGTGTATGAGGTTGCATGCTGGTTTGCCCTTAGAGTTTTGGTCAGAAGCTATGGATACTATAGTTTACCTGATTAACAGAGGACCCTCTATAGCTCTAGATGGTGGAATTCTAGAAGAGGCATGGACAGGTAAAAAGGTAGATCTCTCATTTCTCAAAGTTTTTGGTTGTGAAGCCTTTGTGCACGTTGATAAGGAAAATAGAAAGAAGCTGGATGCTAAGTCTATAAGGTGCACATTTATTGGCTATGGCTCTGATGATTTTGGATTCAAGTTTTGGAATCTAGGAACTAACAAGATAATTAGAAATTGTGATGTTTTCAATGAAAAAGTGATGTATAGTGATTAGCTCAAGAAGCTGAATCAATCTGAGCTGAGCAATGGAGAATTGGACGAGGTGAAGGTCCAAAATAAGCTCACAAGAAAGAATAATCATAGACAAGAAAACATAGAAACTGACATCAATCAGTCAAGAATCGATGTTGATAATACTGGAACTGATGTCGGTCATACAGTGACTGATGTCGGTCAGGCAGAATCGATGTCAGTCAGTTACAGGCTTGGAAGTGACTGAGGTCGGTCACTGTCAAAATTTTTTGGTAGATAGCATCTTGTGAATGAGTCTTAGATGCCTAATAAGAGGTCAAAAAGGGTAAGCAAACCTCTAATTCGATATTCCCCTTCATTATTCTATTTATTACTAATTGATGGTGGAGAACTAGAGAGTTTTGATGAAGCAATACAGGTGGAATCCAAGAATCAGTGGGAGCTAGGCATGAATGAGGAGATTGATTCCTTGAAAGAGAACCAAATGTGGGATTTGGTTGAGTTGCCAACAGGGAAGAAGACACTAAAGAATAGATGGATCTATAGATTGAAGGAAGGTGAGAATGGACAGATGAGGTATAAGGCCAGGTTGGTAGTGAAAGGGTTTGTACAAAAACTAGGTATTGATTTTGGTGAGATTTTTTCTCCTGTTGTTAAAATGACTTCTATACGAACTATACTATTTTTAGTTGCTATTGATGATTTGCATCTTGAGAAACTTGATTTTAAGATATCATTTCTTCATGGAGATTTGGATGAAGAAATATATATGGATCAGCCGGAAGGATTTGAGGTCAAAGGTAAGGAGAAGCTAGTGTGCAAATTGAAGAAAAGCTTATATGGCCTCAAGCAAGCTCCAAGGCAATGGTATCTAAGGTTTGACAGGTTTATGACTGAGCATGGCTACAGTAGATGTCAATCTGACCATTGTGTATATTTTAAGAGATTGGATAATGGTAGATATATTATTCTATTATATGTAGATGATATGCTGGTTGTAGGATCACACATGCAAGATATCTCTGAGCTTAAGGTGAAATTAGCTCACACATTTGCCATGAAGGATTTGGGAGTAGCAAAGAAAATCCTTGGCATGAATATTAAGAGAGATAGGAAAAATCACAGGTTGATTTTGTCTCAAGAGGATTATGTGAACAAGGTGTTGAAACGGTGCAATATGCAGGATGCAAAACTGGTAAGCACACCTTTGGCTGGACACTTTAAGTTGAGTAAAGAACAGTGTCCTAATTCATATGATGAGGTAGAGTACATGAAGAAAGTTCCATATGCTTCTGTAGTTTGGAGCTTAATGTATGCAATGGTTTGTACTATGCCTGATATTGCCCAAGCAGTGGGAGTTGTAAGTAAGTATATGGCCAATCCAGGGAAGGAACACTAGAAAGTAGTTCAGTGGATCCTCAAATATCTAAAAGGGACCAGCAGTAGGCATTTGTGCTATGGTGGTTTAAACACTTCTCTACATGGTTATGTAGATTCAGATATTGCAGGTGATTTAGATGGTAGAAGAAGCACCACAGGATATGTTTTCACTATTGGTGGAATGACGGTTAGCTGGATATCAAAGTTGTAGAAGGTTGTTGCCTTATCAACTATAGAAGCAGAATATATTGCAGTCACAGAGGCTAGCAAAGAGATGATATAGATGAAATGGTTTATGGAAGAGCTTGGAAGGGAGCAAGAGAGTTGCAGACTATACAATGATAGTCAGAGTGTAATTCATTTGGCTAAAAATTTAGCCTTTCATTCAAGAACCAAACATATACAGCTTAGGTACCACTTCATTAGATAGGTATTGGAGGATGGTGAGTTGAAGCTGGAGAAGATCCATACAGATAAGAACCCTACTGATATGTTAACCAAGCTGATAACAAAGGAGAAGTTAAATCTTCATTCAACTTTTGTTGGTCTTCATGATTGAGTTTGAAGATGGAAGAGCTAGAAGATGTTGCTGTACAGGTACTTGTGCATCTATTTATCTCCAAGTGGGAGATTGTTAAGGTGTGGAGCTAAAAGCTTCACCAAATGAGCAAGTTGTAAGTTGTAGGATTCACACAGTCACTGACGATTGTCAGGAATAGACCAGAGGCTGCCGACGTTGGTAGTAGATCAGTTGACGTCGGTCACAGGCAGACTAGTAGGGACTGACATCGGTCACCTATGTATCTAGAATGCTATTTTCATGGACAGAATAGAATGTTTGCATGGAAAGTTGAACTGTTGGTATTGAGTCCGAGGTTCTATTTTAAGTAGAATTGATTTGAGCCCTTGATTAGGAGGTAAATCTAGTGGTTGTAATTGTATGCTCATGAATCTCTAAAGTTATATAATAGGGATATATCTTCATAGCTTATTGTAATAGTACAAGAATTGTATATGTATATCAATCCAGGTTGTTGGAGTTGATTGTAATTGAGAGAGAGAACTCTTGAGGGAAAGAGATCTAGAAAGAGATCTATACATCTGAAAGAGGTGTGGAAGAAAAGAAGTTTCTTCAATTGTAATTCCATCTGTAAAGAGTTTAATACAAGTTTTCAGGGTGGTTTCTTGTATCTCTTGTTCTTTGCTATTTTTGATTCTAGTTACTTATCTTTCTGGTTTAATTCCATATTTAATTGCTTTCATATTGTAATCAACTTTGTTGGTTGATCCACAACATTTATTTAGGCTACAAACTCACCATATTTACATTTTAAATAACCTTATCCTTTCTTTGATTATATAGAATAGGATAATATTTGGTATCATGCTGGTTAGAAAATCTACAGTATGTGAAATATGAATATCATTGAGTATTCAGTAGACAATTTTGTTGAATATGATTATATTCACTACACAGGTAACATTACAAAGGAGGCTATTGATAATTATTTCCTCTAATACTTTGATATCCTCATTTATATCCACCTCAATCTCCTCCTCTATTGGATTGATATCCACCTTGATATCCTCCTTTTGGATGTAAAATGTTCCAATGCTGCTACTACTGATTATTATCTCCAATCCTAAATTACTATTACATAATTGGTGGGGCCCAAATTGTTTGTTATTGTTGCATTATGGGTGAGCTTTAAGGTGCTACATACTAGTATTGAGGGGATAGAGGTGTCTAGCTTGGTGAAGAAGGGGTCTATCTAGCTAGACCTTGAGGTTGATACTATGGTGAACTCAGAATCCATTATGGACCCATCTGGGTCTCATAACATTTATCTACCTCTTGGCTTGAGATCACCAGCTTCATATAGGACATTTGCTATGTAGTGATGGTGAATACATTTTTAGTAATGCCTTCCTTCAACTCCTATAAATCCCTAAAATTATTTTTTATCATGGTTTTTTAACTTCATTAATTATAATATAGGTTCTATGGGCTCTTGATATGTTTTTGTAGAATGTAGCATTACATTATGGCATGCCCTACTACTCGATAGAGTTCATAGAATTTTATGTTGACTTTAGGATAATCATTTCTATGGTGTCCTTTTTCACACTCTGTAAACCATAAATTTAATTTAGGATTATCTTCCTCATGAAATTGCTCCATTTTTTTCATGAAATCCTATAGTGTATTTTCAATCTTGGAATTTGCAATAGAAACTTCTCCATAATCTTCAATTTATTCTATGCACAGGGCAGTAGATATGAAATCTACTTTTATAACATATTGAGTTTATGTAGTGGCAAACCTAATTCTAGGGCATAATCCTCTGATGAACCATGCAGATTTGTATTTATCTATTAGATAAAAATCTACCTTATTCATTACATAAGATAATTTATGGTCATAGTTGTAGACCAGTTCATTAGACTTTTGTCATCTCTTTTAGGTCCTATATAGTCTGACTAGTGCACTTTTTGATCTTGAATTTTGTGACCAACCAATCCTCAATGTCTTTTAGGCTTGCTTGATGAAGGTCTCTTAAATATATGAACTCTAGTATTTTACCAGTTAGTGCCCCTACTAATTCTCTCTTTTGGACAACTTCATTAGTAATGCCCTTAGCTTACCATTTTATTTTGTAAGTTAGTAGGTATTATTTAGGATCTATGGACCCATCATAATGAGATAAGTTTATGAATACTTTTGGATAAGTCATCATGTTTATTGGTATAGATGGATTATTATGTATAGATTTTATTACAAAAGGCTAAGCTATGATTGATCCTACTTATGTACTACTCTATACACTAGGAAAATTATTGTGCACACTTTATTTACCTGCACTTTCTTCTTTTTGTTATTTAGAATCAACTAATTCTATGGCATTCAAAGTATTTATAATAGAGTTAGTATGAATTTTAGTATCCCAATAATTCACATGTTCTAAAAATGGTCCTTTCTAATTATCACCTTCCTGTTTGCCTAGTTGAAAGATTCTACTAGAATATAAAAGATTTGGCTATGGGGAAGTGTGCTCTTCCATTGAATGGTTATTTGTTGTATCTTCTTTTACTATGCTTAAACCTACATTTAAAATGTAATAATATTTTATTTCTTTTCATAATTCTTCTTCTTTAAATAATACTCTTTCTTATAGCTGCACGCTACCTCTATCATCTATTTGATTTACTTCTAAACTATTCTTGCCTTCTTCACATGTCTCATTTTCATCTCATTCTTCATCCTCTCATTATATCTACCAAAATTCATCATCTTATTTCTTAATCCTTCATTCATATTTTTTCTCATCACATCTTCACACTTGTTCATCATCTAATCTACTTCTACTCTTATCTCTACTCATAGCTACTTGGGTAATCTTCTGATTATTCCATCTATTCTATTGTTGCATTTCTCAATATAGATCCATACTTTTTTTCTAACTATTCTTCCTTTGGATCACTATTCTAGATTTTAGGTTCAATATTTACTTGCTCATCTATCTATCATTTACCATAATGTGAACACACCGCCATATGCCCAAAGCGACTACTCCATATTGGCTAGAGTAGGCACCATGGACTTATCCACAACCATGATATTTATTAGGAAAGGAAGTAATTGCAAAATTTTTTATTTGATTCCTAAGACAAAATGGTCCTACATAACTTCAAACACTATATACCCTTGCATTGAAAATTTAGTGATATATCCATCTATGGTGGTGGTGACCGAATAGTCTATCACTCTCATCCAATCAGTTTATAGTTTCACCAATTGGTCTATCTTCTCTTCAGTCCAGGTAATTATTTCTTTCATTTTAGAACTAACGCAATATAATTACAGTCATGTCAACCAGTTAGTTAGTAGTTTGGGTAGCTCACACTATAAAATTTCATATATTTCTACATAAATATGCTCCTAAATAATTTCACTTGTGGTAAGACTAGTCATTTTAGATTCCTCTTCTAAAAAATTCCATACTTTCTAGTCTAACCATGCTTCAATGTCTCTCTATCTTGGTAACCATCTTAGCATATTTTCCTCTGAAAAGAGTGTTCTACACTCATTACACCATTGTTATTAGAGGTTACTGATAAAATATAACATGCTAAGGATGAGGATAGATAAGTTTTACCTAAGTTCATAGGATAGTGTAGAGAATTCATATTTAAAAAAAGTATGATAGATATGAATTATCATGTGATAGGAAGGAATTAATATTAACCAATGATTCTTAAAAGTGCATAGAGCATTTAGAGTAAAGTATATAGAATTAAGCTCAACAATAACAAGACACCATACACAAATAACAAACATAAGAAATAAAAAAGGTAACCATAACCACATAGTCTATATTTATCTCAACAAAAGTTCATCATCTTATTCATACAAGCATACATATTTATAGTCATTTATAGTTCCTGATTATTCACATTCTTCTCATATTATGGCATGAAAGGAGGAGACTATTCATCTTATATATTTTTATAAGTCATGGAGGATAGGATAAAATACATATATCCAACAACTATTTACATAACACATGAATATCTGAAGAATATCCTATGCAACTTTACTTATCCATTTTCTTCTCCCAACACTATGTTAACCAAGTCTCACATTACTGATATAGATTAAGTAGTGAAATAGACTTCACTAGATTACTAATATCACAATTCCAGATGAAGGTAATCCAATCAAGTGGTGTGTTTTAATTTGACTAATCCTTAGATCATTAATTATTGTAAACTTTGGCTAATGTAATGTTAGTGAGATGTTTATATTTCATGAGTATGATTTACATGTTTGTGTGATATCTTGATTAGAATAAGTTTATTTATGATACACTACATGTTTCATTTTAGAAATCATATAGAACATGGGTACTTCCTTATCTTTCTATATTTTCATGCCATATCTATCTACTCATCTATGAAGGATGGGCCATTCCCTAATGGGATTTGTGAGGGGGATAATTGGTTTGTGGTTGGTGTGGAAAAAAACTTGGATGATGCTCCCCCTCCCCACAACAGTAATAATTTTAAGATGACACTTGAGATTGCCATGGATACTAGAGTCTAGGAAACTTATGCTCCAGAGAGTCATGTATCCTATATATGTACATTGTATTGTATTTATTATTGAAAAATTATAATGATGAGATATGACTACTTGTTTATTATACATTGACAATAGGGGTTGTATACTTGTACTAGCCATGGCTAAATATCTCTAATTATCCTCTGTAATCAATTATGATTTCATTCTCATGATGATAGTCACCACGATGTATACTATAGTATGCTTCATTTATAGTTTTTACACTTAGAGTATTTTATATGATCACTGATTAGATTCTTGTGGTATAATATATTTAAAATATATGTTGTTTAAATTAAAAAAATTATATGTTTCTAGATAAATCCCAGTGGGGATGTTACAAAAGATCTAATCATTAGTCAACATCATCCTCTTCCAACTCAAATCAACATCTAGAAAGGACAAGCAGCTTGTAAGAAGTCTATGAACAATTAAGGTATGAAAAAAAGGAAGATCAAACTATGAATTATGATCTCTTTTTATCAGATGATCCTATTTAATTTGAAGAAGTAATCAAGGACAACAAGTGTTGTGAGGAAATGGATGAGTATATGCATGTGTTAGAGAGAAATCAGACTTGTGAGTTAGTTGACCTACCAAAAATAAAAGAGGTCATAAGAGTTAGGTAGGTGTATAAGACAAAACCACTCCCAAAGGCAAGATAGAGAAGCATAAGGCAATGCTAGTGGTGAAGGGATGAAAGCAAAGGCATAAAAATGATTACAATGAAACATTTACACCTATAATAATGTTATAAATGGTGAGGACAATCCTAACCATTACTACTTAACATAAGTGGAAGGTGCTTCTAATGGATGTGAAGTCAGCATTATGGAATGGAGTGATAAAAGAAGAGGTTTATATGGGATAACCACCTAGATATGGGATTATTTGTCATGAGAATAAGGTATATAGGATAAAAAAGGCATTGTATAGGCTCAAGTAAGTTCCAAGAGCATGGTACAGCTAAATAGACTCTTACTTATTGAGCAACAAATTTAGCAAAAGTGCAAGTGAGCCCAAACTCTATATCAAATCAAGAAAAGGTGATATTTTTATTGTAGTATTGTATGTGAATGATCTAATAGTTTCTATAATTGTAAATTAGTAAATATAAGAGTTCAAAACATCCATAAATAAGGAGTTTGAAATGACTAATTTAAGCTTGCCAATGTATTTTCTTGGGATAAAAGTGAAGCAAATGGATAGTGGCATCTTCATATTCCAATATAAGTATGCAAAGGATATTTTGGAGATATTTAAGATTCTAGACAACAAGCCAATATCTTCACCAGCTGAGACAAGCCTTAAGTTATACAAGGATGATTACAACACCAATATAGACCCCACATGGTATAAGAGCTTAGTGGGTAGCTTAATGTATTTGAATGCAACTAGGTTGGACATTATGTATGAAGTTAGCATCATATATAGATTAATTGAGATTCCAAAGGAGTCACATTAGAAATTGAGCAAGAGGATATTGAGGTACATGAATGGAATAAGAGATTATGGAGTTTTGTATGCAAGAATATATGAGTTTTAGCTAGTGGGATACATGGATAATGATTGGGTTGGTAACCTTGATGATTGAAAGATCACTTCAGGGTGTGTATTTCATCTTAGGTTAGGAGACATATCTTGGGATTCAAATAAGAAACACATAGTATCACTTTCTATATCTGAAGTGGAGTACATATAGATGTTGCAACAACATGCCAAGCTAAATGGTTGAGAAAGATACTTTCAGATTTACATGAGGAACAATAAGAATATTATATGGTATTTTGTGACAAAATATCCTCCATATCATTGTCAAACAACCCCATCTTTCATGGTATGAGAAATCACATTGAAATCATGTATTATTTCATTAGAGAGTTAGTTGAAGATCATGAGATAAAGCTTAGTTTTTAAAAGTTAGATTATCAATTAGCTGATATATTTACTAAGTTATTATAAAAAAAACACCTTCATACACTTAAGAGGAAGGTTAGGGGTTATTAATGCAATAGTATTAGGCTTACAAGGTTATATTTTAGCTATGGACTCCTACAATTCAACTCTAGAATCCAATAGTCCAACTCCAAACTCCTATGATCAAGCTCTAGACTCCTAAAACATTGCTCTATAATCTTAGAACAAAGCTATAGACTGTAATAGGGTAGGTATGGAATTTTATAGCTGATTCCATAGCACAACTTTGAACTCTACCAGTCCAGCTTCAGACTTAGTTCATAGCATAACTTCAAATTTTACCAGTCTAGCTTCAGAATCAGTTCATAGCAAAGCTTTGGAATATGTTAGTCAAGATTTAGACTCAGTCTATAACACATCTTCAAAATATACCAATCCAACTTTAGACTTATTTCATATAAAAATTTTAGACTCTACTAGTCCATCTATGGACTCCATCAACAAAGCTATGGACTTCAGTCATGAAGCTTAGAACATGCACATAAGAGGTGCAAAAACATCTAGGTAGATGAGGAGAATTTATAATGACATTTTGAATGCTGAATTTGTATTTGTAAACCATGGTAAGAAGGTAAATAATAAGGGGGAGTGTTGAAATAAATTATTATTCTTTACCTACCCCTTCCTTGCTCCTATCAACAACTATAGCACCAAACAAAATTAAATACATAATTTGAAATTTGAATTGTCAGACATCTATTTGGAGTTGGGAGGCAAAAAGGGATGTAGGTGAGTTATTAGAAGAGAAAAATAGAATAGAATACAAAAGATAATATTACGTGAAATATAATATAGATGTAATAATAGTCAAGAAAGTAAGCAACACAATTTTAGCATAGCAATAAACTGTGTAGAAGACAAGGGAGAAAAAAGCCTGGAGAATACTGCTATAATAATAAATACTAAATTTAGCACAATAGTAGGACTATGCAACATAGAACAGATAGAGAAGAAGAAGGTGAATAATAGAAGGATAATAATAGATAAAGGATAATATAATGCAACAACAAACTGCAAAATAAAAAATAATAAGAAAATAAAAGTTTTTGTGAGTCATTTGTAAATAACTATACATGTAGGTTTTTAATTGATGTAATCAATTGATAGATTCATTTTATTATATAAAAATTTGTGTTATTTATATCCATACTCTTCCTCCCATGTTTTATGTTTTTTATAATGTATTTTTAGTGCATTAGCAACACTATTCTATCAGCTCTGAACTATCTCTAAAGTGTCAGTTTTTAGTCTTTGATCTATTTTTGGTTGCTGCCCACCTAGCTCTGCACATTCTATATTTTATACCAACAATTGAAACATGCCATTTTGTAATCAATACATTCACTGGCTATTTTTCATGATAAAATTCATTTGCTAAAACTATGTTCTACATGATCTAAACATGTTTTTTTTCATCAAAAAACATTCTCTAAACAATGTTTACTAGCATTTTGACAAGAGTATTATAACACCTTTTCTTGAGAGGTCAAGTGTAACTAGTCCACACTTGGACACTAGTTTATCTACACATTCATACTTCTTTTCTAGTGGCATTTTTGCAAAAATATCAATAGGTTCAATGGGAGTCAAACAAGCTTCCTACAATGTAAAGAAGACAACATGTTGGTAGCAACAAGTGCCTGAGTTGTCTTCTTCTTCATCTTGTAAGAGCTATATCACTTTGATTTCATCTTGTTATGATACCATAAGTGAGCTCCATAATTTTTTTAATTTGAGATTTTTCTATCTACAATCCACATTTTTTAAAAATCCATGGTTTTCACATTCTAAGATATAAAATTCAAATTTATAATTTCCTATAAAAACACAAGAATACTTTTTTTTTAATTTTATAAAGTGCCTTATGAAATGAGTTAATTAAATTTAGGGTACCATTTAAAAATTTTCTTCATCAAAGGTATGAATTTATTTTAATAATTATTTTGAAAAAATATTAAAAAAATAGATAAGGCTTTTACCTTATAACTGGCAAAATCTATTAATAAAGGGATGCAATGTAGTGGGATAGGGTAGGGTGGGACATCATTTTTTGGAAAATTTGTAAATCAATTAAGACTTTTGGATGCATTATTAGTGGTACCTAACAAACTAGATGAGCTATTGTAAAATTACAAACACATTATCAGTGGTACCTGACATCCATCTTATCAGTAATTTTTCATGACTATCTCCTTCATCATGGATGCACATCTATTTGAGCTATTCATAAATTATAATTACACTTTTTGGGAACAAAATACACAATATCTTCTCCAATTGAAAGGCCTTTGGTGCATCCTTTTTGACATTGTCCCACCTTTCACATCTTAGGAGGACTATTATTTGTTTGCATGAAAACATGATGAGGAACTTGGTTTGATTTTCCTCAACGTCTCTAACACTCTTATCTTTCACATTGATGATGTTGAAAATCCCAAACAATTTTGAGAAATTTTTAATACACTCTATTAAAGTTAATGAATTTAAATTGTTACAGCTTGATGCAAAATTGTCTTCACTTTCACCCTCTAAAATTCCCATTTTTGAATAATTTATGAAAAAATTATAAATCCTTAGGTCTTAATTACATGCTGCTAGCAAAGCAAATACTGACAAAGAGCCCATATTTCTCATTTTGTCTAAGCTAAAGGGTCATTTTAGTCTCTTTTCTTCTACCTTCTATTCATTTATTGATACCTTGGGTGACCAATTTTAATGTCCTACCTTTGAGATATTTTTCAAATAAATCACTAGGGAGAAAACTAAGATAATGACTCTTGGCACTCTTCATAGCTCTAGTCACCCATTTATTGACAGGGCCTCTACAGGTAAACCCAAATTAAATCCAAAGATTGTACCCTCCACCAAACCAATAAAACCTATTATTCTTCCAAGCCTTCTAAAATTATTGAGTCTAATAAGGCTTCTAAGACCTCTAAACCTAGACATTAGTCTAAACCAAATAAGACTTATGGACCATTAATTTTTTGTCGTGAGCTAATAATTTTGAGTCTAAATGTTCCAAGAAGATGGAATCCTTGGAAGCCACTATCAAACAACATAAGATTTTTTGTTCCCACTCCTTATTCAACACATTTATAATAAAAAGGGAAAACACTCACTACTAGGGAATTCATTACATCATGATATAGTTGGATTGTTGATTATGGTGCTTCTCATCACCTTACACATTCTTAGGATATTTTTCTTATTTACCAGATTTTAATAATTCCTAGATTGAAGTGGGTAACTCTTTTAGAGTTGATGTGTTAGGCTCTAGTACTGATGTAGGATGGTTTTATCATATTAATGTGTTTTATATTCCCAAAACTTACACCAATTTATTGTATATGTATCAAATTTATAATTCATACATTAGGAATATTGTGGATTTTACTCCACAACGTGTAATATGAGAATTGTCAGATACACAAGATGTAGTTGCTATAGGTGATGTAGACCATGGTTCATGTATCTATACATTTAAGAGATATGAAACTTATATTGGATATATTTTTATTGCTCATGTTGATCCACTCAGTAAATTATGGCATGAACATTTTAGGCATCTTAATTATATATACTTAAAATAGATGAGTACACAAAATTTTGTGATTATCATTCCCAAGGTCTATTACATTAATGGAGTTTGTCTTAGTTTATGCTAGGTCAATAACACTAAGACCATTTTATGAATAGTAAAGTATATCAAGATACAATCCCTCTTGAACTAGTGCACATTGATCTCATCATATTTCCTACTCTCTCTTTATCTAGAGCAAAATATGTACTCACATACATTGATGATTATTCAAGGAAGACTTAGTGTTTAACCCTACATTAGATGTGGATCCTATTGGGATAGATTGGGTTAAGACTATATAAATAAATAAGCACAAGGGTGATTTATAGATATATAGCATTCCAATTAATTATAAAACTTAGATAGAACATATACTAAATTTATTAGGCTAAGATATGCTAAAAATGGAAAGTATAACTATGATATATATGAAATGACAAATAAATAAGATACTTAACTAGTTTTGATTCTAATATAGATTTGGATCTAGAACAAGTAGGAAGTAAATTGGAATAATATTCTATAACAATGTCCAAATTTTGGATTAAGTGCCTACATAGCCACAAACACTTACATCAACCTATGATACTTTCATCAATGTTAGTGTATGGTTTAGATGCAAGTGTTCAGTATGGAATACTTGCTAAAATTAGATGCAACCACCTAGATGCTTCTAGGTTTATCATTGCATTCATTTTGGTGCATTTAGATATGGGTCATGGAATATCATTTCTTGTTAAATGATCAAACCCTAGTTATTCATCTTCATAGTGACCTTTGTAAAAATGGGTTAGTGGGATCACATTATTGAGCTAACCTAAAGACCCTTCTATCAATAAACACTACCTATAGATCAAATACACTAAAGAGGGTCTTAGAATTATGTAATTCTCCCCTATGTGTTGTCTTGTGTTTAAATCATGTAATGTGTCATAAACATGTACAATAGTGATCTTGTTTGTAACTTAGAAAATATAGTCCTTGCTCTATTCCTTTAGTACTTCAGACTTGTAGATGTGTTGTCTCTATGATTAATGTGAAAATAAGAGAAAATAGGGAAGCTTTGCTCACTTGAGTTCTTGATTGAATGCTCTTTATTATCTATTCTAGATGAGTTTAGAGTGAGGAGTGATCATGTATATATACAAAACCTATTGAGATAATATATTGCATAATATAACTTAGGCTAACCATTAGGATAATTTCATTTGAAAATTAGATGACTTTATGGCACTGAACACTTGCGTTATAATATGACATGTGCATTGACATAGGTGTCTCTCCAGGACATAAGTGAATAGGGATTTAGAAAATAGGTACATGCTTAGAATTTTCATATGCATAATATAATTAGGTTTTAAGCATTGTAGGGAACATAAATGGCCTAGGTCATCAAAATAAGACTAGCTAGACTAATAGATAGGCCAAGAGGCACAAGAAAGAGTAAATTCAAGACTTGTAGAAGAAAGAAAGGTCTAGAACTAAGATAAACTGGTAATTACCTCACCTCAAAAGGATAAGATAAACATACTACTACGAATGACCCCTATAACATATAGGAGAACATGTCTAGGTAAATGTATCATTGAATCACATAAAATGTTATCACATCAATGCATAAGATGCATGATAAATATCAAAGAAATGTCTATATAGTAATATTATAAGTTCAACAAGAAATCAATCACACACACATAAAGTAACTCAAAAGAAAATTGACAATTAATGGTCCAAGGAGACCATAAAAAAGGGGCATGTTCAAATGATACACAATCAAATGACTTAGTCAAATGTATACAAATCAAGAAATGACATATTCAATTTTCAACATATAATAATCAATGTCATATTCAAATGTTAAAGAGGCAAACAAAGGTACAAAAAACATAAATAAAAGAGCATATCTAAATACTCAAACAAATAAGACAATAACAAGGCAAGACATTAAAAAAGTGCAAAAAATGAAATCATAAACAACTATCATAAACATATCATAGTAGCCCATGGATCTAATATGTTAGCAAAAAATATCAAGTGCATAACATATCAAGTACATTGTATAAGATATAAAGATGGATAAAGGCATGCATAAGTACATAAGCTCAAACATGATAATGTAAAGTGACCATAAATTGATATAACCTCGAGGTATCATGATAAAAAAATGTGGATGCCCCCTACATCCTACTGACATGATAATAAATAAGTCCCAACATATACAAGTTCATCAATCATGTATTTGTGTATGCCTGTATCACACTTGAAATAAGTGTGAAACACATGTATATAGGAAATAAATGATATGTTATACATCAACATTGAACTAACAACATAGGTGCCAAGGAGCCAAAAATATAAGTACATGACATATATATTTTTTGATTTTTGAATGTTTTATTTTTTTGGTATTATTGGAATATTTGAAACTAAAAAGACTACCTTATGATTTCATCCAATAGATGATAATAGGTATCTCCCCACTTAGTACATGGTGAAATAAACTAGTGGTACTTACAAGGAACATGCATAGGTGTAATATATGTCACTATAGAATTTGTGATGATCTATATATGTATAATATGACTCTATGGTTTTTGTGGAATAACATAAAGGGTAGGAATATGGGTTCATGGAACTCATCATTGAGTGTTATGTGGTTTCTTTAGAGTATCAATAATTTGAACATGTGTAGGTGCTCTAGATATATGATTATGGTGCATAGTATATGATTATTCTATGGAATCCATTGTAAGTCTCTAATGTAAATATTTTTCAAGTACTGGTTGCCTAATAAATGGGATTGCATTTTGCTTATCATTTTATGGTGGATTAATCTTATTATGCTTGATAATTAACTATCTGGGTATAAATTTCTCTTCTTTAATAGGATGCTCATATGGAACTCTATAAAGTATAATTATTTGATTGTCATGAGTGTATTTAACATACACATGCACTATACAAGGTTTCTATCAATGATTATGTATCTTAGGAGCCCTAGTCACATATCAAAGGTACCCATTGAATGTATAACTAAAAAGGTAGTAACCACATGTGTAAAATCCACCTATAAAGGTAAGTTAATTTCACCAAGAACCTATTGTGAGGTCCCATCAAATGATCTAACTAATCTGGTAGAGAGATGTAAATCATCATTTATATAATTAAAATGCATGAGTAATGTCATGGTATAAACATTTTGGCTTACACCATTATCAATCACAACACCACATATAGGTTATTTATCAAGGTATGATCTAATGAATAAAAAATGAAGATCCAAGTCATCATCCTTAATCTCACTATCTTTGAAGGTAATATAAGGCATCTAAATCATAGAAGGTGTATGCCATGTATAAGTACTAATAATACCATATAGTGGGTTCTCATAATGTGATGGAGGAGGGTGTGTGTTATATATCATTTACACTTTTGAATCCTTATTATAATGATATTGTAAAGGATTGTTAAATATTTTATTTTTTTGATGATCACTAGGTTATGAACCTGAGTCCTTTGGAGGATCATCAAATGTAATATTTTGGTCATTGATGAGGTCTTAGATCTTATAATTCAAGGTAAAACATCTATTCATAAAATTCCTAGGGTCTTGGTGATAATCATAATAAGAATTTACATCATACCCTTTGGGTAGAGGTCTACTCATATCAATCTCTATAAGATTAGGGAGAGATATAATATAACACTCTAATAGCCACAAGATTAATGTAGCAAGAGACTCAGGTAAGCATGTTAATTGTCTTAGTGTTACATTAAATAAGACAAGTCAATTATGATATTGTGAAATTATATTAACCATGGTGGTTTTTTTTTTTGTAGGATCAATATGTTTTACCTTGTAGCTTGATTTAATTGTAAACTTGGTATTAGATGTAGATGCAGATGGTGTGTTTGATACATACTTAAGCTTATTCAATGAAATAAACTTGATTTCACAGTCTCAAATAACAATGCATAAGTCATAAAAATATTTGAACTTTTTGAAAACAATGGACTCATGTAAAGGAGCAAGCAAAAATTTCTTGAATATGTCTTTAATTTTATTTATCTACCATAAGATTGGTCATTTTAGCTAATATTGTCTTGTACCTCAAGACATATTCATTGATAGGTTCATTGGGTCCTTATTTTAATTTTAAAATTTGGGCATAGGAAACCTTTTTAAAAATATTAATGGAAAAGTGTGCCAAAAACTGATCTATAATAGGTTTGATTGCTTTCATGGATTAGAGAGTTATATCATAGAACCAACTCAAAGTAGAGTCCTTGAGGTTCTTTATAAATAATTTTGTCAAAAGTTTATTATTGGAGGCATAATCAAGGCACACTACATAGAAGGATTGAATATGCTACTCAAGATCACCCTTGCCCTCAAAAAATGTGAACTTAGGTGAAACAAAACTAGTTGGTAAGAGGTACAAATATATCTTAGATGAAAGCAAATTATGCAACATATCTTGCAAATTAATGGTAGGAGGAGACATTAAAGCCTTTTGTTCAATATTGGTAACCTTGTCCTCTAAGTTATTTATAACTTAGAGGAGAATTTAAACTGTGTATCCATTAAGATTTAAATTTGGAATTCGGGTATTCATCAAGGGACATGTAAACATGGTAGAGATAGGCATTAAAATTGGTATATGAGTTGAAGCATTTGTTAGCTCCATAGTAGATGTAACAATTGTAGTTTTAGGAAAAAAAGGTTGGAAGACATAATTTATGCTTCTATTAGATGTATTTAGATTCATTGGTATGGAATTAGTTGTAGTACCTTCTAAGGACTCACCATCAAGAGGTGAAGAAGCCTTAGCTTTATCATGATTACTTATTTCATCTCTTATAACATATAAAAATGCATCCATTAAGCCTTTGTTATTATTGAGATGAGTGATTAATGCTTCTTTATCTTCCATTTTAAATTGGGTTTTTGGATCAACATTTTCCATTGCTTTTACAAATGATAAATTCAAAATTTGTAATAAAGTAAAACAATCAAGAAAATAGGAAACAGAGAACCCTAAACCACCTAGGGTTTGGATCTTAAAGATCAAGTTCACCAATTTTTTAACCCTAAATTGGATGTGGACATGTTGGGATAGATAGGTTAAGAATATATAAATGAATAAGCATAAGGGTGATAAATAGATATATAGTAGGCCAAGTAATTACAAAACTCCGATATAACATATACTAATTTTTTTATGCTGAGATATGATAAAAATAGAAAGTATAGCTATGATAGATATTAAAATGACAAATAAATAAGATACTTAGCTAATTCTAATGCTTTTAATGATATGGATATGAAATAGGTAGGAAGTAGACTGGAAAACTATTCTAGAATAATCACCAAATTCTTGATTAAGTGACTCTATAACCACGGACACTTACATTATCTTGGGAAAATTATGTCAATGCTAGTATCTAGATCAAATGTAAGTGTTCATTACATAATTATTAATAAAATTAGATGTGACCACCTAGATACTCTTTGGTTCATCATCACCTTTGATTTAGTGTATTCAAATCTAGGTCATGGACTATTGCTCCTTGTCAAATGATCAAGCCTAGTTCTTTATCTTCATAATGACCTTGGTAAAAATAGGTTAGTGGGATCATGGTGTTGATATGCCCCCAAAACCTCCATGTCAAGGAACACTAACTACATAGCCAATAATATAAAGAGGGCCTCAAACTTATATAGTTCTCCCCTACAGGTTGGCTTGTGTGTGAATCATGCATTATGTGATAAACAAGTACAATAATAACCTATCTTGTAACTTGGAAAATATATATCTTGGCATACTCCTTCAGTAATTTACATCTATAGATGTGTTTTCCATATGATTGATATGGAAATAAGAGAAAATAAGGAATCTTTACTCACTTGAGTACTTAATTGAATGCTCTTTATTATCTATGTTAGGCCTATGCTAGGGGAGTTTAGAGTGAGGGGCGATCATGCATACATTCCAATCTTATCAAGAAAATAACTCACATAATATCACTTAGTATAATCATTAGGATACATTTCATTTGAAAATTAGACGACTTTAGGGCACTAGAAACTTTTGTCATAGTAAGACACTTGTGTTGACGTATGTGTCTATCTAGGACACAAGTGTTCATAGAGTAGGAAAATAGGTATAGGCTCAAAACTTAAAAAGACATAAGATATATAGGTTTTAAGCTTTTTGGGAAAGATAAAAGGCCTAGGTCATCAACATAAGACTGGTTAGACTAAGAGATAGTCTAAGAGGCACAAGAGAGAGTCAATGTGAGACTTGTAGAAGCGGGAAAGGTATAGAACTAAGAGGAACAACCAAGGTCTAAGTTTTGAAAGTATAAAAGACTAAGGTACTATATAATTAATAAATATCATCTACACTTAGGTGTACTTTCTCAATTACAAAAATGAATTTATTGATAACTTTAAATCTTTTAAAGCTTTCGTAGATAAGCAATCATCTCTTCCACATAAATAACTATGCACAAAAAATAGGGTAAAGTATGTATCTAATGCATTTTAGGATTTTTGTATAAAACATGGCATATTAAATTAGTTCATAGTATCCTACACCCATCAAAATAATGGTATTATAGATCAAAAGAATCACACTTTGAAGAAGATGGAAAACTACATGATTCACTCTAGAGTTGTAACTAAATACTGGGTTAAAGACAAATTATGTAAATTATATCTAGAGCCACATTCCTCATAAGGAAGCACAAATAAAAAATTGAATAAAATTGGATGGGGATGAATCCTGATGTATATAGTTTTCATGAAATATGAGTACTACATGGGCATTTTTTCCTAATGCAAAGTGTAAGGCTATGGAGAAGAAGAGCATACCAATTATATATGTTGGATATTATGATGATGCCAAAATATATTTACTACATATACTCATAAATCATGATGTATTTTTTAGATAGGATGCCAAATTTGATGAGAGTTTTTGTAGACACTATTTTTGAATTATATAGTAACTTAGTCTTGTACACTTGGAAAACTTAGACCTTGGTTTTTCCTCTCAATTATATAACTTTTTTTCTTCCACAAGTCTCACATATACTCTCTCGTATGCCTATTCACCTAGTTATTAGTTTGACTAATCTTATGTTGATGACCCAAGCCTTATATATTTCCCATAATTATTAAAACATTCTTACCTTATGATTTTATAAGTTCTAAGTCTATACTCTCTTTCCTAATCCCTATATACTTGCATCTTAGATAGATAGCTATATCAACGTAGGTGTCTTAATTTGACATAACTGTCTAGTGCCCTAAAGTCATCTAATTTAAAAATAAAACATATCTTAATGGTCAACCTAAGTTATTTAATGTGAGTTATTTATCCAAAGGGATTGGTATAATTACAAGATCAACCCTCTTTCATTCCTCACTTAAAAACTTCTTACCTACTCACTAGGAAATTTACAAAATGCATTCAATCAAGAACTCAATTGAGTAAAAGTTCCCTATTTTATCTTATTTCCATATCAGTCATAGGGAAAACACATACATATGTCTAAAGTATTGAAAGAGTAACCTAAGATCTATATTTTCCAAGTTACAAGATATGTAACTATTGTACATGATTTCCACATATTTCATGACTCACACACAAGCCAATATGTAGGGGATAACTAAGTAAGTCTGAGGCCCTCTTCATAGTATTGGAAATATAGGTATCCATCTTAATATAGGCATCTTTGAGGCAGCTCAACACTGTGTATGCACTAACCCATTTTTACCACAACCACTATGAGGTAGAAGAACTAGGGTTTTTCTATTTGACAAGAGATAGTCCATGGCCTAGATCTGAATACACTAAGTGAAGAAAATGAAAAAAAAAAAAAAAAAACATCTAGGTGGTCCTATCCTATTAAAAAAATTATTCTATATAGGACACCTATGTCCAACCTAAACACTAGCATTGACACAACTATCTAAGGCTAATGCAAGTATCTAAGGCTATAGAGGAAATAAATATAAAATTTGGTGACTTTTCTAGAATATTATCCTAGTCTAATTCCTACTTATTCCATATCCATATTTGTATTAGCATTAGAACCAACTAAGTATTTTATTTATTTTTAATTACTATATTTATCATAGCTTTACTTTCCATTTTTAGAATATCTCACTATAATAAATTTAACATATGTTCTATTTGAGTTTTTTAATTAATTGGCCCATTATAGATTTGTTTATCACCCTTGTTCTTATTCATGTCTATATTCTTAAGCCTAGAACCCATTAATCTAGATTTTTAGGGTTAAACATTTAGTGAACCTAATTCATATGAATGGAAACATTTTTGCTTCCTAAGGTTTTTAGGTAGTTAGGGTTTTAAATTGTTGTAATTTTCTATTTCTTACTTATATTATTTTACATGCAACCTAGGCATAACCTTAGATTGGGAGGTGTGCATATTGAACACATTGAGATTTCCCTTATAATTATTAATATGTATAAATCTAATAAGGGACCTAATCCTATGTATCATACTGATACCAATGTTGATAATGAAAAACATACTGATGAGGTTATCATATAACAAGATTATGATAATGAATACCATGAGTCTAATGAGACCAATGAACATGAGCAAATAAATCATGAGAAATTTCAAGTAATTGCCTTATTTCATGAGTGTATTAGTCAAAACCCTAAATATATTGATGAAATCCTAAAAACTATATTACAAACTAAAAAATAAAAAATCATAGATAACCAAGCAAGTCCATCTATTGATCCTGCTATTAGAGATATGAGTCATCACCATATACCAAAAACCCTCCCCTTGAGCACATTACCACTTAATAATTATAATGGGGGAATGGGATATGTATTTAAACCTTTTTTTTCATAAAAATACTATTTCTACATCTTGCATAGGAACACTAAATGATTCAACACAAATACTAGTTTTAATGCTTATTACTACTAAAACCATGCTCACTTCTCCATTGGTGACTAATAAAATTTATAATTAAACCCAAATGAATCTAAATTTCAAACACTCCTTCAAGTTATAAATACCTTAGAGGATAAGGTTATAAACATTAAACAAAACAATTTAAAGTATCTTGATTCTCCTCATGTTATTGATTCCTAATATGTGTTACATAACCCTCTTGCATGTGAGATACATTTGAACTCTTTGCCATATAGGTTTTTTTCACCTAATTTCCCATTTTATGATGGAAAGGGTGGTCCTAAGAAATATCTTCAATCTTTATATGCATCATGCCTTGATTATGCCTCCAATGATAACATCTGACCAAATTATTTCCAAGGAGCCTCAAGGATTATGCTTTGAGGTGGTTTTATGATTTACCTTTCTAATATGTGAATGCATTCAAACCTCTTAAAGATTATTTTTTCCAACCCTTCTATATTAACAATTCCAAAAAGGTTTCTTATGCCCAAATTACAAAAATCAAATAATGAACCAATGAACCTATCACTGAATGTGTCTTGAAGTACAAGATAATGTTTGATGTTGATATTTTTGAGCCAAAAATGTCAAAACAACTTGTAACCTAGGGGGGACCCATTAATGTTTTAGGAAAAGAGCCTTAAAATGACACAAGATAACCTTTTCCAAACCTAATGAAAATTGGAGATTTGTGTACAATTTAAAACTTGAAAAATTACAAATTGTAATCAAACCTCCACTTCCTGCTTTTCATATACCCAATAGATACTAAAGATTTGAGTACAATTTTAAAATTTAAATGTTGTAAATTGAACCCCAAACCTTCACTTCCCACTCATCAAATGTCCAATAGAAATTGTAACCCAGATTACAATTTGTAACTTGTAAAATTATAAATTACAATCAAAACCCCACTTTTTGCCATTCATTATACCTATAAAAACTAGAACTCTGATTGTAATTTGCAACTTGGAAAGTTGAAAAGTGAAATAAAAGTTCCATTTTCTACTAACTACCTTTCCTATATAAACTAGAACTCTGGTTGTAATTTTAAACCTACAAAGTTACAAATTGTACCTTAGGATCCACTTTCTTGCTTCCATTTCACCAAACCTCCCAGTGGAAAGGGGAGTCAGAATGCAAAATGCAAATTTGAAAAATCTCAAAATTGTACCATGAATCTAAAACTCTGAAACTCCCATTAATTTTTCCCAACCACCAACCTAATTAGTATTTATTTTGAGGTTGTATTAAATAAATTAGGTTTTTTCTAAAGTCATTATTAACATTGTAAATAGATTTTGAGTTCTATCTGTAAGGAAACCATGGCATGCCTGACCAACACCATACCTCAACAATACTATACCAAGCCATGACCACCATTTCCATATTCTAACAAATGGTATTCATATATTTTCCTCTCATGTTTTTTGTCTACCATTATCTATGTTAAGCTGCGCATACTATGAATTCGTACTAATTTTCCTATCTTATAGTAGATCTAAGGTTTTATTTTACTTTCTTACATTTTCCCAAAGTTGTTTGCATTTATTGAATTATTACCAAAATATTTTAAAACATTTACCTATCTTGTGAAAAATCTAGGTATTTGGAAATTTGTTTAAAATCTAGAATATTTTCTTAAGATCCTTTACATATACCCCATAGAGATTTGACTTGTAAAAATAAATCTGAGACCCTATAGAGATTTGACCTATAAAAATAACCCCAAAACTCAACAAAATATCTCATTGTAAAATCAAATCCAAATCCCCATCAATGATTTTACCTATAATATCAAGCATTAAACCCTACCAAAATTTTTGTTAGACCTTGTAAGTGCATTTTGAAAAGACCATAACCCACTAGACTTTTTACCTACAATAGCAACTCCAAAACCCACCAAAATTTTTACATGCAATTGTAATTCCATAACTCAGCAAACCTATAGTTGGTTATACCACATCAATTTTTACATAACCTATGTCAGAAAAATAAATTAAGTTCAAATCTAAGGGACTTGGTGTCCCACTCAGTCTGGATTCCAACACAAATGAGATCACAGAAATGGATATAGGTCACACAAACCTAGCTAATTTTTGGACAAGAGTAAATTCTAAATTAAAAAATGATTGGATTCAAAGTATTTATGATAGTGAAATACCCTAGGAATAAACCTTCCCACTATCAGTCAAGATCCTTGAGCTTATGCTCACATTGACAAAGAACTTTGATGCATAAAAAAGGGAATTAGTGAATGATAAGGGAGAAAATATTCTAAACTTAGACATTGATTTCATTGACACCATATTAGTGATTTTGGAGTATGAGAGTTATCTTTATATAACCATTGACTCATCTAAGAAGTTCTATCAAGATAATAACACTACATATCTAAGGATTCTAAATAAGTAATGGATGAAAGTTTCTAGACACACATTTACAAGACTACTTAAAACCCTGGAAATAATAGACTTCAAAGATGAAGTGGGTGATATAATCATACTCTTACATAGAGTAATTAGGCACTTGGATTCTAAGAAATATCAAGATTAGATGTACTAATATATCCAGGTGATCCACCAAAATAAATAATATATCCTTTAGGTCTTGTTGATTTTTGACTTCATCCACAAACAATTGATGGAAGTCCAAACCACAAGGAAGTTTTATATGACTTCATATTTGGTCTATATATTAACAAAGGGGAGGGCATTTTTAGGGTTGAACACAGTGCTTGACCAAATCAAAAATTTGTTTAACTATAACCCTGAACTCACCCTTGAGGCAAGTAGATAACATTTTAGAAGGGTAAATGATGCATTCATATACTTCATAATTGTTTTTGATAAGGATCTAGAAAAGAGGAGATTATCTTAGGCCAAAAATTCTAAGATCACAAATTAGGGATTGTATTTCATTCATTTCCCAATATATTCATATATAAAAGTAGGGGGATTCAGTGGTTGTCCTTATACCCTTCCAAGGTATGTATGTGATAGATGGGATCTAATGGATCTTGTGAGGTAACTTGTAGAGACTCATAAATTATTGTAAAGCAAACAAAAATTAGGAATCCACTTCCCCATCAACATAAGGAGGTATACATGCCCTTCCCTATCAAAATCCAAATGTGCAAATGCTAAGATGTCTCAAATGAACTTAACATCTCTTGATGTAAGGCCATTTTATGATGTGACTGGTAACATTACCATTATATTAGGGATCATAAAATATTCCCATGTTCCCTATTACAAAGATTATTAGTAAGACATGCAAGATGAAGAGGAAGTAAGACTAAGAGATTATTCTAGGATGACCCTAGAGCAAATCAAAACTTATAACATGGTACCAATCTCTAAAAACTTAATAGATGATGAATCTCTAGTTGATAGGGTTTATTTTGATAACAAGATATTTTCTCAACCTCTTTCATTAGTCAAATGGTCCATACTTGAGTCCTTCTCATTAATAGATGGGACCACCTATGTGATAAATAGAATAATTAACTAGCTATGGAGCAAAAGAGTCAAGGTCACCAAGGAGACCTTGAGTATTAGTGATAAGTTAAAAAAGGTAAAGGAGAAGGCTGAGGTAATAACAATAGGGGGCAAAACCCAAGTAGAAAAAACATACATGCTAGTGGTATCATCAAGAGAAAGCATAAATAAAAAGTTGAAAGAGGATAATCTAGTAGCCAAGAGGCAATATCACCTCAAATAGATCAATCAATGCCAAATTCCATCAAGGACAACACTACTACTCGATTAAAAATAGTTCCCATTCCTATTTATATCATTTTATCAACTATAGTACCTCATCCTCCTATCTCCACTCCATAATCACCTCAAACAATTGCCCCCTCCTTTTTCACTAGTTTACCTATGCTAGTGGCTCCGTTGTAAATAAGCCAATTAACACAATTGGACACTCAATCTTCAATTTCTCTCCCCTCTTCCACAATTCCTTCCATATCATCCCCGATATCCCCCACTATTCTATTAATCACTAACACTACCCATAAGTCCCACTAGCCATCCTAACCACTAGGGTATTTACTGCTATATTTTCATCTCCCATCACTTTCCCTATTTCATCAACTCTAATTATTTGCACCACGTTGATTGATTCATTCACTGCCCTAGATTCCATAATTCCATAAGTTCCCCTATTTCAACTACCCATGCCTAACCCCCCACTTATGTCACTTCTAGGTCCCATACCCCTAGTAGGCACATCCATTTCCACTACACCCATTTCTTCTATTTCTAAAATAACCCAAACCCCTACTAAGTAGGTAGATATAGAGGAAATAATTTATATAGCTATGGCTACTCAGCTCATAAATGGGGGAAATATTGATAAAAACTCAATTGAGGATTTAATGTCCATATTAGTGATAGATATAACACTTGTCACAATAACCACCAATGTAGTAACTTTAGCTATAGATTCAAATATAATAGTGCCAAGTTAATAGGATACCACTTTAAGATCTCTAGTGCAATCAATAGGGAAGAAATGGAAACTAATGGTGTCACCCAACATAATGGACTTTAGTCTATTAGAGGCATCCAAAATATCAAAATCAGGCCTCAAAACCATATCTAGGATATTATATGATTCATTAGGGGATAAATATGTAGTAATTTAAGTCCCCTCACTAGACAAACAAAAATATCTAGTGGCGGGGGATTATCAAATATCCAAAGTGCACTTGGGTCATCCTACAAGAGAGGGATTGAAACATGACATTTAGTCAAGCATTATATCTCTTTTTGAGAATATGGATAGTGAAAAGGTCACAAAGGATGAATTGAAGAATAAAGTTAAACAATTCACAATAATTTTGAAGAATTTTATGTAGCCAGTAGCCCAACTTACATAGTCTCTTGCCTAGTTACCTAATAAATAAACACTTGAACTAGTAACATAGATAAGCAGTATGGGAAGGGCCATAAAAGACTAGGCAAAAGATATCATGAAATGAAATAGAGTAATTGAGATAATAATGGACTACTACAAAACTCTAAAGGATGATCAAGCATATTTGAAAGAGAAATAAGCAAATATGAGGAAGAGATTGAAAGGTTGAACCTATTTTTCCCAAAATTTCAAGCTTTTGACCTAATTGAAATTGATACCCTCATTGTAGAGAAGATATTGAAAAGTGATGAAAAGAATGAGGAACTAGATAGGGAAACCAATTTTAGACTTAGAATACTCACTTATAATATTAATAAGGCCAAGGATACATGTGATAAGGCCACATATGCAATCTATGACATTAAGGATTTTCTCAGTAGACTATCATGTGAAGCAATGGATCAACAATATCAGATCTTTTTAGTTTTAGAAGTTTAAGACAAATTCAAAGGAGTGGTCAAAAGAGAGTCAACATGGGATACAACATTCAACTTAAGTTCTATCCATTGGTTCATTAGGTATTATAATACACTTGATCAGATGGGGAAATACACTCAAGTATACATGGCTACATATAGATAACTCTCTAACATGATGGTATAATGTGAAATAAGTAACCTATATTAACTTGGTCCTAATGAAAATCACCTCCAAGAGATCTTCAAAAGTTTTCATGCCTACATTGAAAAAATACAAGCAAAGAAGGATAAACAATCTTCGAAGGTTATGGTTGTAGATTGATTATTTCAAAAAAATACAATATGTAGATTTCATTCCTTTATTGTAAGAAACATTGCAAGGATGCAAATTGTAACTATTATTTTGGAAACTCTTTTTGAGAAAGAGCCACTTGTAATTTTTAGGTATCTTTTTTAATAGGCTAAAAAGTTGTAAAAGTGCAACTTATAAATTACACTTTTATTTTTGACAAGGTTTGAGTTGTTTAACATTTCAAAAACTCACATTATAATTTTAAATTCACATTTTGTCAAATTTGTAAAAGTCTCAACTAAAAAATAAAAGTTAGGTTTTTCAAGTTATAACCTAAAATACCTAAAAGATTTCAACTTTTTAAAGTGTTAGTTCATTTTGGTGCTTCATTCTTTGGAAAACATAAAAATAGTTGAACTAAAGACAAGGAGGACATTTTCATGAAGATTCAATAGATTTATCTATGCCTCCAACACATGTTGAAGTACCCAGTAGTTGTATGTTCTTATTCTAATCATTTACCTCACTAAGGATGTCATTCTAGATAGAAGATCACACTATTTGCATGAGGTTTTCTAGACTTTTTTCCTCTTTAACTATGTGTATGGTTTTGGTAACTACCTCTCTTTTAAGAGAGATTTTTTTTATAAATATGGGTACCATGGCATACTCCATTTTATCTTTTTTCTATTGGAGAAATTATTATGCATTTTAAATAATTGATCTACATGTTGTAACCTAGATAATGATAATATATTGAAGTTTTACCTTCCTTTTCTATGTTATATTTGTGTATTCATGGCTATTTGTCAAGTTTATTAATGTTTTGATTCTTGTTTCACTCAAAAAAATTCATCCATAGTATTATTTTTCCCTTTTGAAAAGTTGTTTGATTAGAAATAAATAATCTTGTTCCTTATATGATAAGTGCCCAATATTACCTTTGTTTTCATAATTTCATAAGTTTGTGCTCTAATATATTTTAATATATTTATTATTATATGATGTTCATATAAATCAAGCATTAATTTCCACTATTATTTAATGCAATCACCATTTTCTAGTTTACAAAGTCATTTCTAAAACTCTTTTCCTCACAAATCAAATGTTAGTTAGGAGCAAGATCACTAAGAAGCAATATTTAACATAATTGGTAATATATTAGTTGCAATAAACTTAGTGAAAGGAAGGTGGTCTTCTCTAGAGGTTCACTTCAAATTTTTAAGGTCCCACATCTTAGAGGTGATCCCATTATGTCATTATATTTCCCATAATTTTCTCATATCACACAACATGCAATAACACAAAGATAGGTGCAAAATCTAAGTGATAATAATTTATGGCACACTCGATGGGACCCAAAGATCATAACTAAGAGATTTTTTCTATTCTCATCAAGCATTATATGAGCCTCATATATATTTAAAAATCAATTGGTGACTCTACTAGCTTATGGATCGAAGAAATCCAAGGTTACATATGTCAAAGATATAGACAGGTCATCTAGTAAGGTAAGAAAATTGACTTGGAATAATTATAATTTATATATAAAAATAAATCAAGATAAATTGTACCTTAAACTAGAGTATATCCTAAAAATCTATTTTCATATCCTACAAATACCCATATTAATTTCATACCTCTTATTATGGCTTTGAGAAATCAAAATTTTATAGCCTTTAGTAGAGGCATCCCACTTCACTTGGCTCAATATGATGATATACCCACCTTGGATCTGAAAATCCTTCTGTATTTTACTGGTGAAACTTTCACCACTCCCATGGAACATATACAAGACATTGCTAATATTTTTTCAATTCAAAATATAGTACAAGAAAATGTTGCAATCAAAATTTTCATTTCCTCATTTAAGGGTAAAGCCTTACGATGGTATAGAGGTCTGATTACCAATTCCATTTATGCTTGGGATGACCTATGGACTACACTATGCATGGAATTTGAAGATTAGAGTGACCACTTCTTCCTAGTTGAATAACTAACCACTATTCAATAAGCTCTTCTTGAGTTCATGAGCGATTTTAATTTTTGCGTATAAAAGACATGGAATAGAATTTCAACATTGGTCCAGCCAACCCCAAATAATGCTTTCCTATATTACTTGAGATATTTTAATAGTGATATATCTATTGTTATTTAGTCAATGGGTAGTACCACACTCCCTAATTCCTATGAAATTATAATAAGGGTATAAAATTACGTAATTCATGATGGAAAAATTGCCCCATGGCTTCCAATGCCTCTATTTCTAAAAGTGCATCCTATGCAACCTACTATTGCCTAAATTATTACCACAATCAAGGAAAAAGCTTTAAATCTTACTCCGACTAATGATTTACATGAGGTTGATTCACTTCTTAAAAGCTTTGGCAATGAATTAGTAATAATGAAAAGGTAGCAATCTAAAAACTATAGGCCTAATCAACAAGCTAACCAAACATACCAACCTAATAAGTATCCATACCAAGGTAATTCATATCCACAAAGTCAAAAAATTCAATAAAAATCTTTGAACATCCATGCTCTACCTACAATAAGTAATTCTAAATCTATTATACCTATTCCAAATAACTTAGCTTAAGAATATGAGTGTTGTTAACCTTATACTCAACCACATAATTTTTAATTCTTATCCTAATGGTGTCATTAGTCAAGCCTTGATGGTGTAAAGCATATTAAATACTCAAGTATATCAAGAATAATCTACTTCCTGGCAGGAAGATACACAAGAGAATACTCAGAATGAAGCTACTCTTTTAAACTAGTAAGAAGAGGATTTTAATAGTATACGTCATGAGGAAGCACTAATAAATGGTGGTATTTTAGTGGCAAAAAATACATGCTTTAAGAAGAGGGAAATATAAAATGATCAACCACCTAGGGTTGAACAAGATATAACTTCTAAAGTTGTATAAGGAAACATAGTTCAGAGACCACCTAGTGTGCCAATGGGCCAATTAAAGTCAGCATTATTGACCCCAAATCTCATGAAAGAAGACATAGCTCCCATAAAGGCACCAGGAAAGGTCATTAACATTACTTTTAGTATTGTAGAATAAATTAAGAATATTAATTTAAATGTCACCATGTGGGAAGCACTGTCTATTCTAGCATAGAGGGACTTGCTATAGGAAGCTTTGAGAAACTTCCAAATAACTTATAAGGTTCCAACTAAGGGATCCACTTCTACAGTTAATTTATATGAACTACAAATTTCCACCAAAGTAAGAAAAAATGGTAAGCCTCCCCATTTTTAAATTTCACTCATAGTTAGGAAACATCTCACATATAATTGCACGGTAGAGTTAGGGAATAATAGTTCTGTTATGCCTAATAAAAATATTGATGCTCTTGGTATTAAGTATACACCCATCACAAAGGTGTGGTTCAATTCTATGGGACTATTATTTAAATATTTAAGACTATAAAAGGTTTAAACCTTACCATAAATGCATTTCTAATCTTGTTAATTTTAGAAGATATATTAGTTATTAACCTACCCCTTATTTTTATATCTACCTTTCCAAAGACTTCTCTATAAAAATGGGAGGGTATTTATCTACTGTCTAGTCCCACATGTTACTTAGGATGAGATATGGAATGAGAGTGATAATAAGATCTGAGCCAATTGATAAAGACCATATTGAGCCATATAATCTTATCCTTGTGGCTATGAATTTCACATTGCAAGATCAAGAAGAAGAGTTTGACCATGAGGTTGCAACACATGTGGAAGAAATTCTAGACACTCATCTAGATAAATGGGGATCAGCTCACCAATTTGATCCTTATGATTATGTAAAAGAAACTAGGCTAGGTATCTATTTCATTCATGAAAAGGATGAAATCAATTTGAATCTTTTAATACTAGCTGAGGATCTCTAGGGAATGTGGAAACTATTCTTTAATGGGTCAAAAATAAAGAATGGTGCAGATGTAGGTATTGTTTTGATATCTCAAAAAAATAATAATTATTTCTATTCTTTAAGACTTTAGCTCAGCTATACTAACAATGTAGTTGAATATGAAGTATTTATTTGAGGTCTATATCTTGCCAAAGAAAGGGGAATATAGTCACTACAAGTATTTGGTAACAGTGAGCTGATTGTTCACCAAGTAATATCTAATAGCATAACCAAAAATAACTTGCTAATATCTTACAAACATAGGGTTTAAGATCTATTAGAAGACTTTACTACTTTAAACATTCAAGTAGTACCAAGAGCACAAAATAAGGATGCTAATCATATGGCCTCAATAGGCTCTTAATATAACTTACCTAAATAAATTAAGAAGAACAACCAGCATGTAAAGTTGATAGTAAGATCATCTATTCCTGACAATTCAACCAACTAACAAGTTTTTGATAATGATTAGTAAAGTATGATTTTTTTGAGAGAGGAGGCTGAATTCCTAGATAAAAATTTGTCAAGACTCCAAGATCAATATGGAGATCAAGTCATTTAATTGAAGACAAACAAATTACCAATGTGCTTTATTACTTTGGAAAGTATATTCAACTCTAATGATCAATTAAAAGATGAAAATAAGAATATAATGGTTAAAAGACTACAAGCCAGTAATAATTTTAGAGGGAAAAATATTGAATATTAGAAAAGTATGTATGCTTCTAAAAGGTAGTATTTTGTTGAGTTGTCTCATGAATTTGATGATAAATTCACTTAGAGTTATAAATATCTAAGGGGGTTTGACCCTAGCTTATCTCAACACATAATATATCTTGACCCAAATACCAAGCTTGTTAGACAAAAATAGAGACCAATCAATCCAAAAATAAAACCCTTGATGAAGAGTGAGATGTCCAAATTGATAGAGGCTAATATCATTTTCCCTATGAAACACTAATCCTGGGTTGCTAAATTCGTATCTACAAGGAGAATGAATGGTGAAATCATGTTTTGTGTAGATTTCAAGGGCCTAAACAAAGCATCCCTAATGGATCATTATCCCCTTCTACCCATAGAGAAAATTCTTCAAACTATGCCAAGATCTGAAAGGTTTTCCCTTCTAACAATTATTTAGGAAATAACTAAATCCTAGTATAGGAATCAGACCAGTTCAAGATTGATTTCACTACAAAATGGGGCATATATGTCTATAAAAAGATGCCTTTTGGTCTAACTAACAATGGTGATACATTCTAAAGAGCCATGGATATGACTTTTAGAGTTTTGATAAATGAGAGGATTTTGGTATACCTAGATGACATCACTGTTTATTCAAAACATGTTGATGCACACCTAGATCACCTTGGGAAAGTTTTTTAAAGGTGCAGAGAGTTTGAAGTTTCCCTCAATCCAAAAAAGTGCATTTTTGTAGTTTATGAAGGTAAACTACTAGGACACATTATTTTAAAAGTGGGTCTTATAATAGACCCAAATAGAGTAAGTTTTATATCTTCACTAACACTTGTGAGCCATAAAAAGGGATTACAAGGTTTCCTAGGAAAGATCAAATTCATAAGAAGGTTCATTCTAAATTTTGACTCCATGGCCAAGCCCGTTACTACCATGCTTAATAAGGGTGTCATTTTTAGCTAGACATAGGAAGGAAAATATAGTTTTGAAGCCATTAAGGAGGCTATTCCTCAAGATCCTACCCTTATCAACCCCAACTAAGAGAATGATTTCATTATCTATGCTTTTGGAGGAGAAGGTAATGTATCAACTATTTTGACCCAACATAATAAGGAACAGTTGGATTAGCTAATATATTTATTTAATCAATCCTTGAAGGATTATGAAGAAAAATATATTTTTGTGGAGAAGAAAGTATATGCTATAATAAAATCTCTAAAACTTTTCAGGCATATGCTCTCCATCAATAAAATTCACTTGATGGTTAGTCACCAAAGCATGGAGTTATTAATCTAGGAAATAAATGAAAAAAGAGTAGGATGGATCAAAAAAGTCATGGAATATGATGTGAACATAAAAATTATAAAGCTCATAAGAGGAAAGGGCTTATGAGAACAATTAGCTTCTGATATAAAGACTACCAAGGTAGTATCTGATGTAGTATACTCTCAACATACATTCCATCTAGTTGATCCACCTCTATTAAATAACTAGATATATGATATGACCATCTTCTTGTAGACTAGTGGGTACCCATATGACTTCCAATAGTCTAAGAAAATGTATTTTAGACTCCAATCTATTCCTTATGTTCTTCTTAATGAAGTATTGTTTAAGAAAGATTTGAATGGAGTCATGTTGAGGTGCATCGAGCATGATCAAATTATCAAGGTGATCAAGGAGTTTCATGATGGTCCATAAGGTGGACATTTATATGTAAGAACCACTACCATCAAAATAATGAGTGAAGGCTATTATTAGCCTACCATATTTAAGGATTCCCATCAATGGGTAAGGAATTTTGATATTTGTGCTTACTTTATAGATAATAAAAAATTATCAGCTCTCCCTCTCAAAGCAATCCAAATTGACCAACCATTTTCTCAATGGGGATTTGATTTTATTAGAAATATCAATCTAACATTGAGTACAGGCCACAAATGGGTCCTTATAACAACTGATTATTCAACTAGATGGACTGAAGTAGTTGCCCTAAAATATGCCATGGATGCATCTATCTTAGAATTCATGGATGGGATTGTCACAAGATTTGGTTTTCCTTACACTATTATCTCGGACAATGCCAAAGCTTTTGTGGGCACTCAAGTGAGTTAATGGAATATAAGGCATAATGTATACCTTAATACTTTATCCAATTATTAGCTATAAGGTAATAACTTGGATGAGTCTACAAATAAAAATCTCATAAGGATTATCAAAAAGACAATAGAAAACAACCAAATGACATGGCACACAAAGTTAAAATTAGAACTTGGGGATCATAGGATCACTCCTAAGAGATCCATTTGTAATTCTCCATTCATGTTGGTATATTAAATGGAAGTTAGAGTTTTGTTGTCAATTGAGTTACCATCTATATAACTCAATCATCAGTTGGAATTGTTTGAAAAGGATGAAATGAAAATAAAATTGGTGAAACTCATAGAGTTAGAATAAGTCAAGAACCAGTCAATGAAAGTTCTAGAGGTAAATCAGGCTAAAAAAGATTAATTTAAAAAAAAAATCATCCAACAAAAGCTTCAACAAAGGAGACATGGTTCTAAAATGGGATGCTAAAAGAGCTAAACTAGGTAGGCATACAAAGTTTGATGCTATATGGAGTGGTCTATATATCATAACTCAGTGAAAAAGAGTAAATGCATTCTAGTTATCCAAGCTCTATGGATCATAAATACTTATCCTATTTAATGGGATATACCTCAAATCTTTCTTATGAGGTTAGAATTCTTTCCAAAAACATTCTATTTATTAGGTTTAGTTGGTTTCCCCAAATAAGTGCTTTCACACAAGTTAACTCATTAAAAGATTTTATTTCACCCCAACCTCTACTTCCCACTTATTAAATGTATAGAAAAAACCAAAACTTTGGTTGTAATTTATAACTTATAGACTTGTAAATTACAATCAAAACTCTACTTTCCACTATTCATTATACCTATGGAAACTAGAACTCTAGTATCAAATTACAACTTACAAAGTTTCAAAGTGCAATCAAAGTTATGATTTTTGTTGACTACCCTTCCCATGTAAATTAGAAATAAAGTTATAAATTACACCTCAAGGTCCATTTTCTTGCTTCCATTGCATAAAGCCACAAATTAGAAAGCGGAGGGTAGAGTACAAATGCAATTTTTCAAAATTACAAATTGCATCATAACTCTAAAACTTTGAAACTCTTACTATTTTTCCCAACCACCAACCTAATTGGAATTTATTGTAGGGTTATATTAAAAATTTTAGGTTTTTTACAAAGTCATTGTTAATGTTAAAAATTAGATTTCAGGTTCTAAGCATAAGGAAATCACGCCACACCTTACCAATGTCACGCCTCACCAATACTATACCAAGCCATGACTACCATTACCATCCTTTGCAAATGGTACTCCTCTATTTTCCTCCCATGTATTTTTGTTTACCATTATCTCTGTCAAGCTAAGCATACTTTGAATTTGTGCCAATTTTCCTATCTTGTAGAAAATTTAGGGCTTTCTTTTTCTTGCTTGCATTTTCCCAAAGTTGTCTACATTTATTGAGTTTTTATCAAAATATTTTCAAAAATTTACCTAGCTTGTGAAAAATCTAGGGTTTTGGAAAGTTTTTTCAAAATCTATAATATTCTCTCAAGATCCTCTACATAGACCCCACAAAGATTTGAGTTACAAAAATAATTCTTATACTCCATGGAAAATCCTATTGTAAAATCAACTCCAAATCCTCATCAAGGATTTTACCTACAATATCAAGCCTTAAACCCCTTAAGAACTTTTTTTGGACCTTGTAAGTGTATTTTGTAAAGTCTAAAACCTATCAGACTTTTTACCTATAATAGCAACTCCAAAACCCATCGAACTCTTTACTTATAATTACAAATTAAAAACCCACCAACTCTATAGTTGGTTTTCCCACATCAATTTTTCCAAAACCTATGTATGAAAAATAAATTAAGTTCAAATATAAGGGACCCAGTGTTCCACTTAGTTTAGATTTCAACACAAATGAGATCAAAGACATGGATCTAGGTCACACAGACCTAGCTATTTTTTGGAGAAGAGTAAAAGCTAAATTTAAGAATGATTGGATTATAAACATTCACAATAGTGGAATACCCTAGGAAGCATCCTTCCTACTATGAGTGCATATCCTTGAGCTTGTACTCATATTGGCAAAGCACTATGATGCATAAAAGAGGGAAGTAGTGAATGATAGGGGAGAAAATATTCTAAACCTAGACCCTAACTTTATTGACACCATGTTCCTAATTCAAGAGTATGATATTTATATTAATATAACACATGACTCATCTAAGAAGTTATATCAAGATAACAACATTGTATGTCTAAAGATCTTGAATAAACAATGGCTAATAGTATCTAGACCCACATTTACAAGACTACCTAAAACCCTGACAGGAATAGACTTCAAAGATGAAGTCGGTGATATAATCATACTATTTCATAGAGTAACTAGGAACCCATATGCTAAGAACTATCAAGATTAGATGTACCAATATATTTGGGTGATCCACGAAAATAAATAGTATATCCACTTAGCCTAATAGATTTTTGACTCCATCCCTAAATAATTGATGGAATTCTAAACCATAGGGAAGTATTATATGACTTCATATTTGGTCTACATATTAACAAAGGGGAGGGAATTTCTAAGGTTGAACACAGTTCTTGACCAAGTCAACAAGGTCTTTAACTATTAACCTAACCTCACCCTTGAGGCAAGTAGATAATATTTAAGAAGGGTAAATGATGCGTTCATATACTACATCATAATTATGTCTGATAAGGAGCTAAAAACAAAATATTCTTTGAGGCAGTAACTTTTGAGATCATAAATTAAGGATCATATTTCATTTAATTCCTAACATATTTCTACATCAGAGTAGGAGGATTTAGTGGTTGTCCTTTACCCTTCTAATGTATGTAAGTGACAAATGGGCTTTAATATAACTTTTGAGGTACCTTGTAGAGACTCACAAATTGTTTTCAAGTAAAAATAAGTTAGGAATCCACTTCCCCATTAGCATAGGGAGGTATACATGCCCTTACCTATCAAAATACAAATGTGTATATGCCAATATGGCTCAAATGAACTTAAGATCTCTTGATGCAAAGACATTTTATGATGTGACTAGTAACATTACCAGTATATTAGGGATGACAACATATTCCCATATTTTTATTATGAAGACTACAGGGAAGATATGAAATATGAAGAGGAAGTGAGATTAAGAGATTATTCTAGGATGACCTTAGAGCAAATCAAAACTTATAACATGGCACTAGTCTCTGAAGATTTAATAGATGATGAATCTCTAATTCTTAGGGTTTACTTTGATAATAAGATCTTTTCTCAACCTTTTCCATTAGTTAGAGTCCATACCCAAGTCCTTCTTATTGATGGATAGGACCACCCATGTGATACATAGAATAATTAGCTAGCTAAGGAGCAAAGGAGTCAAGGTCACCAAGGAGACCTTGAATATTAGTGATAAGTTAAAAGACGTAAAGGAGAAGGGTGTGGTAATAATAGTAGAGGGTTATAGTAGTGAAACCCAGGAATAATAAGTAAACATGTCAGTGGTATCACATAAGAGGAATTAGAAATAAAAGGCTAAAAGAGGACAATCTAATAGATAAGAGGCAACATCACCTCAAATAGATCAACCAATGCCAACTTCCATCGAGGACACAACTACTACTCAATCAAAAATATTTTCCCTTCATATCTCTACCATTCCATAAAATACAATACCTACTCCTCCTATCTCCACTCCATAATCACCTCAAACAATTACCACCTCCATTTACAATAGCTCACCTATGCCAGTGACTCTATTGTCAATAAGCCAATCAACATAATTGGACACTTAGGATTTACTTTCACTTCCCTCTTCCATAATTCCTTCCATCTCATCCCCAATATCCACCACCACTCCATTAATCACTTGTTAGGGTATGGAGCTAAGAGCTTCACCCATGAGCAAGTGCAGAAGTTGCAGGCATTACACAGTCACCAACGATAGTCTAGAGGAGACCCAAGGTGACCGACGTCGGTCAAGGAACAGACCAGGGTCGGCCGATGTCGCAAGTTTGAGCTAGCAGGGACCAACATCGGTCACCTGTGTAAGAAGAATCTAATTTTGTGTGTGACCAGAATGTTTGCATGTTAAGGAATGAACTGTTGGTTAGTTAAGTCCGTGTTTCTATTTTAAGTAGGACTGAAATTAGAGCCCTTGTTTGGAGGTGCATCTATTGGTTGTAAGTGCATGCTCATGAGTCTCTATAGTTATATAATAGAGATAGATCTTCATAGTTCATTGGATTGTATTGGACAGGACAAGTAGAAGAGTAGAAGACAATACTGTAGAAGTAGAATACAGATTGTATATCATTCTAGATTGTGGAATAGATTGTAATTGAGAGAGAGGACTCTTGAGGGAAAGAGATCTAAGAAGAGATCTATACATCTAGAGAGGTGTGGAAGAAAAGAAGTTTCTTCAATTGTAATTCCTTCTGTAAAGAGTTGAATACAAGTTTTCAGAGTGGTTTCTTGTATCTCTTATTTCTTGTTAATTTTGATTCTAGTTACTTATCTATCTGATTTATTTCCATGTTTATTGCTTTCATAAGTGTAGTCATATTGTTGATTGATCCCTAATAAGTGGTATCACAGCCTTGGTTGCAGGTTCTAAAGCTTGATACCAACAAGTGGTATCAGAGCTTTTGGTTCACTAACAGGTAGTTCAAATCTGGTTAGTGTGTATTGATTACAAGTTACTCACAGGGATTTCTGATTGAGTGGGAGAAAGTAATGGTAGAAGAAAGTAAGCTAAGAATGGAGAAGTTCAATGGCAAGAACTATCAATTATGGAGAATGCAGATAGAAGATTATCTATATCAAAAATATTTATACTTATCGTTAGGAGGGACTGCAAAGCAGCCCAAAGACATGGATGATGAAGAATGGGAAGTTCTTGATAGAAAGTCTCTTGGATCTATAAGACTGAGTCTAGCATCTACTGTGATATCTAATTTATCATAGGCAAAGTCTACGGTAGAGTTAATGACTAATTTAGCGAATTTATATGAAAAACCCTCAGCTTCTAATAAGGTATATCGTATGAAGCAGTTATTTAATTTGCAGATGCAGGAAGGTAGTTCTGTATCTAATCATTTGAATGATTTCCATGGAATTGTGAATCAATTAAATTCAGTCAAAATAGTTTTTGATGATGAAATTAAAGCTCTATTAATCTTATGTTCTTTACCAGAAAGCTGGTACAACTTAGTAATGGCAGTTAGTAATACTGCTTCTACTTCAAATATTTTAAAAGTAGATGATGTGGTTAGTGTAATCTTGAATGAAGAAATTCACAGGAAAAGCACAGAAGAGACATCAGGGAACGCTTTAAGTTTTGAGAGCAGGGGAAGACAAAAAGAGAAGAGAAAGAAAGGGAGATCAAGATCTAAATCCAAGGTGAGAGGTAGATCTAAATCTAGAAATGGCAGAAAGCCATAATGCTGGAATTGTGGAAAGATTGGGCACATAAGCAAAGATTGCTGGTCAAAGCCTAAAGAGGACAAACAACATGAAGATAAAGAAGAAGCAAAGGTTGCAAGTATTGTTGCACAAGATACTCTTATATTCTCTATGAAAACTAATATAGAATCTTGGGTTTTAGATTCTGGTGCATCTTTCCATGTAACCCCTAATAGAGAATATTTCAGTGACTATGTCCATGGAGATTTTGGAATAGTTTACTTATCGGATGATGAGCCTTGTAAAATTATTGGCAAAGGTAAAGTGCAGCTGAAAATGTAGAATGGCAACACATGGGTGTTGAGAGACGTCATGCATGTTCCTAGCTTGAAGAGAAATTTGATTTCTATAGGAAAGTTAGGGGATGAGGGTTGTACAGTAACTCTCACAGCTGAATCTTGGAAGGTTACCAAGGGAGCACTTGTATTAGCTAGAGGTAAGAGAGTAGGTACTCTCTATTTATGTAATTGTATTACTAACAATTCTCCTTCTATATTATCTACTTCAGATGTAGATGCAAAGTTGTGGCATCAAAGGCTTGGCCACATGAGTGAGAAGGGAATGATAGTTCTTAAGTCAAAAGGTATGTTACTAGATTTGAAAAGCATAGATCTAGATTTCTGTGAAGACTGTATTTTTGGAAAATAGAAGAGAGTGATTTTTCTCAAGACTGGGTCAACAAAGAAGAAGCACAAATTGTAGCTTGTTCACACAGACGTGTGGGGACCAGCCCAAGTTGCTTCTATTGGAGGATCACAGTATTATGTTTCCTTCATAGATGATGCTACTAGAAAGGTATGGATCTATTATATTAAGAAGAAATCTGATGTTTTTGACACGTTTAAGATTTGGAAAGCTATGGTTGAGAATGAAACAGGCAAGAGATTGAAGTGCCTGAGATCTGACAATGGTGGTGAGTTTTATAGCCACAAATTTAATTGGTATTGTTATATGCATGGGATCCACAGGTAAAGGACTATTCCAAGAACACCTCAGCAAAATGGAGTTGCTGAAAGGATGAATAGAACAATCATGGAGCGTACAAGGTGTATGAGATTACATGCTGGATTGCCCTTAGAGTTTTGGGTAGAAGCTGTGGATACTGCAGTATACCTGATTAACAGAGGACCCTCTACAGCACTGGATGGTGGAATTCTAGAAGAGGCATGGATAGGTAAAAAGGTAGATCTATCATTTCTCAAAGTTTTTGGTTGTGAAGCCTTTGTGCACATTGATAAGGAAAATAGAAAGAAGCTGGATGCTAAGTCTATGAGGTGCACATTTATAGGCTATGGCTCTGATGAGTTCGGTTTCAGATTTTGGAATCTAGAAACTAACAAGATAATTAGGAGCCATGATGTTGCTTTCAATGAAAAAGTGATGTACAGTGATCAACTCAAGAAGCTGGATCAACCTGAGTAGAGCAATGCAGATTTGGACAAGGTGAAAGTCCAAAACGAGCTCGCAGGAAAGAAAAATCACAGGAAGGAAAACATAAACACCGACATCAGTCAGGTAAGAAGTGACGTCAGCTGTACAGAGATCGATGTTGGCCATACAGGTATCGATGTCAGCCAAATAGAGACTGATGTCGATCAAGTAGAACCGACGACAGTCAGTTACAGGCCTGGAAGTGACCGAGGTCGGTCACTATCAGAGAATTTGGGCAGACAACGTGTTGTGGATGAGTCTCAAACACCCAACAAGAGGTCAGAAAGGGTAAGTAAGCCTCCAATTTGATATTCCCCTTCATTATTCTATTTATTGCTTACTGATGGTGGAGAACCAGAGAGTTTTGATGAAGCAATACAGGTGGATTCCAAGAATTAGTGGGAGCTAGGCATGAGTGAGGAAATTGATTCTTTGAGAGAGAACCAAACATGGGATTTGGTTGAGTTGCTAGCAGGAAAGAAGACACTGAAGAATAGATGGATCTACAGGTTGAAAGAAGGTGAGAATGGACAGATGAGATATAAGGCCAGGTTAGTGGTGAAAGGATTTGCATAGAAACTAGGTATTGACTTTAGTGAGATTTTCTCTCCTGTTGTTAAAATGACTTCTATATGGACTGTATTGTCTTTAGTTGCTATTGAGGATTTGCATCTCGAGCAACTTGATGTTAAGATTGCTTTTCTTCATGGAGATTTGGATGAAGAAATATACATGGATCAGCCGGAAGGATTTGGGGTCAAAGGTAAGGAGAAGCTAGTGTGCAGATTGAAGAAAAGCTTATATGGCCTCAAGCAAGCTCCAAGGCAATGGTATCTAAGGTTTGACAGGTTTATGACTTAGCATGGCTACAGTAGATGTCAATCTGACCATTGTGTATATTTTAAGAGATTGGATAATGGTAGATATATTATTCTATTGTTGTATGTAGATGATATGCTGGTTGTAGGATCACACATGCAGGATATCTCTGAGCTAAAGGTGAAATTAGCTCACACATTTGCCATGAAGGATTTGGGAGTAGCAAAGAAAATCCTTGGCATGAATATAAAGAGAGACAGGAAAAATCACAGGTTGATTTTGTCTCAAGAGGATTATGTGAACAAGGTGTTGAAATGGTTCAATATGCAGGATGCAAAACCGGTAAGCACACCTATGGCTGGACATTTCAAGTTAAGTAAAGAACAGTGTCCTAATTCACATGATGAGGTAGAGTACATGAGGAAAGTTCCATATGCTTCTGTAGTAGGAAGTTTAATGTATGCAATGGTTTTTACTAGGCCTGATATTGCCCAAGTAGTGGGAGTTGTAAGTAAGTATATGGCCAATCCAGGAAAGGAACACTGGAAAGCAGTTTAGTGGATCCTTAGATATCTGAAAGGAACCAGCAGTAGGCATTTGTGCTATGGCGGTTTAAATACTTCTCTACATGGTTATGTAGATTCAGATATGGTAGGTGATTTGGATGGCAGGAGAAGCACTACAGGATATGTTTTCACTATAGGTGGAATGGCGGTTAGCTGGATATCAAAGTTGCAGAAGGTTGCTGCCTTGTCAACTACAAAAGCAGAGTATATTGCAGTCACAGAGGCTAGCAAAGAGATGATATCGATGACACGGTTCATGGAAGATCTTGGAAAGGAGAAAGAGAGTTGTAGACTATATAGTGATAGTCAGAGTGTAATTCATTTGGCTAAGAATTCAGCCTTTCATTCAAGAACAAAGGACATACAGCTTAGGTACCACTTCATTAGACAGGTATTGGAGGATGGTGAGTTGAAGCTGGAGAAAATCCATACAGATAAGAATCCTGCAGATATGTTAACCAAGCTGGTTACAAAGGAGAAGTTGAATCTTCATTCAACTTTTGTTGGTCTTCATGATTGAGTTGAAGATGGAGGAGCTAGAAGATGATGCTGTACAAGTACTGGTGCAGCTGTTTATCTCCAAGTGGGAGATTATTAGGGTATGGAGCTAAAAGCTTCACCAATGAGCAAGTGCAGAAGTTGCAGGTGTTACACAGTCACCGACGACGGTCTGGAGGAGACCCAAGGTGACCGACGTCAGTCAAGGAACAGACTAGGGTCGGCTGATGTTGGCAGGTTTGAGCTAGTAGGGACCGACGTCGGTCACCTGTGTAAGCAGAATCTAATTTTGTGCATGAATAGAATGTTTGCATGTTAAGGAATGAACTGTTGGTTAGTTAAGTCCGCATTTCTATTTTAAGTAGGACTAAAATTAGAGCCCTTGTTTGGAGGTGCATCTATTGGTTGTAAGTGAATGCTCATGAGTCTCTATAGTTATATAATAGAGATAGATCTTCATAGTTCATTGGATTGTATTAGACAGGACAAGTAGAAGAGTAGAAGACAATACTATAAAAGTAGAATATAGATTGTATATCATTCCAGATTGTGGAATAGATTGTAATTGAGAGAGAGGACTCTTGAGGGAAAGAGATCTAAGAAGAGATCTATACATCTAGAGAGGTGTGGAAGAAAATAAGTTTCTTCAATTGTAATTCCTTCTGTAAAGAGTTGAATACAAGTTTTTAGGGTGGTTTCTTGTATCTCTTGTTTCTTGTTAATTCTGATCCTAGTTACTTATCTATCTAATTTATTTCTGTGTTTATTGCTTTCATAAGTGTAATCATATTGTTGATTGATCCCCAACATCACTAACACCAACCAACAGTACATGGCTATAGATTCAGTCATTTTGACTACAATCCAACTAGCCATCCCAACCACTAGGGTAGCTAATTCTTCATTTTCATCTCCCATCACTTTCCCCATATCATCAAATTAGAGTGTTGTTACAACCTTGGTTTATTCATTCACCACCTTGGATTCCACACCTCCATAAGTTCCCCTATTTTAACTACTACTACCTACCCCCCACTTTTGTCACTTTTAGGTCCCACACCCCTAATAGGCACATCCATTTCCACTACACCCATTTATTCCATTTTCATAATAACCTAAACTTGAACTAAAGAGGTAGAGACAGAGGAAATGATTGATAAAATTATGGCTGATCAACCCACAGATGGGAAAGAGATTGATAAAACATCAGCTAAGGATATAACAACCATATTAGTGATAGTTATTACACTAATCACAATAACCACTAGTGTAGTAACTTTAGCTATAGGTTCATAGATAATAGTTCCAAGTTCATAGGATGCCACTCCAAGCTAGTTAGTGTAATTACTAGGGAAGAAATAGAAACTAATGGTGTCCCCAACACACTAGACTTTGGTCTGTTGGAGGCATCCAAGAGATCAAAGGAAGGCCCCAAAACCTTATCTAGGATATTATACAATTTAAAAAGGGAGAAATATGTAAAAATTGTAATCCCCCCACTAGATAAACAAAAATAGATCTAGTGGTGGATGATTATCAAATATCTAAAGTGCATCTAAGTCATCCTACAAGAGAGGGACTAAAACATGATGTTCAATTGAGCAATAGCTCTTTTTTAAAGAATATGGATAATGACAATGTCATAAAGGGTGAATTGAAGAATAAAGTTGAACAATTGATAATAGATCTAAAGAAGTTTATAGAGTTAATAGACCAACCTACTTAGTCTCTTTCCCATTTTCATGATAAATAAACACTTGAATTAGTAATAGAGATAAGTAGTATGGGAAGGGCCATAAAATACTGGGTTGAAGATCTTATCACAAAAGGAAATAGAGTAATTGAGCTAACAATGGACTACTATAAAACTCTGAAGGATGATTGAGCATATTTGAAAAAAAAATCAATTATTAGGAATAAATTGAAAGGTTGAACCTATTCTTCCAAAATTACAAGTTGTTGACCTGATTGAAATTGATACCCTCATTATAGAGAAGATATTAAAAAGTGATGCAAAGCATGAGGAACTAGATAAGGCAGCCAATTTTAGAATAAGAATACTCACTAAGAGTATTAATAAGGCCAAGGTTACATGTGATAAGGCCACACATGCAATCTATGACATTGAGGATTTAATTACTCGATTGTGATATCAAACAATGGATCAACAAGATCAGATATTTTTAGTTCATGAAGTTTAGTACAAGTTTAAAGGAGTGGTTAGATGAGAGTTAGCATGAGATATAATGTTTAACTTGAGTTATATCCTCTAGTTCATCAAGTATCAAAACACACTAGATCAGATGGGGAAAGAAACTCAAGTATATAGGGACACATCTATAAAACTCTCTAACACAATGGTAGAATGTGAGATAAACAATCTATATTCACTTGGTCCTGATGAAATTCACCTCCAAGATATTTTCAAAAGCTTTAATGCTTACATTGTAAAAATACAAGAAAAGAAGGACAAGGAATCTTTAGAGGTTATGGTTGTAGATTAATTCTTTCAATAAAATACATTTTGTAAATTTCATTCCTTTTTTATAAGAAACATTGTAAAGTTAAAGTTTCAAAATTGCAACGACCATTTTGGAAGCTCTTTTTTAGAAAGAGCCACTTGTAATTTTCAAGTATCTTTTTTGACATGCTAAAAAGTTATAAAAGTGAAACTTGTAAATTGAACTTTTATTTTTGACAAGGTTCAAGTTCTTTAATATTTAAAAAACTCATATTGTAATTTACATTTCCCTTTTTGTCAAAGTTGGATGACTTAAAAAGTTGTAAAAGTCTCAAATGAAAAATACAAGTTAGGTTTTACAAGTTATAACCTAAAATACCTAAAATATTTCTTTTTTTGTAAGTTTTAGTTCATTTTAGTTATTCATTCCTTGGAAAAGACAACATTAGCTGAACTGAAGACAAGTAGGACATTTGCATGAAGATTTAACAGATTTATCCATGCCTCCAACACTTGAAGTGCCAAATATTTGCATTCTCTTGTTATAACCATTTACCTCACTAAAGATGCCATTATAGACTAAAGATCATGCCATTTTCATGAGATTTTCTAGATTTTATTTCTCTTTAAATAGGTGTAGGGTTTTGATAGATACCTTTCTTTCAAGAGAGAATTTTTGTATAAATATGGGTACCATGGTGTAGTTCATTTTATCCTTTTTATTTTTTAATAAATTATTCTATAGTTTGAAAAATTGATCTACATGCTATAACCAAGATAATGATAATAGATTAAAGTTTTACCTTCCTTGTCTATGTTATCTTTATGTCTACACAGTTATTTGTCAAGTTTTTGAATTTTTTTATTCTTGTTTCACTCACAAAAATTCATCCATGGTGTTATTTTTCCCTTTTGAAAATTTGTTTGATTAAAAATAAATAATTTTCCTTATATGATAAGTGCCCAATATTACCTTTGGTTTCATATTTGTATAAGTTTGTGTTCTAATATACTCTAGTATATTTATTGTTCTACTATGTTGATATAAATAAAACATTAATTTCCACTATAATTATTTGGTGCAATCACCATTTTATAAATTTACAAATTCATTTCTAAAACTCTTTTCCTCTCAAGTCAAACCTTAGTTAGAAGCAAGATCATTAAGAAGTAATATTTTAATATGAACTAGTAATATATTAGTTGCACCAAAATTAGTGAAAGGAACCTGACCTTATCTAGAGGTTCACCTCAATTTTCTAAGGTCCATAGCTTAGAGGTAATCCCATTGTGTCATTATATTTCTCATAGTTTTCTCATACCACACAACATGGAACAACACAAATACATGTGCAAAATCTAAGTGATAATAGTTTCCTGTGCCCAAATTACAAAAATTAAACAAGGAACCAATGAACCTATCACTGAATATGTCTTTAGGTTACAAGATAATGTTGGATAAAATGTCCAATCCTAGGTTAGATAAATAACTTCAAGATATATTTAAGAAAAGTTTGCTTTCTCCTTTACATAAGTCCATTATTTTTAAGATTTTAAATCTTTTGATGACTTATGCCATGTTGTTCTAGACCATGAAATGAAACTTATCTATTTAAACACTCTTAAGTATGTAGAACACACACCAACTACATCTACATTAATGCCAAATTTATAATCAAACTAAGGTATAAGGTAAATCCTACTGAGCCTAAAAAGGAAAAAATTGCCATAGTTAATGCAGTTTCATAATAGCCTAATCAAATTATCTTATCCAATGTACCAAAGAGATAATTTACATGCTTATGTGAGTCTACCACTTCATTAATCCTATGGATAGTGGAGTTTCATCTTATATCTCTCCCTCATCCTATTTAGGTTGATATGAGTCAGCTTGTACCCAAAGGATATGATGTAAATGCCTATTGTGATTATCACCAAGGACCAAGACATTCTATGAATAGATGTTTTACCTTAAATCATAAGATATAAGACCTTATTGACGAATAAAATATTATATTTGATGATCTTACAAAGGAATCAGGTTCATAACTTGGTGATCACTATAAACAAAAAATATTTAACAATCCTTTGCAAGACCATTCTAAGAAAGAACTAGAAGTGCAAATGGCATTTAATGCACATCCTCCATCACATCATAGGCACCCATTATATGTGATTATTGGTACTTATAAATGGCATAAAACTCCTATGGTTTAGAGACCTTATATTACCTTCGATGATAATGAGATTAAGGATTATGACTCTGATCTTCATTCTTTATTCATTTGAGCATACCTTTATAAACACACTATATGAAGTGCTATTATTGCAAATGGTGCAAGAAAAAAAAATTGTACCATGACATTAGTTATGCACTTGGGTTATAATTAACATGATTTACATCCTTCTACTAGGTTAATAAGAGTATTTGATGGGAGTTCACAATAGGTTCTCAGTGAGATTGACTTACCTTTACAAGTAAGCCCCACATATGTGGTTACAAATTCTTCAGCTATACCTTCCATGAGTGTAGTTGATATGTTATTGGGATGCCTTTGGATACATACTGTTTGAGTAGTACCTTATATAGTGCATGGGTGTGTTAAATATATTCATTCTAGTTAGGTAATTATAATTTCTAGAACTCCATATGAGCATCCTCTTGAACAAGAGTTTTTTTTACCCAAATAGTTAAATATCAAGCCTACTAGGGATAATTCACTGAAAAGGGTAAGTAATAGGAAACCCCCTTTACTAGGTGATCAATACTTAAAATATCATTGCATTAGAGATAAATAGTTGATTCTTTAGAATCCTCATCTATTATGCCCCATATTTAGATATCCAAAGCACCTACACATGTTCCTATAACTATTGTTCCAAATAAGCCAAAAATCACTCAATGATGGGTTCCATGAACCCTAATTCTATTACTCCTACTATTTTTCAAAGATAATAGAGTCCCATTATACATATGCATAACATCCCAAATATTATAGTTACATATATTACACATACATTTTCCTTAGAAACATCACTGATTTATTACACTAGGTTAAAGGTTTGGATATATATATGATCAACCTTTGGATAGTATCATGAGATATTCTTTTCCCATTACATATTTAAAAAATACTAAAAAAATAAAAAACATTCAAAAATCCAAGAATATTTTTTGGCATCTACACATTCTATTAGCTCCTTGGCATCCATATGTTAATTCCATGTTGATGGATAACATATCAATTACTTATATATACATGCGTTTCATGATTTTATTTGAGTGTGATATTGGTGTAGTCTTCTAAGATGTCATTTCCCTATAATGAGTGTCACTTGAGACCACTTTATCCTAACTTAGTCCTAGACCTATCTTAATCCCTCTCTTAATCATTTTCTATATTTTTTTATGAGTCTAGACTATTCCCAAATACACAAAAAGAAATATTAAGCCACTTATCAGGAATAAAGGCCCTTAGTTCACCAATTTATACCATAAGATATCTGCATTCCCTAAGATATCCATTAGAGGACTAAGGAGATAGCCTATGTCCTAAGGAATGCACTATTGTCCCTTATCTCCTTACTCTTCCAACGGATATCTTTCTATTCCTCAATGTAATTTAGGGTTGGCCTAGACCTATTTCACATATTGAAAAGAAATAAAATTCTATATATACACATATTTGATTCATTATCCACTAGATAAAAAATATGTAAATATTCATAAAAAACTCATAAATAGTTGTGAAAATCAAGATCATTGATCCCTATTCTTCCCTACTTCTGCATACACCCATATACAATAGCCTAAAGCTTAAATTACTTATATTTTTAGTCTCATGTCATACTCAAATCACTCAAATCAACACTCATACTAGCATTCACTTACACTTGTACCAACACTTATATTGGGATAACTACATTGGGCTTGTTCTCCTTTCGAGGTATTAGTATGTAGGAAATGCTTAGCACATGTGGTGTTGAGGTCACATCTATCCTACCCTAATAATGCCACTCTTTTCTACTTATTTTCATCAAATACCTAAACAAACATAGAGGCCTAGTGTTTGGCATAAAATCAATCAAAATAGGGTACAAATAAGGAATTGACTTTCATCTACTCAGGCAGAAATGTCTTAGGACTAAGTGAAGCTCCTCTTAAAAGATCATTATCCTAACTATAGAAAGACAATACCATGCCCCTAAGGATACTATCATGGTGTGATACTATGTAGAGGACTATAGTTCTATTTAGGAGTGTTTTTAACTCTTAATTCCAACTTACAACACTCTGTATATCTCTTATTACAAGTTTTAACCTACCATCCATCTATCTTAGTCAATTTTTAGCTAAGTACAATCCATTCTATTTCATTATTATTTATAAAATTATTGGATAGGTTAATTATTATACAAATTAGTGGTTGTATTTATTTCTATATTTATTCCCTAATTTATTAATCCAACACTTTATCAAACTAGGTTTTTACATACTATAATCCACTTAAAAGCTAAATTATTTAGTGAACCTGACTTACTTTGAATAGTGTAAAAACACTATCCGTACATGCTCTTAGGGTTTGTATCCTTTTGTTTTCTATGATTAGAAATAAATTTTAAAATCTCATATCTGATTCATTATTCTATTTTTATAATCTTTCATAGATTTAATTTATTAAAAGTTTTGAAATATACAACTTTTTGTTTTCCTACTTCCATACCTATAATGGCAAAATTCAATAACCGATTTGATGAAACCGATAAGATACATTTTCAATATTTTGTTTCTAAATATCCTAATATGAAAGATGACCTTATACATATTATTAAAGGAGAGATTCCAAGATACACTATAGGTTAGTCATCTAACCCCAAACACATTGATATTGTTACACCTACTACGGGGTAAATTTAGAATCTATAATACCTAGATACAAATAGCCAACCCTTACCAATAGCACTACCTCTTGTGGTGAGTATACATCCTTCTTATTTAGATGTATAATCCCTTTGGTAGGAGATCATTTTTATATAGTCTATGGAGTTAAATATTCAGTAGGATGATACTAGAATATCTTATGCCTTGGACTCTCATATGCTTCTACACACACCATTGGCACAACATATAGAAATAACTCATTTACCCTCTAGATTTGTGGCACCCAAGATTAAACTATACGATGATAAATGTGACCTAGAGAATCACCTACACAATTTTCACATAGCATGCTTAGACTATGTGTCCAATAATTTGATCCTCACTAAGTTTTTACCTCATACTTTAAAGGACTATGCATTAAAATGGTTCTATGATCTTCCTAATCAATTCATCACAACATTTAATCCACTAGTAGGTATGTTTTTATTAAAATTTTTAATCAATATTAGTGATAAGGTTCTTATTCTCAATTTGCACAACTCAAGTAAAAATTCAATGATCTAATAGCTGAATATGTCTTGAGATATAAAAATATATTAGCAATGATGACTAGCCCCATGGAAGATAGAGAACTATAGGAAAAATTCAAGCATAGTTTATTACCAACATTACATGGACTCATACTATTCAAAAAGTTTCCATCATTCATATATTTATTCCATACAATGAAATAAAGGGAAGTCAAGCTTCTCTTCATGGGAAAATTAAAGTACACAATTGGATTAGATTAAACTAATAAGAGTTATAATAATCCCCCATATAACGTGAGGCCCACTAAAAACAATAATGATCAAAAGATAATGGTTAATACAACTTTAGAGCTAGTTCCTCACATTATTTTATAAAATCCTCAAAGGAGACCATTCACAAACCTTCCTAAATCACTAGCACACGTTCTTTAATAATTCTTGGAATGTAATGTCATATCTCTCCCTCTCATTAAAGAGGTTAATATGACAAACATCTTTTAAAGAGTTATGATTCCAATGCGTTCTAATTCTATTATAGGGCACCAGGCCATACTATAAACAAATGCATTAATTTATGACATAAGATACAAAATTTCATAGATGTTAATATCATTGATTTTGGCACTCCTATAGAGGCACCTAGACCACAATTGATAATAACAAAAGCAATAAAAATATTTTTAGATCCATTTTCAAAGCATAAAACTAATGAGGCAACATACACTTTTGGTATTCATTATAATTATCAGGCACATCCACCACAAGCATCCTATCATACTCCTATGATGGACACACACCCTATAAATAATATCATTGGTGTGTATCATATTATAGTACCAGATATACCTCTCATCACTTTAGCAAAGTAGGATATTGTTGATTATGATATAGATTTATGTGCACTCTTTATACAAGCTTACATTGATCATCATCTTATTCAAAGTGTCATGGTTGAAAATGGGTCAAACATTAACGTGTACTATTACACTTATACAACAGTAGGGTTATTCAGAGTAGGATATTTCTTAGATAAATACAATTATTTATGGTTTTAGTGGCCATGTTTAGATCTCCATCGAGGAGATAGTAATTCCATTATAGGTTGGTCTCACACATGTGGCCTCCCAAGTATTAGTGGTACTTAGTGCTGACACCTTTGACATGTTATTAAGTAGGCCTTAGAAACAACAACTTTGAGCTATCCCATCTATTATACACAGATGCCTTAAGTCTATACATGATAATCATGTGGTTATAGTTGAGGGTCTTCCATATGAGTTCCCCATACCTATTCCACAACTTTCTACTTAGAAAACACTATTTACCATTCTTCACACAACTTTTATTATCACACCTATGATATTAGTTAAACCACTAGTGAAGGAGACGTCTACTCTTATGGAATTTACACATACACACTCTTTCCCATGGATACCTATATTAGAGATATCCCTATGCCAGAGACATGTTTTTTATTCTAGAGAGCCTCTCTCTACCCCATTATCATCATCAAATTTAGTAATAAAACATAGATGATCCATGCTAGTCACAACTTATCCTACCAAATGGGTCCCTAAGAAGTTGACATTTCACAAGCCTATTGAATCAACTCCATAGATTCATAGCCCCACTTTACATGTAGTTTTAGATATAAATTACTCAATACATATGATTCACAGATCTCAAATACCTCCTCGTACATCATATGTCGTCAATCTTCCCTTATTTTATATAGGACACTTTGATAGTGAGTCTCTTATGAGACTCATTAGTGAGTATTTTCTTCTCTACTTGTACATAATTTATCTTACTTTTCTCCTTGTATATAGTTTCATTTTCATGTTTATTATACATAGTTTATACTCATATAATAAAAAATAATATAATATTTTCAAAAATACAAAAACATTCAAATATTACTTAGAATATATAAATTTTAAATTGTATGTATTTCCATGTATATATTCCTTATATTTTCCAAGTACTACATATGATATCTATGTTAGTATAGTCAATTTTATCATACATACATGCTTCAATTATTATCTTCAAGTGTTTTTAGACCATTATAAGACTTAGGTAATATACATAGATCCTAATTTGTTACTATCAACCCACCGGGGGCACATACATAGATACACAAATTTAACATTGATACATTCACCCACTGGGGACATCATACTACATAGCTTCTAGTTTACTAGGTTATATATTTATATACCCTATATCCCAGATTTGGCATTGATTATATCTTGATATTGATCATCCTATACTATAAATATATTTTTTTGACTACCACTACTAAAGACTCAACTTATGTACATCTTTTCTCTTATACGGATTTGTACTGCATGTATATGCCTACAATTGTTTCTATCTTTCCTTATTTAGATTTGATTATGTCTCTTTGATTCTACATCTATTTGAGGGCATTTGAATATGCCATTGTTATATGGATTTAAACTAATTACTTTCATTATGTATATGCTTTGGACATGTACCCATGCCCTTATGTGTGCCTTCTTGATTATGTATGTAGACATTTGAACATGTATTTCCATGTGGATCTAAGACAATATTGCTTTCTCTATGCATATGTGGACATTTGAACATGTCCTTGTATGTTTGCTCTTTCTCATACTTAGTGACATGTGCCCATGTCCCTTGTATTTTGGCCCTTTGGCATACTTTGCATACCTCATGTGTTTGTATGTATGATTTCATGTATGCGTCATGGACATGACACTTGTCTCTTGCTTGTTACACTTAAACTCATTTTTCTATGCCATGAGGGACCTCATGCATCTCCCCTTCCTCCTTGTGTTCTTCCTCATCCCCTAAGTAGTTACTTATATTATACTCAAATTTGATATTCATATACATGCTTTCATTTTTCTATATATCTTGAAAAACATGTGAATGCTATATCTAATATACATCATACATTACCAACTTATGCTTAGATTTACTTTACGATGTCATTTATACATATTATATTGGTTTATCATGTAGATATTATATATTTTTAGTCTAATACACATGGTACATAGATTATATTTTGAGGACAATTATTTCATAGGTTCAATAATTCTACAAAAAATAAGGGCATTCATAGGGGTTTGTCATAAATATCAATCATCCTCATGCACTCAAAACATAGTTTTTAGCACACAGACATAGATTATAGATCCTAAAATCAAGAAAACATATTGAAAAATAGTAATACATAGATCTATTTCAATTTTGCATAAAAATAGTATAGTTAAACACAAATGTGGCATAAAGGACACTAGCATGGTGCACTACTATCCAATGGACCATGCTACAATCCAACAACCTAGAAACATAAAATTTTAGAATTACCAAAAAGGTATAATATTTAAAATCTAGATTTATACAATTTCAGTCATATATTATCAATGTGCTTAGTTTATGCTTAGTTATAAGAAAAATTACGTAGGTTTTCTCAATTTGGGGGCATCATGCACGTCATGATCACTCCCATTTCAATTTTAGATACTCAGATATAGATTATTATGACTGAGTCCAACATCCATATGCAAAAATATTAGGGTTGGGGGAATGTGCATGACACATTATTACCATATGTTTAGTTTGACACTGATACTCTTAGATGGAATGGTAGCTCCAAATCATTCTCCACATCTATAATATATGGCATTACAAATTAGTTGCTGATATATATACCCAATTTACTAAGTGGCCCCTAATTTATTTTTAATTTCAGAGTTTCTAAGTGATCCTAAAGCCATCCTACATAATTTAAATTACATCAAATAACTTTAGTTACATTATGCATTTTTAGTTATAGATGGATCTAATACACATGGATAGGCAACGATGGAGTCATAGGCTACTTGATTTTTTGATCCACCTATATAATATGGTTGGATAACCCATCAATCTAATTCAAGTTATTCATAGTTAATGATCTACCAATTAGGGGTGGGAAATGATGGAGTCAAGGCTAGATTGAGTTCTTGAATCACCCACACATGAGGATTGAGCAAGCTATCAGCTCAGTCTAAGTTATCCACCATTTGATCAACATATAAATGTACACACTTAGGATATCACAAAGCTTTTAAAATTGGTTCACATACCCAATGAGGTTTATTTATTCCTTTCTTCTTTCTCTCATCTTAGTTTTATCTTTGTTTTTGATGTTTTAAATTAAGGATTGATTCCTTCATGTTTCATTTGTAGGATACATAATGGAGCATGATTATTAGACCCATACCTTGATTCATGGGTTTCACCTCTTAGGTAAGTTTAGGAAGGTTTCTTTTCATTTATCCTAGTCATTTCACTTCTCTACATTTATAGAATAAAGGAGTCAAAATGTAGTAATCTAAAATGTAATTTAAGTGAAATAAGTGTCACTTGAGACAACCTTGTCCTAGCTTATCCCTAGACCTATATTAAGGTCTCTCTTGATCATTTTATGGATTTTGTGCCAATCTAGCCTATTCCTAGATACACTAAAAGTAACATTAAGAAACCTCTCAAACATATAAGTCCCTAGTTCACTAGCTTCTACCATTTGGACACTATCATAAACCTTTGGACACTAGCACACCAGATAAATGTCTTAGGGACTATGCTAGTGTCCCTTAGATTCTTACTCCTCAAACTAATATCTTTACATTATTTAATGAAATTTAGGGTTGAACTAAACCTATTTCACATCTTAACAAGCAACATAATGCTATATATACACCTATTTCATTGACTTATCCACTATATGGAAATCAAATTCAAATACTCATAAACAAACTCATAAATAATTGTGAAAATCAAGGTCATTGATCCCTATTCTACTCAACTTCTATATACACCCATCTATAGAAGCCCAGAGCTTAGATTACTCAAATTTATAGTCTCAAGTCACACTTGAATCACTTAAATCACCACTCATACTAGCATTCACTTTCACTTTCACCAACACTTATATTGGGAGAACTACATTGGGCTTAATCCCCTTTCAAGGTATTGGTATGTAGGAAACTCTCAACATGAGGGGTGTGGAGGTCATGTCCAACCTACCCTAATAATACCATTATTTTATACTTGTGCTCATCAAATACCCTAACAAACATGGAGTCCTAGGTTTTAGCATAAAATTATTTAGATAGGGCATAGTTAAGGAACCAATTTTCATGCACTTAGGCACAAACATCTTAGGTCTAGGCAAATCTCCTCTTAGAATATCACCATACCAACTAAGAAGAACATTACCATCCCCCTGAAGAAACTAGTGTAGTGTGATACTATCTAGAGGACCATGGTTTTATCCAATAGAATTTTTAATTCTTGATTCTAACTTATGACACATTGTATAACTCCTATACCAAGTTTTAACTCATCATCCATCCATCTTAGACAATTTATAGCTAAGTACAATGCATTTTAATTCATTATTATTTATAAAATTATTAGATAGGTCAATTATTATACAAATCAACGTTTATATTTATTAATATATTTGTTCCCTAATTTCATAATCTAACGTTTTAGCAAATCAGGGTTTTACATACCATAATCCCCTTAAAATTTATATCAATAAACATACACAAATACATTATTTATGCAGTTACGAATGTTGGGTTTTCCATCTACTCTCATCATTACAATGTTGTGGGCATCCACCTATATGATCATGATAATTCTAGGTTTTATCATTCTATGGTCACTTTACATTATCATCTTTTGAGGTCATATATATAATTATACATGCCTTTATCCATGCTTATATCTTATATAATGTATTAGATATGCTATGTACTTGATGTTTTTTACTAACACATTCGATACATGGGATAATACGATATGTTTATGTTGGTTTATTTTGCTTCCCGTTATGAACTTCGTTGAGTGTCTTACCTTGTTATTATCTTGGTTGTTAAGAATTTTAATATTCTCCATTACTTGTAGCCCTCATGACTTTATTTGTTTCTTTGACATTTCATATGTCATTATTTGGTGTATGAACATTTGAATATGTCATTCTTGTTTTTATGTATATTTTAATAATCACATCGATTCGATTATGAAACATTTGAACATGCCCCTTGTTTGTGGTCTCCTTAGACCATTGAATTTTGACTTGATTTAGAGTGCTCTTGTGTGTGGGCTTGATTTTATTATTGAGCTTATATTATTACTATCTAATGTTTCTATGATCTTCATCATGCATATTAGGCATTGATGTAACCAAATTCAATGTGTTTCAATGTTACATTTACCGAAACATGTTCTTCTATATGATACATGGTTCATTCATAATTATATGGTTATCTTATCCTTTTGAGGTGAGGTAAGTACCAATTTATATATTTACATCACCTAAAAGGGGGAATATTAGTGGGGGCATGTCATAGAGGAATGACTTTCACACATTCATAGTTTTAGATATATAGTAGGGGCATGTTTTATAAACATGTTCTCCACACTTATTTAGGATTTGACATCTCTAGATTATAGTGGGGGCATGTTTTTAAAACATGTTCTCTACATTGTATCTTATATTAGTTTTTATATTTCTACATATATAGTGGGGGCATGCTTTAGAATCATGTTATCCACACTTACAAAGTTTCAAGTTGGCCAAAACACACAATTATATAATTTAGATACACATTTTTGGTAGAATTCTATACATTAGTACTATTGTTGTACACAATTTTAGCATGAGACACATATAAGATGTATATGTTATGCAATTTATGCCTAATATTATAAAATCCAAATCATTTTTAGATTCAAAACACTCTAATGGTATATCATCACCCACCAGGTTAGAATTTTATGAACTATATTGAGTCAATCTATTGCAATATTTGGTTTAATTTTTGGTATGGTTGAAATGATTAAATCACTCAATATTTCTAAGTTTTCACGTTGGAATTGATTGTATCATTTAGCCTCACTAGTTTGATAGTTTGAATTGACTTGGTTTAGTCAAACTCACTGGGTTATAAATATGATTAGGTTGCATGATTGAGCTAATCTCAACTACCAGGTAGTAATTCATATTTGATCCAAGGTTGGGGACATGAGACCTCCTATATTTATCTCTCTCTATCTCCTTAGATATATGCATTTTATAAATTTATATTTTTATTCATCTTAATTTATGTGTTTCATAATGATACATCTTTCACTTCAATTTGTCAATAGGTAATATGGTTACATCGATACACAGGTGTACTCCTAAACCTTGATCTTTCAATTTCAAATCATTTCAATACTTTCAATTTAATATTATTGGTGTAGGCCTTTTTACCACTAGGTTTTGCCTACATGGTTGTGTTAGCTTGCTTAGGGTTCTAGAGGTCATTTGGATTACTTGAGAAGATTAGTCCTGTTGTCCCAAAAAAATGTCACTCATTTTTAAGACAAAATAAGAACTATTTTGGTCCTACAAGACCAAAATTGTCTCTCCCCTTTTCAAAAATTGTTATGAGCCTTCAAATCCTTCATTTTTCAAGCTTTTCAGATATCTACAGACTATGTAGGCTTGAATCTACGGACTCTACAGGACTAGTTTCTACGGACTCTGTAGGTTCATTTCTATGAACTCAGTTTCTACAGACTCTGTAGGAGAAAAATAGGTTCAAAACTTAGCCATTTTTTCTATTGAGAAGTACAAAATACCATCTTTCAAGGCCTTGAAGAGCAAGTTCCCTCTGAGAAAGATCAAACCTTAAAGAGCAGTGGAAGCTACCAAGTGTCATCTACTAGGACATAGTTTGTAGTAAGTTTCAAAGTAGTGAAATATGCCACATGTCCCATTATAATTCAACAAAGTGCGACAAGTGTCTGCATCTACATTTTAGATTTATAATACATTTCAAAGCTTATTTCAATAAGCTTCTCTCAAAGTCTAGTGAAAGTTTCCAAGTGTCATCTGCTGAGACCCATTATAATTTGCTTCCAGATATAACGAAAGTCACCTCTTGTCCCATTATAACTCTATGGAAGATAAAAAGTGTCAACATTCACAACTTCTTCCTTTTGTGTCATAAGGACTATGGTGGGTCCTAGGTGAGTGGCTAAACTTGAGTGGAATGCACCATGTGTCATCGTCTGCATGAGTCCAAATGAGTCCTAATGTTTCTATATTATTTTTGAAAGCTCAGTAGAGTGCGATAAGTGTCTCTATCCACATTTCAAGTTTCTTATAAGCTTTAAAGCTTCTTTCAATAATATTCTCTTTGATTTCTGTAGAAGGTAACAAGTGGCAACTATGGGATGTTTCAATATATTTTTCTAAGAGTAGCAGAACGTGCCACGTGTCCCTTGTAAAGCTCAATGGAGGCCAATAAGTGTTAACCTCCATAATTTCTTCCTTTTATTTTGATATTAAGTAAGGACTATGGTGGGACCCAGGTGAGTTGTTAAAGTCAACTGAAAGCTGCTAGGTGTCGTCTACTGAGACACATTATGATTTGCTTCTCAAAGTAATAAAACTTACCACGTGTCCCTTGTAAGATAATTAGAGTGCACCAAGTGTCAACATATGCATGAATTTGAGTGAGTCCCAAAAATTTATATAGTGTTTCTAAAGCTCAGTGGAAGCCACCATGTGTCATCTTCTATTGGACTCTCAAAAGACATCTAGAGCCTTTATAAGTTAAGTGCATGCTGCCACATGTCCTCACCTATTTCACAATAGAACACACCACGTGTCACTTGTTGAGATCAACAAAAAGTGGCTAGAGCAAGTAAGAAATAAATCAAGGAAAGGGGGAACAATGGAGAAATATCAAAAATATCCATGCATGGGATATTTTTCTAGAAGGTAAAGCAGTCCACCAGGTGGACATCAGAGAGCGCAAACATTCAATGGCACGGCCTTTTTTTTGCATTGAGTAAAATGAATGAATAGCTGTGCACACATCAAGAAACACATCAGGTGGTCCATATTTAAGATGAAAACCTGATTCCAGCATAGCCCATGAATAGAATTTAAAATGCATTAAAGGCATTAAATGCATCGTAAGCCATTTTTGTGAAATAAAGCACCCAAGTCTTTCTTGGAGCACTATATATTGGACTCTTTCTTATTATTTTAAGAGATCTCTCTTTGTTATCAAAAACAAAACTTTGCCCAAATTGAAAGGCATTATTGAGACTTTGAGCTCAGATTGTTGATCATATTTATTTATTTGAATAAGAAAATAAGTGACTTTTCAGACTTTGTGTTGGAATAGATTGATTTTTGGGGAAATTGTTCTTATGTCTATTTCCTTATTACATTTTTTGTCCATTTAATTAAATAAGTAGAATTAGTGAAAGTAATCAAGAAGGTGTCCTGAAGCCAACTATGGAGAGACTTTATGCCCCCATAATTGCCTTTAGTGTGTTTTCTTTCTATTCCTGTGTAAAAGATCTTGGGATGACTTTGTGCCCTCATTATCCTTCATATTTTATTTCTCTATAAAGGACCTTGGGATGAATTTGTTCCCTTATTGTCCTTCGGATCTCACTCTTGGGTAGTTGAGGTGGAGACTTGTGCTACATCTCAGTTTGCTAGTTACTATGCCTTTGGTTACTAGTTACTTGTCACTATCTGAAAGAACTTCTACTGTTTTCTACAAGATCACTTCTGAAAGAAGAGAAGTTCCTTCAAAATTTTCACTAGGATTTTATCCTCTATTTGTTAACATCATCTCTAAAAAAAGAAAGATGGATAGTTTATCCTACCCTTGAGTGTTATTTTCTACTTATATATGTAGTATATAGCTCTTGCATATTTATAGGGAACCTTCCCTTAATGAGATGAGAGATTTGTCCCCTTTTGATGTAGTAAACTTGCACATCTGGCTGACCAATCTCCCTATGCTATCGTTGAAGAGACCTATTTTGGTCATCAGTTAGCTGGTGACAAAATATTCACCCAACAATTTTTGGTGACTCCACTGGGGACACAGTAATTTTGTGTAATTTGGAGCCTCAAGCTTTAGATTGAAACATCACCTATTTCTAATTTATTATCATTATAGCCTTATTTATTTATCTTGCTATGGAAGAACATGCAATTTGAAGCCTCAAGCTTCAAGTTGAAGTAGTGCCAATTCTTTTCCATTTTTATTTTTACACTTTGGCAGATCCATGGTATACGCAAAGCCAAAGGGCTAAAGGTATTATTGACCCTATATTCAAGTTGGTACAATAAAGTAATTTTGATCTGTTTCCTTCACCATCTCACCTCTAATGAACTAGGAGCTTTCCTCCTACTAAAGTCAAGTCTCTATTACCAGGTAAAGCCTCCATTTTTGCTATTAATAAAGTTGTCAATACTTACCCCTCTGAGATTTGTTATTCCACCTATCCATAGTCATACAATGGTAGTTCAAGGTCCTTGGGGTAACTCTTTTGGCCCACTCAATTTAACTCCACCTCTACATGAGCTACCACGCAGTTCAAGAAAAAGTTTCCCTAAGTTATATGGTGATGGAAAGGTCCATCTTGATGAACATATTGTAGCCTTCAGCATAACCTATGGCATAATAGGTGTGGATTATGAGGATGTAGCAGTCAAGCTATTTATGGAAACTTTACAAGGTGCTACTGTAGACTAGTTCTATCATCCATAGGCCCAGACTGTGACTAACTAGAACACTCTCAAAGCCAAATTTGAAGCTAGATTTAAGATTGTAGAAGATGTGCATTCCCTATTGGCTTAACTCACACAAATGAAGAAGGAGCCTCATGAACCAATGAGGGATTTTATAGCCAAGTTTGAAAAATTGAGGAATAGGATTTTTGTAATTGCTCAGCCAACACCTAAAAACCTCAAATGTTTCTTCATCAACTCTTAGCTACTTGAATTAAGTTTTTTGTTGAGACGTGCTGGCCAAATAGACCTTGCTACAGCTCAAGATTTGGCCACTAATGTGGAAGATGAACTTATCTTGGTAGGAAAGATAAGGAGAGATCCTAACAAAGGTAAATCTTCTTCATCTTCTGAATATCTATCTATAGGTACCACTGATCCAATGGTGCATAAGCTAGAAAATGAGTTACTAGCTCTCAAGAAGCAAATGGCTCAAGGTATGTCTGCTCCTCTTAATTAAGATATGCCAAGGAAGACATTTTAGAACCAACCATATCAAGGTAATTCTACCAAGTATCAAGGCTAGCCAAATCATCTTCCTCCTCCACAGAGGAACCTTGCCCTTGAAGCACCTCCAACCAACTCAACAATTGGATATCTAGAAATAGAACATGATTTCTCTTTCTAACCTGAGTTTGATCAAGAAAATGATACTGGTCTCTTCATGGAGAATCAAGAAGAATCAGTTGGCAACTCCAACATTGGTTTTCTAAATTATTAGGATGAACCTAAAAGTGAAAAGCAGATGAGAGATCATATGCTATGTTCACTCAGTCCAAGAATCAGTCAACCCAGTAAGCTGATAAAGAAAGAATAGAGGAGTGACCTCAAAAAAAAATTTCAACTGATAAATGGGGAATCACTCTTCCTTTTCAGCCAAAAGACTCAGTGATTGTAGGAAAAGTAAGTACATCAAACATCTCTACACCTTCAACTTCAATTTTGTAGATCAGTACCACCCCTCCTAAAAACTAGAAAGATGAACTCCCTTCTTCTGTTCCTAATCCATTTCAGTCATTTGATATAATTGACCATGTCAAAAAAAATAAAATTCAAATGTCTAAATTTGAATTATTGCAATCTAATCTTGAGCAGTTGGATAGGCTAGTTCAATGTGTGAAGAATAAAGTCATTCCTGCAGGACAAGATGTTAAAAAGGTAACCCATGATCCTAGAAAGAACATGTCCATCATAAACAATCTTGTCATTACTCCTCCAGCTACCCCTAAGAAAATAGAGCCTTTCTATGTTTCCCTGTTGATAAATGGTTACAAGCTGAGCAACTACATCATTGATTCTGGTGCTTCAGACAATGTCATGCCTACCAAAGTGGTAGAATCTCTTGGTCTCAAACTAACCAAAAAAATTGGTAGATGCTTCTCCATGGAGAATAAGCAAGTGCCACTACTAGAATAAATCAAGGATGCCCAATTTACATTTGTGGCATTCCCAGACAAGAGAATCAAGATGACAGTTCTAGTGGCTGACGTCCTGACATCATATGGCATTTTGCTTGGATGAAATTTCTACAAGGATGTGAGAGGAGAACTAAGCATGGATGTGTCTGAGGCAAGGATCCCTATCAAAGGTGTAATGAAGAGATTGCTCCCAAAAAAAGAGGCAAAATACGTGATCACTTAGACATTAGCACCTGAAGCTTAGATTCTATTTGAGTCTTCAAGTAGGGGTAATTAGTACTTGACCACAGAGGGTGTTCATGTTTCTACAAATAAAATTCTTATAGGTGGAAATCTTAAAACTAATTCAAATAAGACATTAGAAGAATTGGTAGGGCATATTATAGATGAGAAATCATCTTCCACTTCTAATGAAGATAAATCTGATAGAAGATCAGTTTTTGATGATGTATGGATATTATAATTTGATGACAGCTGCTCTTCTACTAGTGCTAGAGCTAGGACTGTGTTGATATTTCCTCAAGGAGATATATTTCCTTCTTCATGCAAGTTGTAGTTTACCAACACCAACAACACCAACAACATAGTTGAATGTGAATCTCTGTTGCTCAAATTGAAGGCTGCTCAAGACCAAGATGTCAAACTCTTTCACAGTAAAGAAGATGCTGAGTTGATGGTTTGTCAGGAGTTTGATGCTGATGATCAAAACATGTTCTAGACTAAACCAATAGAATAACAAGCTATGGTATTGGACCATACTTCTATACTCTAAAGTTAGCAAAATGAAATCTTTGCTAAGAGAGAAAGGAGTTACGGTTTTTAGATTGAAGACCACGTCTTGCCATGGAGCAAGAAGAGAGAACCAAAAGGAGTGCATAGAAAATGTGATTCCTAGTGGAGAGTTCCATTTTCCCGTCATTGATTCTAGAGATAAAATGGTTTCCTGCTAGTTTATCTAGATGAAACACCAATTCATTATCTCACAATGGAATACATTTAAATAACTTCAATTCTTAAAGTATCAAATAAGTTCACCTGTACATATATATTTGTATAGTCTTTAGTTTTGTTTTGTGCTTTTCATTTTCATTTTTAGAGCCTTTGTTTTTTGGGTAGCATGACTCCATAGCCCAATGGCATACTTGAAGGCACTAGAGATTTTGGTTTCTACTCCCCTCAGCTATTTCAAGTTTTCAACTGAAGGAAGTTCCCCAACTGGAGCCAGCTGTTGTCCCCAAAAAATGTCACTCATTTTTGGGAAAACATAAGAACTATTTTGGTCTTGCAAGACCAAAATTGTCTCTCCCCTTTTCAAAACTTGTTATGAGCCATCAAATCCTTCATTTTTCAATCTTTTTAGATATCTACAGACTCTATAGGCTTGAATCTATAGACTCTGCAGGACTAGTTTCTATGGACTCTGCAAGTTCATTTCTATGGACTCAATTTCTACGGACTCTGTAGGAAAAAATAGGTTCAACACTTAGCCATTTTTTCTATCAAGAAGTTCAAAAGACCATTTTTTAAGGCCCTAAAGATCAAGTTCCCTCTAGGAAAGATAAAACCTCAAAGAGCAGTGGAAGTTGCCAAGTGTCATCTATTAAGACACATTTTCTAGTAAGTTTCAAAGCAACAAAATGTGCCACATGTCCCATTATAACTCAACGGAGTGTGACAAGTGTCTGCATCTGCATTTTAGGTTTCTAATAAATTTCAAAGATTATTTCAATAAATTTCTCTCAAAGTCTAGCAGAAGTTGCCAAGTGTCATCTGCTGAGACCCATTATAATTTGCTTTTAGATACAGTGGAAGTCACCTCGTGTCTCATTATAATTCTATGGAAGCTAACAAGTTTCAACATCCATAGCTTCTTCCTTTTGTGTCATAAGGACTATGGTGGGTCCTAGGTGAGTGGCTAAACTTGAGTGGAATGCACCATGTGTCATCATTTGCATGAGTCCAAATGAGTCCTAATGTTTCTATATTATTTCTAAAAGCGCAGTAGAGCGTGACAAGTTTTTGCATCCACATTTTGAGTGTCTTATAAGCTTCAAAGATTTTTTCAATAAGATTCTCTCAGAGTTCCAAAGAAGGTAACAAGTGGAAACTTTGGGAGATTTCAATATGTTTTTTTAAGAGCAGTAGAATGTGTCATGTGTCCCTTGCAAAGCTCAGTGGAGGCTGACAAGTGTCAACCTCTGTAGTTTCTTCCTTTTATTTTGATATTAAGTAAGGACTATGTTGGGCCCTAGGTGAATTGCTAAAGTCAAGTGGAAGCTGCCAGGTGTCATTTACTGAGACACATTATGATTTGCTTCTCAAAGCAGTAGAATTTGCCACGTGTCCCTTGTAAGATAAATAGAGAGCACCAAGTGTCAACATCTACATGAATCTGAGTGAGTCCTAAATATTTCTATAGTGTTTCTAAAGCTCAACAAAAGCTACCACATGTCATATTCTATCAAACTCTTAAAAGACATCTAAAGCCTCTATAAGTTAAGTGGATGTTGCCATGTGTCCTCACCTATTTCACAATGGAAGACGCCATGTGTCACTTTTTTAGATCAACAAAAAGCGTCTAGAGCAAGTGGGAAATATAGAAAGGAAAGGGGGAATGATGGAGAAAGATCAAAAATATCTATGCATGGGATATGTTTTTAAAAGGTAAAGCAATCCACCAGGTGGACATTGGAGAGCATGAACATTTAATGGCATGGCTTGTTTTTTTGCATTGAGTAAAATGAATGAACAACTATGCACACATTAGGAAACACATCAGATGGCCCATATTTAAGACTAACACATGATTCCAACATAGCCCATGAATATAATTTGAAATGCATTAAAGCAATTGAATGCATCGTAAGCCATTTTTGTGAAATAATGCACCCAAGTCTTTCTTGGAGCACTATATATTGGGGTCTCTCTTATTGTTTTAAGAGATCTCTCTCTATTATCAGAAACAAAACTCTGCCCAAATTGAAAGGCATTATTGAGACTTTAAGCTCAGATTGTTGATCATATTTTGTTATTTGAATAAGAAAATAAGTGACTTTTTAGACTTTGTGCTGGAATAGCTTGGTTGTTGGGGAAGTTGTTCTTATATCTATTTCCTTAATACATTTTTTGTCCATTTAATTAAATAAGCAAAATTAGTGAAAGTAATCAGGAAGGTGTCTTGAAGCCAACTATGAAGAGACTTTATGCCCCCATAATTGCCTTTAGTGTGTTTTCTTTCTATTCATGTGTAAAGGATCTTGGGACAACTTTGTGCCCTCATTATCCTTCATATTTTGTTTCTGTGTAAAGAACCTTGGGATGACTTTATGCCCTCATTTTCCTTCATATCTCCCTCTTGGGCAGTTGAGGTGGAGACTTTGTGCTACATCTCAGTCTATTGGTTACTATGCCTTTGGTTACCAATTACTTGTCACTATCTGAAAGAACTCCTACTATTTCTTGCAAGATCACTTCTGAAAGAAGAGAAGTGCCTTCAACATTTTCATCAAGATTTTCTCCTCTATTTGTTAACATCATCTCTCTAAAAAAAGAGATGGATGGTTTATCCTACCCCTGAGTGTTATTTTTTGCTTATATATATAGTATATAGCTCCTGCATATTTATAGGGAACCTCCCCTTGATGAGAGGAGAGATTTGTCCCCTTTTGATGTAGTAAACCTACACATCTAGCCAACCAATCTCCTTATGCTATAGTTGAAGAGACCTATTTTGCTCATCAGTTATTTGGTGACAAAATATTAACCCAATAAGTCCCACATTCACTAGAATGTGTGGTATCTTTCCATCTCCAACCTATATATGCACCTCTCTACCTTTATATTTCTAAGATAAAGGTGGTATAATTTAATATATTATGTGGATTATTGGAGCATTCATTTATTTTTGTAATTGTTTGTCTTTGATTTCATTCTTGTAGATGCGTGTGTTTTCCCTATATTATCTTGAACAATATGTGTATTACATTTCATCTTGAATCAGTGCATTCATTTAGATAAGTATTCATGGAGCTCATTCTGATATGGTATCAGAGTGCCAATCTATGTTCACGATTATCTAGTTGGTTGGTTATTTTCTATTATTTTTTTATGAAATCATGAGATTTGATATTATATTATCCTAGGAATTCTTGAGAAAAATATTCTAGATTTTAGATCTGAATGTTTTTAGTGAAATCTAGTTTGGATCTATTATTTTTAGTTTGGTAGAGATAGGTGTTAGAAGAAAACATTGATTTTCTCCTTCATCTTGGTGCTTTATGGTCTACAAGTTGGTGTCATTTTTCACATATCTAGCTTGCTGTCATATTCTTTATAGTAGATACATTTCAGAATTAAGATCTAAGAAAAGGCATTAGAATACAAGAGTTTAGCATCATTTTCTAAAATTGGTATCATTTTCTTCCATTCTCTCTCTTCTTTGTGGAGGCACACATCCTTCATATTTTTTAGGATAATGGGATCATTTAATTGTACATGTATACCTTATTAGGCATTGTTACTTAGACCCATTTTTTGTATCATTTTGCACCTAGGTTGTGCTTATGAGGGGGTGTTGGTGTAAGCATTTTTTTGACTAGGTTTTGTTTACATGTTTGTATTAGCTTTCTTAGGGCTCTAAAGTTCATTTGGATTACTTAGGAAGATTAGTCCCACTTTCACTGGAATGTGTGGTATCTTTCCCTCTCTAACCTATATATGCACCTTTTTCCCTTTATATTTCTAAGGCAAAGGTAATATAATGTAGTATATTATGTGGATTATTAGAGCATTCATGTCTTGGTGCCATTATTTCTCTTTGATTTCATTCTTACAACTGCATGTGTTTGCCCTATATTGTCTTGAATAATACATGTCTTACATTTTATCTTGAATCAATGCATTAATTTGGATCAGTATTCCCATAGCTCATTTTGATACATATTATATGCACTAAGTATGTAATGTAACATGCCACTGTTTATAAATTATTTAATAAAAAAGCACTCAAGTTGGACTCAAGAAAAGATAAAGTGTGTTATACACACCCAAGTACAAATTCCTTTCATTTAAATTAAAAATTTCATTACTAGATTAAGGGAGGAATGTAGACACTATTTATGAATTATATAACACTTCAATATTGTACACTTTGAAAAATTAGACCTTAGCTATTCCTCTTAGTTATAGACCCTTTTTTCTTATGTATGTCTCAAATTTTATCTCTTTTGTGCCCCATGGCCTATCTTTTAGTAAAAATAGCCTTATGTTGATGGCCAAAGTCTTCTATCTTTCTTAGAATGCTTTAAACCTACTTATCTTATGCCTCTACAATTTATAAGCATGCACCTACTTTCCTTCTCCCTAGACACTTGCATCCTTTATAGACACCTGCATTGACATAAGTATCTTTCCCTAACACAAGTGTCCATTACCCTAAATTCATATAATTTTCAAATGAAATGTATCTTAATGGTTGGCCTAAGTGATTTAATGCAATTTATTTCTCCAAAGGGATTGGTATAAATACAAGATCAACCCTTATTCATTCATCACCTATAAAATTCTTACCTACTCACCAAACAACTTATAAAAGGAATTTAATCAAGCATTAAAGTAATTAAAGCTTCCCTATTTTATCCTATTTCTATATCAATCATAGGGATAATACATACACATGTTTGAATTAATGAAGGAGTATCCTAAGATCTATATTTTCCAAGTTACAATCTAGATCACTATTGTACTTACTTTCCATATATTACATAATTCACACACAAGCCAACATATAGGGGAAAACTAGATAAACTTGAGGCCTATTCAAAGTATTGGCTATGTAGGCAACACTAATTTACAAATTGGTCTTTGGGGTTACTTGACACTGTGTTCTCACTATCCCATTTTTCCCACAACCATTATAAGGAAAAAGAACTAGGGATTTGCTATTTGATAAGGAATTATAGTCCATGACCTATATCAAAGTGAAAAAAATGAAAGTGATGAAAAACCTATAAGTATTTAGGTGGTTACATCCTTTTATATAAGGTATTCCATATAAGACACCTACATCCAACCTAGACACTAGCATCAACACAACTATCTAAGGTTGACCTAAGTGTCTAAGGCTATAGATGCACTAAATTTAGAATTTATCAACTATTCCAAAATATTCTCCCAATATTATTCCTACCTAATCTAGATATTTATATGTATTACCATCATAATTAACTAAGTATATTATTTATTTTCATTTTTCATATCTAATATAACTATATTTTCCATTTTTAGCATATCTCAATATAATAAATTTAATATGTGTAGACACTAAAAAACTATACACAATGGTTATAGATGTTGAAATACCCCTAAAAAATCTTAGGTACCCTTTGGGAATAACCTTTACCATTCAACCATAAGCCAAACCTAACCCAAGTCAGATTGACTTACTTGATAAACCCACCTTTTCTTGAGTGCTGATGGTCATCCTGACTACCAATGATCATCCTAACTGCTGACAATCAAGTTCCACTATCTAAACCACTAAACACCAACATCACTCTAACTTGATTTTACATACTTAGATTATCTAATATCTCTACAAGCCCATGCATGTCAAAGTTAAAATTATAAAACAAGTTAGACCTCTAATTAATGTATTATTACATCTCTCCTTCTTGCCTATAAGAAGAGAAGGGTAAGAGGTAAAAAGGGATCCAGATTAGCAATTATCATCAAAAATTATTGGGCAAGAGATCAAAGCTTCTTGTGTAGGTATTATTCTAAATTACATCATCCCAACTCTAGGACTTCTTAAAGACATCAACTATAAACCACAAGATAAGTATATTATTTTTGTTTTAAGTTTTAGTTATTTAGTTTTAATAGTTCCACAACTCCATATATTATGTCTTTCACCAGAACATCCTCTGACCATTCTCAACCACTTGAGTACCAAAAATTTACCCTTGATACCTATGAGGCTCTTTCTTGCCCTCATGACCATTAACCAAACTCTAACAACCTATAGAACCTTTATATAACTAAACCATAACTTATTCTAGTTGAAATCAATAACTTTTCCAAACCCATAGTAACTACTAATGGTCACATTGACCACCAACAGTCACCCTAACTATCGATGGTCACCCTAACCACCAATGGTCACTGTGTAGATCACTTCTACCCCAAAAATCAATCTCATACCACCTCTCAACCTCAACCAAAACCTTATTTTCTTGACTTCTATCACTATGTAGACTAGAAACAATACCCTAATCACACCTAAACATAGTTTTGACACTTTAGCATTTATTTTAATGTTATTTTGTTAAAATAAGAATTTATTTTGAAAAGTATTGATTTGTTTTTCTTAATTACTTTAATTTATTTTATGTGACCTCTTTTATCAACAAATTTATCATCATTAACTTGTCTTAAAAGGTGGATTGATACTCTCCAATGAAGTTGTGTAATTCCTGGATCTACCTTACTAGACAATCTACCCTTCTACCCAACTAATAAATAATTATTTGAGTGATTTATTATTTTTAGGTCATTCCTCCAAAGCCAAAGAGGAGTATCTAAAACTATCTAGATCATGGAGTGTAAACCAAATCCAAGTTCAACTAACCTCACCCTTATTTCAAAGTTTTTACTCTTTCTTCTTGAAAAATAAAGCAAAATTTTAGTTAAACATTATATCACACCCAATGGGACCCTTTATTATTTTCTTGGGTTCATAATTTCATCTAGGTGCTTATTCTTCTTATTTTATGCTCATACAATGGAATCAAAATTTCTTTTAGGCTTCAAATTAATTGCATACATTGGTTGCTTAAAAGTTTAGCTCACATAGTTTAAAATAAAGCAAAGTGATTCAATCATGGCTTCACTCTTATCACACATATGAGACCAAACCACTCACATCTAATCAAAAATCAAACATTGACATAAGGATCGATTGAGATTTCATCACCTAGCGGTCATCTTTCTTGACTATCCTACTTGGATAGAATGAACTTAGTTATCTAGTTGAGTATAAACTATGGAAATAAACATATCTTGGCTAAGTACCCAACACACTTATCTATTTATTGTGTGAAGTGAGGGGGTAGGCCCCAATATCAAGCCATGTACTAATTTCTACATAGATCCCTTTGAGATCCTAAATAAAACCTGAAACCAACCATAGACTTCTTTTCTAACCTGCTATACAAACCAAGTTGAGTAACAAAATTATTAAAACTTAAGGCATAAGCCACAAGAGAGACAAAAATAATCTTAAGATTTAACATGATGTAGTGTGTGTTTCTCTTATTTGAATTTTTTATTATCTTCTCTTTGTTTGAGTTGTGAGGAATCTAACCCCCCTTGGAAAAGTTTTTCACCATCTTTCCTTCATCTACCTCATCTCCATTGCCTTGTCCAATGGGTATCCCTCTTATATTTTCTCTAGGAGATCCTAATTTTGTTAAACTTATAGAAGACAAACCTCTTTGCTTAGGGTGTTACCTTGCATCAAGATCCACTTATGCTCTTGATCTTACCTATAACCAGCCAAACCTCACCTATAATCAACCCAACCTTACCTATAACCAACCCAACCTTACCTATAACTAACATAACCTCAACTATAATCAACACAACCTCACCTAAAATAAACTCCACCTCACCTATAACCAACCTAACCTTACCTATATCCAACCCAACCATGCCTATAATTGACCAAACCTTGCCTACAACTAATCTAGCCTCATCTACAACCAACCAATAACCTATCAACAAGAATTTGACCATTATCACAACCCACATGAACCTCAAATATCTAAACCTCACCAATCTTTGGGCTACCTATCCCAACCATCATAGCAACCACTTCAACCTTATCAAACTTTTGATTATCTACCCCAACCATCATATCAATTATCTAAACCCCCTTTGTGGAAACCCTCTTTATCTCAAAACCAAGACTTGGTCTATCCCCTCAACCATAAACCAAAATTTTAAAACTAGCATACCTTACAAACTTGAACAAATCTAGCCAACAACTATCAACCCACCTTATCAACCCTACCCAATATCTCAAACCAACCTACCTTATCAACCTTACCCACTTTATCAACCTCCCCAAATCAAACTAATAACTACCAACCAAAACTTTCAAACCCAAAATTTTTATCAAATCTACTCGACTTATCAAATTCATTAATAATGTCAAACCAAATAAGTCCATAAAATGAATCAATTAACTTGTAACCTTAAGAGCTATGGGTGCACCCTCTTCCTATGTATTAAACCCAGTTGGGAGAATCATATGCTTCAATCCTTAACAAACTCTTGGAGGTTTCTGTCATTAGACTTCCTCTAATCAAACCCATCAATCATTCTCTTCTAAAGCCCATTTGGTTTATTAAAAATTAATTTTATGCTTATCATTGCATAAAAAAACATGTGGTAGATAGATGTGGGTCTTTTAAAATGTTTGTCTAAGACCTTATTAATCAAAAAGATGTTTTAAAGGATAGTCTCCATGTTACCCCCAATCTAGCCTTGAATATCATTAGAAAATCCATCATCGAACTTATTTCTTCACTCATTGTTATGCAAAAAAATGAAGAAATCACTAAACATAATGAGACCCCTTCATTAGATTTAGTCTTTAGTGAACCTATAACTGAACCAACCATAATCAAAACCTTAACCAATCTAATTGTTGACCAAGTGCAACCATTTCAACTTCCTATTCAAATCATTACTAAGAAAGAATCAACCCCAACCAATCCACTTGTTAACCAAGAAAAACCTTCTCAATTTTACATTAAAACCAAAATTAATAAAATCAACCCACCTCTTCAACTTCTCTTTTTAGTGGATCAACCTCAAATCAACCTATCTCTTCCACTCTCTCAAAAGTTAGAATCACCCCCAACAACCATACCTATTCCACCTATTCTTTTGGTGGACCCAATCAAAGCTACCTTACCCTTTCCACTTTATATTTTAGTGGAACAAATATCAAACCAACCTAATCTACCTCTTTCACCTCCCCTTTTTATAGAGCCAATCCAAAACACCTCACCTATAACTAATCTAACCTTGCCTCAAATAAACCCAACCTAAACCTCAAATAAAACCAAACCCATTTAATTTCTCTATAATTTTCTTATTTTCATCTATCTAATGACATTGTCTTTGATTCTATTCCCTTTTGAATAGGTTCAAATCTTTGTCACCTTACCTTACCAAACAAACTAGACAAATAAGCAAACCCAACCAACAAACCAAATAAACCACCCATCTTATCTCTCCCAACCAATCAAACCAACCTCTAAAAAAAATCAATCAACCATGATCAACCCAAATTTTTATCCAACCATAACCAACTTATTTATCAACCCAAACCAACATCAATCCTTCATTCAAGATTTATTGAATCTCGACTACCCTATTTCCAAGATACCCATACCTCATCTAAGTTACCTCATTGGGAAAATCTGACACTCTTTTCTAACCCAAATTTATTTGAAAATGATGTTTCTAACATCATTTATAGACCCCAACCCTACCCAAATATGACCCAACAATATTTCCCTCACCATAACACCATAAAGGATAACCAACCTGAATTACCATCCTACAACTTTAACTCTAAACTAGCAAATAATAAATAACTAACAACTAACAACCCTTGGGAGGCAAATGAGGTCATCTTCATCCTTTTTAAGCTCCTACTTATTAACCAATGTATTTACTTGAGAACATTTTTCCCACCTCAACATTCATGGAAAAAATATTTGAATTCTCCCTCCAAAAATATTTGAACAAGCAATAACCCAAACATTAACCAATAACCAAACCAAACCTTAACCTTTTGCTTACCAAGTTTAACCAATGACCAAACCAAACCTTGGCATTTATGCCTCAACCTACACCTAGCCTAACACCAAACCAACCTTAAACTTAACCAAAACTTAACCTTGGCCAACTTTTATCAATAACCCAAACCAACCTAAACCAAAACCTAAACCATAACCAACCACCATTAAGCCTAAAAGCCAAATCAAAGCTTAACTATCATCACCTAACCAACCTTACTTCTTGCTTTGTCAACCTTCTATGGAAGGAAAAAATTGGGGGAGTTTTCCCTCTAAAAGAATTTCTCCATTTATCAACTCAGAACCTTACCTTAATAAAATGACCAAACCAACCCTTGGTATTTTGTTACCTCAACCCACACCTAACCTTGACCTTAACCCAACCTTTTACCTCCAACCTAAGCAAACATTCAACTTTAACCATTATACTTAGGCATCTTTTGGTATTTAAACCTTTTAGCCCTACCTTTTTACCCAACTAACCAATAAACCTATAAAACCAACCCAAACTAACACCTAAACCTACCTAACCCTACCATAAACCAACCACCTTTACAATCCAAGCAAAATCTAACAACCATCACTTAACCAAATTTGTGGAGATAAATGGAATCATTTTTTTTCATTCCACCTACTTAACCATCATCACTCCAACATATTTTACACATCTAATCTAATGTAAAAAGGTAACTAGAGGACATATTCCCTCTTGATTAGCTCAAACTCTTTATGTGCAAGTGTGGATTTGGGGAATATAAGAACCTAAGCCCCTAAATGCTTTGAATTTGCATCTTGTTCTTTTGTTAAGGTAATTTCTTAGTCATATTTTATCTAACTTAAGCTCATCCCTTATTTTAAACCACATTCATCTCCTTATTTTAAGTGGAACTGATTACAATAGGATCATGTGATTATCTATCACAACCTTAGCCTAATCCTAAGCACGGGTACCACAACTCTACCTATGGCATGATTATCATGGACACTTTTCATCCTTTATAAGATAGACCCCCATAGTTATTGTCACTTAAAATTAATTTAACCATCATCAACCTTCTTGATCTATGGCTTTGCCTCCATAAAAGAAAGCCTTAAAACCTATATAGACTTTTCCATGTCTAAACCAACATAACATTCAATTTGAGATGCCAAATATCACTCATGTAAAAAATCTCTAGCATTATAGACTTCTCCCCTAATGGACAACTACCCAAAACTACTGAAAGTTGCTTAAAAAATAGACTGTTCCATTGAAAGATAACTATCACACCTAAATAAATCCAAAGCTTAGACCACTCCATTGAAGGATGGCTAAACCAAACATTTTTCAAGAAATCAATCACCTAGAATATTCCCACATTGATCAACTTCCCAAACCCATCAGCTTAAAGTAATCAAATGACCTCAAGTCAAAAGTAAAAAACACTTTAATCCCAAGAAAGCTACAATTATCTTTCACAATCACATTAGTATACTTCCCACATTGATCAATCTACACCAAACTTAGAACAAGGAATTATCTACAATGGTTCCTAGGTTACCTAACAGAAGGGACAAGCTATCCCCATGAGAAGGTTACACTACCATCCATTCACTTACTTCATCCATATCTCCTTTTACCCTCTACAAATCAAGGTATTTTTATCTTATTTAGAACTATGTGATCAAGCTACTTCTTCTAACCAAAGAATTAACACAAATGTAACACATAAAAGGGAATTATTTTCTTAATGCCACCCATCTTACCATTTTGGTGTTTGCCAACCAGAGCATTTTTAACCTTCTACTTTCAAAACCATTTGAGAAGGTTTTTTTCTTCTATATTTGAGTCATTAAAACCCCAACCATCTAATTTTCACCTTTCCACCAAATGGGGTAACCTATTTGAATACTAACCAACCAATCAAATGTACCAAACCAACCAACCTTATTGACCTTATCAACCTCCCTAAATCAAACCAATAACTATCAACCAAATTTTTCTAACCCATCAACATTATCAAGCCTACCCAACCTATCAAGTCACTCAATCAACCTTATTTACACTACCAACCATGCACTCATTAGATATCACCTTCTTCACCAAACTAATCAACCAACCAACCATACACCCATTAGAGAACACCCTATGCTCCACCACCTAAGAAAACTATTTAACCTCAACTTGGTCATCTTGATTCACATTTTGCACTTTTTGTGACCCAACTTTACCTTGGTCATTTTGATTCTATCATTTAGCTTGCCATTTTTGACAAACTTGTGTTACTTTTGCACACCAACCATGTAGATGCCTCATAGCATGACCCTTTGTGATCTTGACACTTGAAACCATTTTTTATCTTCTCAAGATCACATCCTACCTTAGATACCTAAATATACATCAACCTTACTTAGGAGACTTGAGTTTATAGGACTAACCCATATCATCTATGCCTAACATTGTGTCTTAGTTACCCTATCACTTATCTTTCTAGTACCAACCTTATTTTATTACCTTACCCCAACCACCAAACCATTAGTTGTTACCCTTCTCCACCAACAACCATAAACAACCACATTACCTCATCATGAGTCCTTCTAATCTGACTAATGCATGTTTTATAATAACCTTGCCTTGGTCCTTTTGACCACATCAACAATAGTTGCCATGTTAAAATTTTTTAAACTTGTGTTACATTTCACTAATCCAAAACTTGAAAGCTTTGGTTGAAAGATAATTCAAGAAACAAAACAATTAAAATAATGCTATCTTTGATAAGAGATGTTTTATTGATCAAATTTGCAGACCCAAACATATGTTTATCTCTGAGAAGAGATGTCTGATTTCCATTTTGGGTTACATATTCATTTATACATGTTTTGAAGGTGTGGGGAGGATGTGTAATATCACCAATCTTGAGGGAGATGAATTGGTTTGACTTCCATGATTTACAACAATATAGAATTCAAGGAATTACTACTTTTAGAAACTTACTATTTTTAGACTATATTACTAAAATTGAAATTTGGGACACTTATATTGGGTTTTAGGGGGAAAAAATTCATTAAGAAAATCTCCATGCCATATCACAATATTAATCTCATTATTAGCTTTCCAACAGTTCAAATGGTGAGTCAATTAGAGCTACAGTGCAAAAGTTATGGCTCCCAGAAGTTCCACCATCAATTAGGGTGGACCCATCACCCGAATTGTCATCTGAATTATTATCCGGATCATGCACACACCTAGCCAACTAGTGTCTTCTTGAGAGAAATTCATACTTTATATATCCTCAAATACACTAGACTAATTTGTGTCTTCATGGGAGTACTTCCTATCTTGGATACCCATGAAAACATTGAACTTGTCTGTGAGACTTGAGTTTGCTAGTGTAACCCAACTATCAAATATGGTGACATGGTCTTCTTCTTACTTGTCCTTATAATACAAACCTAATTTTTACTAACTATGATAACCTAGTCAATTCATGATCTTGGGTATCACACTTTTATCTCACTTTGTGCATGTGTTCGTGCTTCAGTGCCCCACCTATCACCCACATTTTATCATCACTTTTTCCACTTATCAAACCCATACCTAATTCTATTTTACCTCATCACTTCTTGGTTTAAGGGGGAATGCCTCCTCCCATGATTGAGGTAACCAAACCTTTGATATGTACTCTATTTTTATTTTACAACTTGATAATACAAACTATATAATAAAAAGGGGCAAAATATAGACACTAAAAAATTATACACAATGGTTCTAGATGTCAAAATACCCCTAGACTACCTCAGGACCCCCTTGGGACCAACCTTGACTATTCGACCATAAGCTATAATTAACCTAATTCAGATTGACCTACTAGATAAACTCATTTTTCTTTGAAAATTGATGGTCACCCTAACCATTGATGGTTATCCTAACCACTGATGGTCATGTTCCACCTTCTGAACCACTAAACACCAACATCACTCTAACTTAATTTTCTAAAATTAGATTATCTGATCTGTGTGCAAGCCCATGCATGTCAAAGTTAAAATTAGACAACAAGTTGGACCTCTTGTTAACGTATTGGTGCACCTCTCATTATTTCCTATAAGAAGAGAGGGGTAAGAGGTAAAAGGGGATCTAGATTAGCAATCATCATCAAAACATTTTGGGTAAGAGATCAAAGCTTCTTGTGTAGCTATTCCTTCTAGCCTTTAGCATCCAAACTCCATAACTTCTTCAAGCCATTAAATATAAATTGAAAGCTAAGTATATTTTTCTTTTTTTAAGTTTTAGTTATTTATTTACAATAATTTTGTAACTTTATATATTACTTCTTCTACCAGAACACCCTCCAACCATTCTCAACCACCTGATTACCAAACCTTTACCCTTGATACCTCTGAGGCTCTCTCTTTCCCTCATGACCATTAATCAAGCTCTAATAACTTACATAACCTTTTTATAACTAACTAATAACCTATTATGCCCAAAACCAATAACCTATCCAAATCCATAGTAACCACTGATGGCCACCCTAACCACTGACAGTCACCCTAACCACCGATGGTTACCCTAACTATTAATGATCACTCTAACCATCAATGGTGATTGTGTAAATTATTTTTACCCAAAATAGAAAGCTCATACCACCTCTCAATCTTAACCAAAATCCTATTTTCTTGACCTCTATCACTATATAGACTAGAAAGAATACCCTAACCACACCTTAGCCTAATTTTGATAGTTTAGCATTTATTTTAATGTTATTTTGTTAAAATAAGCATTTATTTTGAAAATTATTTATTTCCTTTGCTTAATTAATTTAATTTATGTTATGTAACCTCTTTTATTAGCAACTTTATCATCATTAACTTGTATTAAAATGTGGATTGATAACCTCCAAGAAAGTCATGTACTTCTTGGATCTAACTTGCTAGGCAATCCACCCTTCTATCCAACTAATAAATCATTCTTTGAGTTCTTTCTTATCTATAGGTGATTCCTCCCAAGAGAAAGAGGATTATCTACAACCATCTAGATCATGAAGTGAACAAACCAAATCTAAGTTCAACTAACCTTACCCTTCTTTCAAAGTTTTTACTCTTTCTTCTTGAAAAATAAAGTAAAATTTTAGTGAAACAATATGTTCCATATGAGTTTTATAATTAATTGGGCTACTATATATATTTTTATCACCCTTATGCTTATTAATTTTCATATTATTAACCATAAATCCCCTTAATCTAGATTTTTAAGGTTAAACAATATTATTCTAGTGGAGCCCTCATCACCTTCTTCTCTACCTTCCTCTAATATTCCTCCTACTATGAAAGAATTTCTTCTCAATAGTGATGATAATGAACCACCATCTCCTTCATCTGATTCTCACTCTATGCCTAAATGGGCTAAGTCTAGTATTGAATTAGTTGGTTCTTCAGTGGATGATCCTTCTATTTTTTGATGTACTTGATCATAAACATCAGACATATCCCTATTGAGTCATACATTCTTAGATGATCCATCATATTTTTAGAAGCATTATGTAAACTAGAGTTTAATGATACTATGCAAGAGGAGTATTCTTCTCTCATGAAGAATTAAAATTGGGATATAGTATCACTTCCTATGGGAAGGAAACTTGTATGGTATAAATGGGTTTACAAGACCAAATAAATAGTATAAGGTTCAATAGATAAGTACAAATCATGCCTAGTCTTAAAGGGATTTTCATAGGTTGAAGGTGTAGACTACTCTGAGACCTTTGCTCCCATTACTAAGATGGATTCAATTTGTCTTATTATTTTCATTATTACATCACACCATTTCACAATCTACTAGATGAATGTGAAGAGTGCCTTCCTTTAAGGTGATCTATATGAGGAGATTTACATGGAAAAACCTCTAATTTTTATGCAATACCTTTGCTAATATGTAGACTTTGTCATTAACTCATGCTTGGTATGAGAATATGGATAATTTTATGCTCACTTATAGTTTCTTTTATTATCAATCTAACAAGTATGCACACAATAATTTTAAATTTTATCATTTATCTATGCTTTATCTCTTATAGGAACCTATTGAGTTCTAATTTATTTGAGTGCATGCCTTAAAAGGTACAAAAGGAAAGGTGTGGGTAGACCATATATGATTTTAAATATTTTTGGTAAACTCTATAATTACCTGAACCCATTATAAAACCTTCTTATCAAACTCTATAATAAATATAAGAATATTGTTCATATATTTACCTAAGCATTTCTCCTTTCAATATCGCCTAACTAAGTAAGTATCCCACTTTTATACTAAGTCATCTAGGATGATTTTTGCTATAAAATATTAATCACACATTATGGAACTAAATAGACCTAGCTGACTTAATTTGAGGTCAAACGATAATTTTTTCTAATTAACAAGATTGAGTTGGGCAATCTTGTCAACTAAAATTTCAAAAGGGTCAAGGCTTATCCATTGATATAAATACAAGGATAATTTCAATCCAATATAAAGGATAATTAGTTTTCACATCATAGAAATTCATAAATTTTATAAATCTACATTCTAAGAATCCATTACTTAAGGTTTTCCTTAGACAAAAAATTACTTGTCTTGTAGAAAGCCTTGGATGCAAAGTACGAGTTTTTTAAAACCTAAAGTTGATTTATATAGTGTGATCCATAAAAAAACCACAACAACCTCTTGCAAATCACCATTATCAAAGGGACAGATTGATACTTGACATGTTCACCCAAGATAAGCATTCCTAACTCTTTCTATTTCATTTAATAAATAGACATTATGTAAGTAATATGTGTTGAATGTATAACTCCTTTCTTAGATTACCTCTATACTTAAACTTAGCATAGATATAGGGTTTTATTTGCTTTCCATATTCCATTTTGGGTGATATAGGCCCCCATTTACCTAACATGATCCATTGATTTATTTATTTATGTTTAACTATCCCCATTTACGGCACAAGCTTTGGTGAGCATTAGATTAGTTTTATTTCATGTATTTATACCTAGCTATGGTTATTACATAGTTTCATTTTACTAGAGGATCTATAACACTCCTTTTGTTTTGTGTGGTTGGAGATCCCTTGGCTAGGTTTAATGTATCCAATTTGGTCATGCTCTCAATATAAAAATATATTAAAATGGATATTAGTTTATTGACTTATCTAATCTTGGATATTACTAAGTCAGATAAGTTATAGATCTATCTTATTTTTTTGAATACATTCTAGTGAACCTGATGTGAATCTAATCCTTATATTTTCAATTTTTTCACTTTCAATCAACTAGATCAAGCTGGTTAATCTATTCTTAATCTCCATTCATAGGTTTTCTCTTTGTAGTAAATAAGATTGGGTTGGTCAATCTAGTAATTTTATCTATTTATAGGTTGAGGATCTACAATAAACTATATCATGCTGGTCGATATAGTTTTATTCTTTTAATTTTAGAGTTTAATATTAACAAACTAAATTAAAATATTCAACTCAATTAATTTTTATGTTTCTTGAATTTTCAATTTCAATCAACTAGATCAAGCTAGCTGATCTAGTTTAGCTTAGTAATTTTTAATTTCTTAATTTTTAACAAACTAGATTGAGTTGGTTGATCTAGTCTTATTTTAATATTTTTTAGTTATTAGTTATAAATAGACTAAATAGATTTGGTTGATCTCATTTAATCCCTATATTTTTATGATTTTTACCTCTATAGGACAAAATCAGGTTTGGACAACACAACTTGTAATCTGATTTAACTTTCTTAAGGTTTATGGAATGTAAGCTCTAGGTTTTTGAAGGGTCTAAGTATAATAAATAAGGGTAAAAATATGTAATAAATATAACCACTTATTTTTAATATAATTAACCTAGTTTAACCTTTCCAAAAATAACAATAAATGATGTAAATAAGTACTTATCTATAAAATAACTAAGATAAGAGATCTATATGCTGTAAACTAGGATAAGAGCTGATTTGAGTGTCATAGATAGGATCAAAGTGTCAAAAAACCTCTTGGATAGTATTACCCTAATTGGATAGTATCACCAATAGTGTTAGTGTCCTTTTGCAACTAGTGTCCTATATGAAAAAATATTCTAAGCTTTTGGGTGTACTTGTGTCTAAGTTTGCCAAGCTTGTTCATGTGAACACAAGTTATGATCCCTGTAGGTGACTTGTTTTGACCAATTTTGTATATAAAACCTAAACCTCCATGTTACTAGGGTATTTGCATGGTAGAAGTAGAAAAGTGTGATGTTTTTTGGGTAGATTAGACATCCTCAAGCTATGATGAGATTTTCTTACATACCAATGTTCTGAGGAGGGATAAATCCTGATGTAGTTCTCTCCACCTATGTGCTAATGCAAGTGAAAGTGAATCTAGTATGAATACCAATTTGAGTGATTTTGTAAGAGCCTAAGACTAGGAATCTAGGTATTCATAGCTTGGTATGGATGTAGATGATTATATGTAGAAGTAGGGTAGAATAGGGATTGATAACCTTGATTGTGCATAATTTATTCTAATCTAGTTTTTGTTATTTACATCTAGTGAATAATGGGCTAAAAGTCATGTACATATACTATTTTAATGTTTGTGTGGGTCCTAAAAGATGTCTATAACTATGATGATGTTAGGTGGTTATTTTTCGAAAAGATATTTATTAGAGATAAAAGGTAGGAAAAGTAAAATAGTTTCCAAACTAGGATACTAGCACCATTAGTGCTACTATTTAAATAATGATGTTAGTGTATAGGTCACATAACTTGAGGCAATAAGGGATAAGATGTTAAGTGAGGATTTGGGACTACTTTAAAGATGTTTATGGATGTGTGTGGTCCACACATTAGATAGATAAGTGTTTATATAGGCCCTAAGATAGGTCTAGGGCTAAGCTAAGGATGGGTTGTCTCGAGTAACACTCCTAAAACTCAAGTGTCATTTTTAGATGATTACATTTCCCCCCATTATTCTAAAAATGCAAAAAAATAAAATGACTAGGATAAAGGAAAAAGAAGTGTACATGGACTTACCTAAGAGGTGAATCCTTTCAATATGGATCTGAGTATGTGAAGCATGCTCTATTATGTGTCTTAAAAATGAAATATGCATAGATCATTCCTTACATAGGATATATCAAAAGTAAAGAAAAAATGAGCAAAGAGATAAGAGAGAGGAAATGAATGAACACACCTCACTAAGTACATAAACCAAATGCATAAACTTGGTGATAACCTATGTGTGTGCATGTAGATAGTGATCAATTAATGAATAACTTGGACTAAGTTGATGACTTGCTCAATCTCCATGTGTATGTGGATCAAGAACTCAATCTATATTTTACTCGATCATTTGCCACCCCTATTTGGTAGATCATGACCTATGAATATATTGGATTAGACCAATGGTGTGTCCAACCCTCTCATATAGGTGGATTAAGAACTCAAGTATAATATGACTCTATCATTGCCTACCCATGTGTAGTAGATGCATCTAAATTGAAACTATGTGATGTAACTGAAATGTATGAGATGGCTATGGGCCACTCAAAAATTGTGAATTATAAAATGGATCTGGGCCACTTAGGAATATTAGGTGGCTCTATGCCACTCAGGAAATCTCACTGATGTAGATGGAGTAAGGAATCAAACTAGTGTGTAACCTAGAACATGGTGTCTAGTGTATAATACATAGAGAATGACATAGAATTTGTCATTCCATCTAATCAACTAGTGCATAAGTGAGCATATAAAATAATGTGCAACACACATGCCCTCAAATCTAATATCTAATTTTATGGATTCTAGATTGAGTTATAATAATATGTATATGAGTATCTAAACTAAAATGAGAATGATCATGTCATGTATGATTCCCCTATCTTGAGTAAAATAGAATGAATCTATTCTAAACTAATCCAAAACTATTAATTTATAATTGAAGCTATACCAACCTAGACTATACCTACTATACTTTTGTCACCAATCTAGAATTTCCTAAAACTAAGGTTTCTAGATAGTAACTCCATACCTTAGTAGCACCATATCTTAGATAGTAACAATGGTGGCATTAGTGTCCTAATTTCGGCACTAATGTCCAAATTTATTGATTTATGTGTAACTAAAAATTGTCTCTATATGGATTTTACCCACTGTGTTTTCCTAAAATTGATATATGTATTTTGTGCTTATGCACTAAAAGCTTTGCTTTGAGTGCATTTAGATAGACTGATCTTTAAGACAAACCTCTTTATGAAAAACCTTTGTGAATTCCCCCTCTTTTGAGGTGAGTTTTTGAACCTATGTTAGAACTATCATCAAAATAAAAATATCTACAAGATGTGTGTTAGATGGAGCATATATGATATTTGTGTAATAAACCAATATAATGTACATACATGACATCAAAATGTAAGATAATCTGAGCATAATTTTATAATGTATGATGTATGTTAGATATAGAATTCATAAGGCTATCAAGATAGATATAACAATGTAAACATGTGTATGAACATCAAAATTGAGAAATAAACTAAGTAGATACCTAGGGGGATGGGGCATGATGTCCATCAAGGCACCCAAAGAAGAAGGGGGGATGCATGACGTCCTTCATGACATCTAAAACTAGAAAGTGAAATAATCAAGAGATAAGTGTCATGGTCATGGTGCATACATGAAAGCATATGTAAAAAACACATGAGGCATGGAAATTATGCCAAGGGGAAAAAATAAAATGGACATGGGCACATGTCACTAAATGAAAAATCAAGACATACAAAAACATGATCAAATTTTCACATACACAAATAAAAATTAGGTTAGCATAAATCTAAAATTAAGGACATGTTTAAATGTCCACATACATAATTAGGAAGGTACACACAAGGACATGGGCACATGTACAAAGCATACATACAATGAAAATAAGTGGCATAGAGCCATAGAGTAATGCCACATTAAAATGCCTTAGAATAGATGTAAAATCATGGAAACACAATAAAGTCTAAATTAATAAAGCTAGAAATGAAAGTATGAATGAAAACATGGTAAAAATTTGTATAAGATCAAAGATTTACATAAACTAAGTTTAAATTAGTAGTAGTTAGTAATAAATCTGAGTAGTGTAGGATAATCAATATAGAGATATAACAATGCTAAATATGTGATGTAAAATTTATAAAGATTTAATCTGGCAAGCAAAATTGTGTAAAAGATGCCCCCAAATGAGAGAATATATCAAATGAGGAACCCTTGTATCTATGTATATGCCCCTAGTGGGTAGATAATAGCAAATATGGATATGTGTAGTGGATCTAGGTCATGCAAGTATTTAAAAACACTTGGAAAGAACAAGTGAAGTATGTGTATAATAAAAACTAAATATACTAAGATAGCTAACATATTTAGTGTCTAGAAAATATAATACGTGTAAATATGAAAATGCATACAATCTATAATATTGATTTTATGAGTAAATACTTTAATGTTTTGACATATTATCTTACTTTTGTATTTTTTAGATATAAGATATGTAAAATATACATGAAAATGAAACTATATAGAAGGCACAAGAATGAATGAAACTATGTACAAGTAGGGAGGAACACACTAATTGATGAGTCTCATGGGAGACTCACTATCAATGTGGCATATGTCAAAAATAATATCGGTAACCTCCCATGCAATGTGTTTGATATGTTGTATTTGAATTGAGTTACAATATCAATCTGAGTATTGTTCATTTTTGGTATCAGCATAATCATAATAACTTGGATTATTATAATTTGCATTAAAATCATTTACCTTAAAATCTCACTTGAAATTCTATTTGATATTTGTATAATTTTTGAATCATTAGTTTTAGATGCACTTTGTTGTGATTTTTTGTTTTGATATGTAACATTGCTTTCAACAAATTGACTTGGTGAAGATGTATATACATGATTGACACTAGTGTGTCCTAGAGGATTTTATCTTGTAATATGATATTCCAATGTTCTAACATTTTCATGTAATAGTTGATTATGAGTTTTCAATTTTACAAATAAATTGCTCATACTCATAATTTAATCACATAGAGTCTCACAAGTGCAAACCCTAGTAGATTCTGATTCAACATGTAGGCACACACCCTATATGAAAGATGTAGAGGCATGGGTAGGCTGAGTATATAAATTTGAAACAATAGTATAGGATGCCTCACCTCTTTTAGGAGTGATAGCATAGACCTAGTTAGAGGGAAAATAATTATCATCCTCTTAGAGATGAGGAGGAAAAGAATCTTATTTATCCATAAAATTTGGCAATGTAACTTGGAAGAGGGATACTAGGGTAAAATATATTAGGTCTAAAAACCATAACATAACTAATAAAATAGGGAAACAAAAGGATAAAAAAATAATAACACCTAGGTCTAGGGTTTGAGTAGTAATCAAAGTAAGTTGAATTCACCAAATGATTTAACTTATTAGGGTTGATAGAGTGTAATCCTAGGTCGTTAAAGAGTATGAGTATAGTAAATCAGGGTGTAAATATGAAATAAATATATCCATTAATTTGTAACAAAATTTACCTAGTTTTACCTTTTTAAAAATAGAAATAAAAGATGTAAATAAGTACTTAGCTAGAAATTGACTGAGACAGGAGATCTGAAGGTTACAAATTGGGATAGGAATTGATTGAGTGTCATGGATAGGATCAAAGTGTCAAAATCCCTCATAAATAGTAATACCATAATTGGATAGTAGTAAAAATGGTACTAGTGTCCTCTATGAAAACATATTCTAAGCTTTTGGGTGCACCTGTGTATGAGTATACCAAGCTTGTTCCTATGTGCACAGGTTTTGATTCCCTATAGGTAACCTATTTTGACTAAATTTATATGCAAACCCTAAACCTCCATGTTTATAAGGCATCTAGTTTGCACTAGTAAAGTGTGATGCTAGTGGGGTAGATTGGACATCCTTAACACCCTAATGTGATGATACTTATTTAAATACCAATACTTTGAGGAGGGATCAACCCAATGTATTTATCCCCACCTTAGTGATGGTACAAGTGCAAGTGAAGCTAGTATAAATGCCAGTTTGAGTGATTTTGAGTGGAGCCTAAGATTATGAATATAAGTATTCAAAGCTTGGGATGGATTTAGATGATTATATGTAGAAGTAGGCTAGGATAGGGATTGATAACCTTTATTATGCATAACTTATTCTAAGCTAGTTTGTGTTATTTGCATCTAATTTCCATCCAGTGAATATTGGGCTAAAATTCATGCATATATATTATTATAGTGCTTTTTAGGTCTTAAAAGATGTATATGATAATAAGAGGTGGTTTTTGTTTGAAAATATGTCTGCTAGAGATAAAAGGTGGGAAAAGGATAATATCAGCCAAATTGGGACACTAGCACCATTGGTGCTACTATCCAAATTATGGTGTTAGTTTCCTAGTGGTAGAACCTAAGGCACTAGGGGATAGGATGTTAAAGTGAGGGTTTGGTATTGATTTAGGGATGTTTAGGGACATGTGTGATGTGCATGAAGGCTAGATAAGTATTTAAAAAGGCCCTGATATTTGTCTAGGGCTAAGCTAGGGATGCATCGTCTCAAGTAATACTTTTAACACACAAGTGTCATTTTTAGCTGATTACAAAATCAAACATTTAACATTTTTAGTCAACCAATGAAATCAATGTAGCTGATCTAGTGATATCTTCTAAGTTCATTCTAAATAAACTTTATATTTAATTTTTTTTCAACTAATTTAATTTATTATTTTTGTATTTCAATCAATTTACTCAACATTTGAATTTTTGGTCTATCCTTATCATTTTTTAGTTCTACCAAACCATACCACATAGTCAACTAAGTGGACATGGATGACATAGTTTTGTCTATTTGCTTTATTGAACAAACTACATTGAATTGGTCAATCTTGTTTATTTTTAGCCTATCTTCATAATAAACTATATTAGTTTGCTTGATTTTTTTATGTTAAGTTTAGTTAGTTGATCTTATTCTATGTTCTTTATTTTTTAGCATAAGTAAGATAGTTCACTTTAATTTCTTAGTAATTAACCCTACAATTACTTCAAAAAGAGTTGGCTTCCTATTTATTTACTTTTTAAAATGGAAAATTGGTTTTTGACAATTTATATTCCCCTTTTTTTACCTTGTCTTGATTACCTATAGTTTTAAAACTAATTATCTAATGTCTTAAAGGGCTATGCAATACTCTATTTATGGTATTTATCTATCATTAACATATATTATGGCATGAGGGACTTGCCATAATACCTATAACCATAGTAAAAATATAAACATAGTCTTTAGTTTGTATGAACCTCACAATACTTTATAAATTCCCAATATTTCCTTTTGAATTGAACCTTAGGAATCCAACCATTAATTTGATTCTATGGTGCATTGGTTAGCAGTTAGTGATGAGAATTTACTTCTAGATTAACCTTTAAACTAGGTTTAGTGGGCTATGGAAATGACACTTCCTCTATAGTTATCACTATGAACTATTGGACCATCATTATCCAATAGAATATCAAGTATCTTTGGAAGCCTAAAAATTAATCAAAACTCTTTAACAAATCTTTTTGATCTTCTTTTTGGATAATTAGTTAGCATCAATAGTTATAAAATTAAGTTTTTTTTTGTTATTCTCTATTGTATTACAGATTATAGTGACTAACATTACTAAATTTTTGTGATGTGTGGTAGATAGTTTGGTATTATGTCTATTTTACTGCTACCTTAAAGATTATATAATTCAAACTTTTGTTAATTTTTTCCAAATTCAATTAAATAAATGAGCATGATTTAACATAATTTTATCTTTATTTTCCTATTAAGCTAAGTTGAATAACTCAAACTAGTAGGTTTTCAAAAAATTCTATAATTTTTTACCTGTTAAACTAAGTCAAAAAGATCGACTTAGTAGGTTTTCATGAAATTTTGTATTTTTCCTATCAAATTATGTCAACTGGCTTGAATTAGTAGGTTTGTATAAAAACATTTAATTTTTTATATCAAACTAAGTCAACTAGATCGACTTAGTAGGTTTTCAAAAAATTGTGTTTATATACTAATCAAACTAAGTCGAATAGCTTGACTCAATATGTTTTCAACATACTCTATTTTTCCCTGCTTGTCAAACTAAGTTGACTAGCTTGACTTAGTAGGCTTTACAAAATTATTTATATTTATCCCTATCAAACTAAGTCAACCAGATCAACTTAGTAGGTTTTTGAAAAATTCCATATTTTCTAGTTGTACAACTTATTTGACCAACTCAACGTAGTTCTCTATCTAATTTTTTTCTGTTCCTACTTATAAAACTCAATATATTAACTTGACTTAGTAGGTTTATAGATTTATGCTTGTTACCATGTAGTATATTTTTGATAAAAGTGAAGTGTAAACCCACACAATGATATGATGACTTTAACTGAACCCTCTGAAGTGTCCACATTATTGTCTTCTCTATACTTTCTATAGAAAATCTCAGATGTTAGGAATATCCATGTGGATAATAGAATAAAAAATATGGATCACCCCTCCCAAAACCTTGGATCCAATTAATCATCCTCCCCAAATGTCTATTATCGATAGGATGAAAGTGATCTTGAATATACTATCAAAATGATAATCTTTTTAAATGAAAACCACTAGCACTAAGGAAAAGATTCCACAATCATCTACAATCTCATGATGGGACATTACATTGATCTTCCACCTTCATCTTATGCATAATATACCTATTTAGGCCTCAAGGCAACTCATCCTATGATTTCTTCCATGGATTTTTCCCCTTCACTACCCACTTATTTTTTCATGCCTTCCACTTTTTATACCACTTCTTCTTCCACCTTACCTAGTATCTCAACTACTTAGTCTTTCTCCATTAGACCTACTCAAAATGACCATATTCATACTCAAGTTAATGTTACCTCTAGTGCATAACAAGCCACTTATACTAGTCAAGATACTATCAAAACTATTAAAATTTTATTATTATTACAAGCCATGAACCAAATGGACACTTTTAAAACTAATAGTACAAATCAAATGATCTAAATGCAAAACCAACTTTTGTAATAACAAAACCATACTCAATGGGGAGTGAAAAATTAAAATTTCCCCAAACCCCGACTTAGGGATGCATAAGGTAACATTATACCTCCACATCCACTTCCCAACAATATTATCAAACATCTATAAAATGAACCCTTAGTCTCTTAAATCAAAAACATTGACATAAGTAGTATTGTTCCTATTATCACTTCTAATGGTTCCACTAATCTTTTTTTGCACTTGAAATCTTTTTAAAACTTATACAAATATTGGATTAAGCTTAATACATTTTATACCACTAAACACCTAGTAAAATCTTCACAAGTGGCACTTTAGATTGGTATAATCAATTCAAATCTCATATTGTATCTAGTTTAAAATATTTAGTCTCTACATTGGTACAAAAATTCTAAACTACTGACCTCCTTGTAAACAACTTAGATCACTTCATCAACTATAATCAATCAAAATCCAAATTGCATAAGTGTTTATTAAATGATGGAAAACCTTATCCAATAAAGATGAACATAACACATTAGAAGTAAATATCTTCCATTTATTCACCAATGATTTTCACACTAAATTACAATATCACGTTAGGACCATTTCTCCCAAATATTTGGAAGAATCCCTAAACCAAGCCAAAAGACAAGATTTTATCAAAAAATTAATTTGAGCCTTCCCATCCTCTTGATGGAACTAAAATGCTTATTAAATATAAAAGTTGACATGATACCAATGATGGTGTTATGGATAACTATGATTCTATTCACACTATAAATGTTATTTATCTAAGTGGTTCCAATGATAATAATTTTTCACAACCACTTTCATCCAACTCTCTATCATAACCTAGTGCTACATTTTCCCATGTAAACAATGTATATTATCACAAATCCCTTTATATGAAGGTAATTCAAAATTCTCTTCTTAGGTCTTCACCATGATATATTGATCCTACTCACCCTACCAAACATCAGTATGATCCAATTTTTTTTTGTTGGTTTCATGTAAGTTAGGGTCATTATCACGATATTTGATGCCAATTATAAAACTTCACTCTTTAATATCTTTTTGGTCCCAATTATTGTCATGAAACACTAATTTGTGAGCATCAACAAGATTATGAAGTGGTAGCCAAGGTTTAATAAACTGAAGCTAAACATGATTCCATTAATCAAGTAAATGATTATCTTGAAATTTACAAGGATCCTCTTCCTAATCATAAGCTGAGTACTTCTCAACCTCTTACCACCAAAATTATTGAAACTTCCATTGATACTAATGATGAGAATGTTATCAATATGAAAAATATGAGGAGAGTAGTTTATTATATCAATTATTAGCAAAATTAGAACTATAAAAACTTCATCCATCTCATTTTATAGAACTTGGGCAATCAAAAAAGACCTTTATAAATCTAATAACACAACCTACACCTTCATCTACTACCCTGAATGATTCTATTCAAGCATCAAATTTAGATACTTGATCACTCTCCATTTATGCAAATTAAAATTCTCATTTATCGTCAAACTCCTCTTAATATAACCTAATTAAATATATAACTTATTCACCATATACAAATACTCCAATTATGATCACCAAAACATCACCTACTTTGACCCAACTAGATACACCTGACACATCCACATTAGCTAAGTACCAACCAAATACTTCTTATAAACATAAATTTAAATGTAATTCCACACTTCCCTTAACAAATTTGATTTAACACTATTCATAATTCTAAAACATAGCTCTCAATGGATATGATGAATGAGATCCTATAACATAACTTTCTCATCTCCCATCTCACATTATTTTTCTTGAACTTTTGAGAACTTCTCATCATTATAATTTTTAATGCAACTTATATTTGAAATTAACATCCTTCAACCACCACCTATTGGGAATGAAGCCACTTTATCTGGTTATGAATCTATTATTCTTAAACAATTTGAATAAATGTCTACACACATTGATGAAATCATAAATACTTCACTATCACTTAAATTTCCTATCACTTCAATGATTCCTTGATGAAATTTTACTTCAAGAAGATGATCCTTTGATATTTATTAGTGTAAAAATTAGTGATATACAAGTTAAGTGTGCCTTAATTGATTAAGGTTCTAGCACATGTGTTTCTTCCCTTAATTTTATTAAAAAACTTGGGTACTTTAAAAGTAATCTAAAATATATCCAAAGTAGCTATCAAGGTTATGATTGAAGACAAATGTCTTCTCTAGGATGTGTTTGGATTCCTATAATAGTTCCTCCTATCATTATTCAAATTGAAGTTATGATATTAAATTTTCCATTATCATAAAACATATTACTCTATTGACCTTGGATACATTACAAGAGAGTTATCACCTCATCAACATGATAATGCATTAAATTTACTCATAACAATGGTATATACAAGATTTGAGGAGATACAAATCCTTAAAATTTCAAATAATTCCAAAAACATGATGTTGTTAAAATTCACACCATTGAACCTTTACCTAACATTCTTTTTCAATAATCTTAATGATTTAATTTCCACATCAACTCTACTCGAGGTTACAATGGTCACCCTAAAATTGTGGGAAATATCACACCTAACCTTTTAAATTTTGACAGTGACAAACTATATGATATTATTTTAATGATAAATTTTTTTAATCTCCCTTCACATATAATTATTCAATTACCTCTTTCTTTATGACCTCATTCTCCATAAAAACCCATTGATGAGATTCCCATTGCTCTAACCAAGATGAAACAAATAATTCCTGAAGCTTCTTCAATTGATAATATCATTAATGCATGCACTATTAATCTTCATAATCTTAATTATGATGATGACCATTCATTACATAACCCCTTCTTAGTTGGACTTGATCAAGCTAAAAATGTGTAAATACTTAGATATAATTCTTATTTACAACATTTATTTCATAGTATTAGTTATATTTATGTAGTTCCTTTTTTTCCTCTTACACCAAAACATTATCCCTTATTCACTTGATGTTCATAGGTCAGAGATGGAGTATGTGCACACACACACACACACACTCTACTTATCACCTAGTCACTATTAAGCCTCTTTTAAGCATGTTTTTTGATCATGCCATGATAGGACCATATTAGTTCTCTATGTTTTATGAACCCTCAAGTTTGTTCCCTCCTGAGATATTAGCCACATTATACCAACTTGTATTACATACCTCTAGCACAATCATTAAGCCTAGCATATACTATATCCTGAGTTGAATTACTGATGGTGATGGCATCTTACCTTTGCCTAAACTTGTCCCTCTACCTACATGATGGCAAAATGGGCCATATTATGCGTTATATAAGGTTGCTAGTCATTGGCTTAAGGATTGTCAAGAAAATAAGAAATTTTTATCACAATAATAGGCTTCTAGTTCTACTCCTACTAAAAATAATAGACCTCTACAGTTAGCTAATCATATCCATACTTTATATTTTCATAGTACCACCATGCATAACTTTACACATTATTTATAGCTTTATCAATATATTGATCTGCTTCATCTAGATAAGGCACAATCTATTGATAATACTCTACCTCCTCCTGGGATACTTTTAGAATACATACCTGAACATGGGGAGGTTTATTTACTTTTGAATAAATGTGATACACATCATACAGATAGGTGTAGAGATTTAAAATAACACTTTCATGATTTTCCATGGCTTATGATATTATTTGCTCAGTAATATACACAGAGTCCTTAATGGGTGAAGGTTCCCCCTTCATTACCACCTTCATAATCTTAGATATTAGAATCTTTCATGAATATTATGGAATGAGTTAATTTTATTAATTAACCTTCATAGGAAATGCCACATAAACAACCCTACTCTTATATCATCCCTATAATCTCCATTGAGATAGTGTGATAGGAAGTCCTCACATGTCTCTTAGTGAAGATAGATGAGACTATGATCAAATCTAGATTACATTTATATGAAGAATTATAATATTTTGTTGATGATGTATGCCATGATATCTATCAATATTTGTGAACACATTATTTTGTCATGGCATCTTATGCTTCATATTTCTACATGATTGATATTTTATATTCATACTTCATTAAAGCATTTTTGATGCATTCCTCATTATTTTTATATTATTTATTTTCTCTATCTGTAAAAATTACCTTTACATTCTTGCATATTATTATACCTCTCATAAATTTCTCTATAATTAATTTTTATGAGTTAATTTCATCTATTTATATATGTTGTATACACTTGTTGGGGATGATCTTTCCTTACATACATGTTTTTGTTAGATCACTTATTGAATAGTATAATAATTTATGTGACATAACACTTATACCACACCCCACATTATCCTATTCCCCTATGATCAAATACAAAACATAATAATTATTATACCATCATTTACATAGATCTCACATGATCCCCCCTTCCCCTTATATATCCCTCATCTTAAGCACACATATGGTTCATATTGAGATTGAATATTTACTTGTGGGAAAGTCCAAAGCATTTTTGATGTTGACATAGGATATAAATACTTCTTTATTTTAACCAAAGTATAAGCTCTATTGTGTTAGTTACCTATATCACAAATGTTTGGATTTGTGAATCCATATAGAGGAGGAATAAATAAAATATATAAAAATTCAAAATCAAAATCATTCAAATAAAATATAATGATTAAAAGGAAAAAATAAAATATTCAAAAGTAAAAAATCACCCCAAAAGATGTGATACTTCTTTGGCACATCTCCTATTCTAGTCTAAGCTAAAAATCTATAGTTGGCCTCATAATAGAGTTGTGGTCCATTGGGGTATGGTAGGTTAGTAGATTGGGATAAGAGGCCTCATTATTATATCTTGTGCCCCATAATTTCTCACTTAAGTACCCAATATTTGGAGTAGTTTGATGTATATGTGAGGGGTCATGAGGAATGAGGAACACATCATGGGGAGGTGGGCACATTTTAATTTTTTTAATAAATAACCTTCATGAGAATATCAAGGTATAGTCATATAAAATGTGAAAATTGGTAACTTGAGCATGGATAATGACACCTAACCCTTAGGTCCTTCTTGCTTGATCTCATGACCCTCATAGGCACATTTTCATTGATTCCCAATCGTCTATAACCTTTGAGACTTGATCCCAACTAATCTAGACCCCTATTTCCATGATAGATTGATCCCATTAGGTCTTGTCTGCTCAGGACAATAGTGACACACTAGGATTATAGCATCAATACCACTCCTATCCTCTTTCAGTGCTATTGTCCAATTCTATTTTTGGCCTCAATGATCAACTTATTTTGGTTCCCAATTCTTATCATTATTGGTCTAATGTGATAAAATTAAACCCATGACTAATATATCCTTATAAAATCCCATTCAAAGATCATTTGGAAAAGGGTTGGCAAATATCACTAAGCAAGCAAGAATACAAACAAGACTACTCAAGAAAATCTTCCCTATTCTATACATACATCTAGCTGACACACTTACAAGCTCATCAAAATCCTTACACTAGTCCCTAGCCACCTCAAGCACATCTAGTTTAACAATTTTCATCTTCATATACACAATTTCACAAACCACATCAAGTGGGATAACTAAATATGGATTGATCTTTCTAAAAAGTATTGGTATGTAGGTAACATGCCCACACACAAGGTGTGAAGCATGCCTAGTAAATCTTACACACACTAACCTGACTCTATTGATTAAAATTATTCAAAACACAATGGAAGATAGGGTTTGAAGAAATGATCTTCTCTACAGGGAGCTATACAAACTTCCTGTTACTAAAATTCATAGACATTGTCATATAGACATAATGAACAAAACTTAGAAACCTCATATCCTCAAGACAACAATGGTAGAGGTAGATTATAGTGTTGGTGACACTATTATCTAGTTATAACAATCCTATCCAATCACAAAATGAAGTTTATATATTAGTTTGTGATAGTGTCTCAATCCTGCATAGTGAATTCCAAGCTCTATCTTAGTTGGATCAATCAGTTTCTAGCTAATTTTTATTTTCTTCTCTTTATTGCTATTTTTAGAAAAGTTTGAATTGAAATTAATTTACACAAATAAATAACTTAATTATTGTATATTTATTTACTAATTTTACTACTCAAACCCTTTAACTAAATTAGGAATAATACACCAATATTCCCAAAATTGTTAAATCATTTGGTGAACTTGACTTACTTCGTTTGTGCACAAAAACCCTAGGGTAATTTTCCTACCAAAATTTCATCTATTTTTCTAATTTTTTATTTACATAATAAAATCATAAATTAGCATTAAATTTTAAATTTTTTATTAATTTTAAAATAATTTTCTTTCAAACCCTAGTTACCCATACTAGGTCCTAGTATTTTTATAGTAATTTTCCAATCATTTTCTAAATTTTTCCTAGCATATTTAAATAAAAAATACATTCAAATTTCAAAATTAAATAGTAATTTTCAAAAATATATATTTTTCAAAACCCTAGTTGCATGTACTAGGTCCTATTAAATCACTAATTTTCTAATAAATTTTTGATTTTGTACTTGCATATATAACTCATAAATTCACTTTCAATTTCAAAATTTCATAGTAAAATTCTCAAATAATGATCTTTTAAACCCTAGTTGCATGTACTATTTCCTATCTTATTATTGAGGTATCACCTTACATATTTGTGAGCTTTGTATCCTTTTTATGCAATTTTTAGTTAACTATTTATAGGACTTTACATTTCCTATATTTAGTATTTTCTTTATATCACACTTTCTAAATATGATATAGGGAAAAATATCATATTTTTCCCTATATGATATACAAAAATTTCAATCAAATTTCAACTTGTTTTCATACTTTACCAATGGCCCAATATACCGGTTTTGATGAAATTGATAAAAGGGATTTTTAATAACTTTTAACTAAACACCCTGACATGTAAGATGACATGCTTAAAATACTATAAGAAGAAAAACAAAGAGAAAACAATGGTCAATCTTCTCAAACCATAGAGTAACTAGTTTCAAATGACACTACAGGGGAAACTATGTCTCATCAACCCCCTATAGTAGCCTAACCTACCTCTATGCCACCAATTACAACTAGTACATCTTTATCTCCTAATGTGGCAGCCCTTGTGCAATAGATAAAATATCTTCAATCCAATGTGCTACATCTTGAGAAAGGTGTCTCTATACTTACATAGGCTTTGGGTTATTTTGCTTTTCTACATACACCATTCTCATGTCATATTACTTCTAAACCTTTACCATAAGGTTTTATTCAACCCAAGATTACTCTATATGATGGCAAGGGTGATCTAGAGACACATTTAAGAGACTTTCATGTAGCATGACTATACTATGTACCAAATGACTAGCTAGTTACCAAGCTATTTCAACTAAGCCTAAAGGATTATGCTTTATAATGGTTCTATAGTCTACCGAATCAATCAATCAATACATTCAATCCTTTAACTAACATGTTCCTAGCTCATTTTAGCATTAACATTGGTGATAAGGTTTCATATGCTCAAGTTGTAGAATAAAAACAAAGGTAAAATGACCATCTCATAGATTATGTTGTTTGATATAAGACTATTTTGGCTAAGATGAGTAGACCCATAGTTGATCAATAATTATAGGATCTCTTCAAACAAAGTTTTCTACTAGTTTTTCATGAATCAATTATGTTCAAAATATTCTTTTCCTTCACTAAATTGTGTCATATGCTAAAGGAAAGAGAAGTCAAGTTAATTTCAATGGGCAAACTCAGGTACACAAGTATCTCAGACACAACAAACAAGAGTAATAACAAAGTCCCATAAAAAGTAAAGGTAAATGATAACAAGAGTCAGAATCAACCTATAATCAATGAGGCTTCAAATCTTCCTTGATGAGTGGTTTTATCATCACCTCCTACGTGAACCTTCACCAATCTACCAGTTTCTCCAGCTAGAGTTTTATAGTAGCTATTGGAATGTAACATCATATTTATCCCTCTTATTTGGGAAGTTGACCCAAAAAATCCTCTTCCATGGGGATATGATCAACATGCATTTTATGAGTTTAATATGACACTAGGCCATACAAAAATATATGCAATAGTTTGAGACACAAGATATAGGATTTTATATATGGAAATCATATTGATCTTGGCACTTCAGTTGAGCCTCCTTAAGAAAAGAAAACATAGGATAAAACATTAAAAATATTTTTAGACCCTTTTCCACAACATTCCAATTAGGAGATAGGGGATACATCAAGGGTTCATCATATATATCATACACATCCCCCACTAGATACATACATGGCACCTTAAGCTGAGTTACATCCTTTAAGCAACATGATTGGTGTATACAATTCTAGAGTTATAGCTAGAACTTCCATCTCCTTAGATTAGGAGATCATCAAGGATGATACAGATTATCATGTACTATTTATCAGAACTTACATTCATAATCATCCTATTCATCATGTTCTCATAGATAATGGATCTAGTGTGAACATGTACACTATGACATTATTACATAATTTAGGATATTATAGCAATAGACATAATTATAAATGGATTTAGTGGGAACATATAGATTTCATTGGGTGAGATTGTACTTCCTCTATAGGTATATCCAGCACATGTGGCCACACCATTCACTATTGTTCCTAGTGCAAGAGTTTTTGATATGTTACTTGGTCAACCATAGATTAAATTTTTTTGAGTAGTACCTTATATAGTTCATATATGCATGAAATTCACTCATTTTAATCATGTTTTTATATTTGGAGGAGTTATATATGAGTTACCACTCCCCACTTTAGAGCCATCCTCTATAGTACAATCACTAGTTTTAGTTTCACCATCAGTTCTAGTTTGGTCCCTTGGACACCCTTGTATGCTTCTTTATTCTTGCCTTGTGTTCTTATTGATTTTTTTCATCTCATTATTTTCAATACCATGATTCACATCATGCATTTATCTTGCTTTCTTGGATGCCATGATGGACATCATGCTCCATCCCTTCAACTAAAAACTAACAACTAAAAACTAACTAGACTTTCATTTCTAATTTATTAAATTTTACATGTTATTACATTTTTATATCCATATAGGTAAACCCTTATTGATCTAACAATCTCTCAATACAAATCATGCTATATATTGATATATCTTATTGATTATCATTGATATATCATGTATCTTTGTAGCATAACACACTTATAGGGCTCTTTATTCTAATTAAAGTCATTATAGGGTTTTCATTCCTACCCTTAAAAGAGGAGGAAACAAACAAGGGTTTTGTTTTAGAGATCATATCTCCTAACAGTCAAAATAATAATTTTAAAAAACACCTAGAACAACAACCAAACATCAAACTAGCTAGAAAAGACTAGGTAAATAGTCAAGAATCTAGAATATTTACCATATTTGGCCTTAGAAAACACCACCAAACTTGGATAATAGTGCCAGTGCCATTAGTGTCTAATTTTAGCTCTCTTTTATAAATAACAAAAAAACTAGACTTTCTAGAAGTATGCAAAAAAGTAGGTTTAGCTATAGTTTTACATAGCCAGACCGGTTTAGAATCAGTAGTTTTTAGTACACTTTCACTCAAAGAATTTAGATATAAGGGGAATCATGAATGGCATGATGGATATCACTTCTAATTTTAGATATGGTATTTGATATAACTTTCAGATCATAATCCATGTTTTAGACACCAATGATTAGGGGTAATGTGCGTGGCACTTTTCTTTTCTTTTGTTTTTGAGTTTAATATTACCCAAGCATTATTAGTTGTTGCATGTCTTATTCCATTTGTAGATGGTTTCCATAATTTTAGAATGGTGTTCATATAAGCCTAAATTTTACATCCCCAACTTCTTGAGTGGCTTTCATATAATCTTAGTGCACTAGTTCAGAGTGGCTTTCATGCAAGCCTAATATCCATATTTTAGAGTGGCCAAGAGTGGCCTAATTTATAGCATACATTTGAATATCCAAGCCAACATTTTTAGATCATAGTATATTCATGGGTTTTAAGAGTCATCTCATATGACATATATTTCATATCGGTATTAGTTCATAGCTTCACTTCATGGGGTAATGATGGAGGCAAAGGAATAACTAGCCTTTGTATTCTTGAGCCACTTATTTAGGGGGATTAGAAACATAGTAAAAATATTGATCAACACATACATGTTCACCTAGCTTCACTTAGTGAGTGATGATGGAGCCAAAGGGCCAACCTTTGTATTCTTGAGCTACTTTTAGGGAATTGATCACTCAACTCCATTTGTGATATTACTCTTGGTACAAAACCTTCCAATATTACTCATCATCATCCAACATCACTCAGTAGTATAATAGGTTTTGTATTGGTCTATGTAGCTAGTGATGTGTATTCATTCCTTTCTCTTCTCTTTCTCTTACCTAGCTTTGTATGTTCTTATTTTATATATAACATATCTAGTAAGAACTAATATACTCTTTGTTTTCTTTTTCATATTTATACTTTAAAGTGTGATTTCTCTATTCACACCTAACAACACATAATGTCATGAGCTTCAACCTTATAGGTAAGTTTAGGTATGCTTTCTATTTTTCCTTTATCCTAGTATTTTTCTTTGCTACATCACTAGAATAAAGGGGGGAAAATGTAGTCAAATAAAATGTGAAAATTGGTAACTTGAGCATGGATAATGACACCCAAACCTTAGGTCCATCTTTCTTTCTCTCATGACCCTCATAGGCATCTTTTCATTGATTCCCAATCATTTTTAGCCTTCAAGACTTCATCCCAACTGAGCTAGACCCCTCTTTCAATAAAAAAATATATCCTTCTAGGTCCCATCTACTCAGGACAATAGCACCACACTAAGACTATAACACTGATGCCACTCTTGTCCACTTTTGGTTCTATTTTCCAAGTCCATTTCTAGCCCCAATGATTAATTTATTTTGGTTTCCCATCCTTATCCTTATTAGCCTAACATGAGCACATTCAATCCATGACCAATAGATCCCTATAAAATCCCATTCAAAGATCATTTGGAAAGGGGTTGACAAATATCACTAAATAAACAAGAATATAAGAAAGACTACTCAAGCAATCTTCCCTATTCTCTGCATATAACTAGTTGACACACTTACGAGCTCATCCAAATCCTTACACTAGTCCCTAGCCACCTCAAACACATCTAGTTTAGTATTTTTCATCTTCATATACATAATTTCATAAATCAAATCAAGTGGGAGAACTACATATGGCTTGATACCTATTTAGAGTATTGGTATGTATACAACATGCCCACACATAGGGTGTGAAGCATGTCTAGTGCATATTACACACACTAACCCCCCCTCTTGCTCAAAATTTGTTAAATCACAATGGAAGATAGGGTTTTAAGAAAAAATATTTTATATAGGTATATATATACAGCCTTTTAACTACTGTAACTTCATAGACAGGGTCACATAAACATAATGAACAAAACCCAGAAAGTTTAGATCCTCAAGACAATAGTGATAAAGGTGGACTATAGCACTAGTACCACTACTGTCTAATTTTGGCACTCCTATGTAATCACAAAATGAAGTTTAGATCATAGTTTGTGATAGTGTCTCAACCCTGCATAGTGAATTCTAGCCTCTATCTTAGTTAGATCAATTAGTTTCCAACTAAGTTTTGTTTTCTTCTCCTTATTACTATTTTTATAAAAGTTTGAGTTGTAAATTAATTTACACAAATTAATAGCTTAATTATTGTCTATTTATTTATTGATTTTATTACTTAGACCCTTTACCTAAATTAAAAATAATACACCAATATTCCCAAAATTGTTAAATCACTAGGTACTTCAATCATTAGGAAACTACTTTGTTTTTAATAGTAGGAGTATCTTAAGCTTCTGTTGTCCAAACAAAATCTTAAACACTTGCACATTTGTTGGGTATGTCTGATTTATACTAAGGGTTGTTGCAAAACCCATGTATAAGCTTCACATTCACTATTTTTCATAACAACATTCCTACACTCCCCTTGATGCATATTTATTTTAACTTTGATCATACCTCTTTGGTTAATATTTTGTGAGTTATAGTGTAAGACCTTGGATAAGAGCAGACCTTCCTCACAAAGTTCCATTTTTCCTAGAAATAAATTCCACTTGGTTATCCATTTGTGAGTTACAATGTAGGACCTTAGATAAGACCAAAAGTTCCTCAAAAAATATCTATTTCCCCTATATAAACTACATACCATATCTCGTCACATGATAACTTTACTCTTCCACATGATTGATTAACACAAACCCTAAGTTTGGGTTTTCATTTTTAATCCTACTTTCATTTTCACACATTTTTTTATCTTTCTTATTTACATATATTTATTTACATTGATATTAAATATTTACATTACTATTTCCTCATTTACATATTTTTAATATTCATTAAAATGTTGTTTCTTTTTTCACATATTCTCAAATTTTGTTTACATTGATATTTCATCATTTACATTGATATTTCATTGTTTACATTGGGATTTATCTTTTATTTCATTTCTCATTTACATTTTTGATTATTATCTTATCTTCTTATTTATTTTCACTTTCATCATGTTTTCACATGTGATTACAATTATTATTTTCCATTTTATTTTTCATATTAAATTTCATTCTTTTTAACCATGTATTTATTCACATTTGTTAGAAAATAAGAAAGACATACATCATACATTTTCCCATAGCATACATCTAGATCAACGCATGTACTAGGGAGAAAATAATAACATCCATAACATACATGAGTCATCCAAAACTATAAACACACTTACAAATGTTTCCAAATGTGTCATACAATATCACATGATGAAATACAATAATAACTTTCTAACTATGGTCCACCTTGCCTATATGGTGGTGGATGATCTACACTTCTCATATAATCATATGAATGTTCTCTATAAACAATCCACTAAAGAAAATTTATACATGTTTGTAGTCTTTCCACCTATATCATAATTGGGCCTCTTGGCCATACACCTAGGCCAATTATCTAGCTATCTCAGAATGTACAGCTCACTATGTAGCCAATGACTCCCATAATTATAACTCCATACTAATGAAAGCTAAGGGTAATACCACCTAGGTAACATCAAATTATCTTTGTAACTCTCATGTTTCTACACCATCCAACTAAAACAATCTAACATACAATGGTGATTAAGGCACCATTATATCAATCATCTAATTTGTATCATGCTCAAGTAATACATCATCTAATATATCATTATGTGATCTCTCAACATGGAGGACCATCTCACCTCATCTATTGTAACATCTATAAAATGCAAACTAGATCAACATTATATCTCAAATATAAATCTCAAAAATAACTACATATATCTAGCATGTCAATCAATATATAATAAACTTAACACAATACACATTACTTACTAATAATAACCCCATTAGGGTGACAACATAGTACATACTACAAATCATGACTCCATGGTGGTGTGAAAATTGTATAATGCCCAAGATGAATCACATGTGTAGAATTTAGTCCACTATGAATCTTGATCACAATAGACTAACTCAACACATGCTATGTTGTGGCATCTCCATGTGGGTATCCATATATATATTTACATATGGTGGCACCTATGGGGGTGCTTACATTGGTGTATGTGGTGGTTCCCATGGCAATGCCTATGGATACATAATAACCTACCTTTATCTTCATCATTATCATGGTCTCTCTAATACCTATTACTATGAAAAATAGCCACATTCTCTACCCCTTTAATTGCAACTATATCTCCTTCTTATTATCATTGTCATCATCATCCATACCTTAGTTGTCATGGTCATATGGTAGAAATGTTTTATGAAACTATTTTACTCCCCTAATATGATGCTCCCTCACATGACATGCCCAATATTTTGACACTAATATGGGTGTTATTAGGTGTGGTAACTCAAACTATCTTACTAAACAAGGCTTTATACATGGCTCCAACCACTAAGGATAGTGCCCAATAATCCTTACCTACACGTGTGCTTAGAAATAACTTGACCATGAGAGCCAAGTATCTGCTATGCTTAAATATGGATACCAAATTATCTCTCCCAATGTGATCATCTATAATGATAGGTAATGTGGTACAAAACATAATGTATGATCTTGTGTCCATTGCCACACATATGATAGGGCAACATCAACTACATGTGGTAACCCTATAGGCTTATACATAAAGAATTGCTCATAAATATAACTACATAACAAAATAACATGTCCCATATTTATCTTCCCTTGGGATGAAATAATGTATAAATCATGTACCAACTAAACCCAAATCACTAATCCTAAATCATAATTTGTGACTTGCTCCAATATGGATTGACACAATGTAATAATTTTTACCCATGTGATCATTGCTAATGATAGGGAATGTTGTACAAAACATAATTATGATCCTGTGCCCATTTACACACATATGATAGGGTAACATAAAATACATGTGGTAACCCTACAGACTAATACATTAGGAATTGCTCATAAATCCAACTACATAACAAAATAACATGTCCCATAGTCATATTCCCTCAGGATAAAATATTATACAAATCATATACCAATTGAACCTAAATCATTGATCTTAAATCATACTTTGTGCCATACTCCAATATGGATTGACACAATGCAGTAATATATCGATGCAACTTCCCATATTACTTTTGATAGATCTCCCAAGTTGTCATAAGTCTAATATTGTCCTTTTGAATATCTGAAATGGATTACACATATACATCAAATAGGTACACTCATAAGTTAGATTTCATATCTCTCTCAAAGTTTGTAGACCATAAAGATAGGGATATCTCTTTGTATTTGTAGTTAGTGATCACAAGACAATGGAAAACCTACAATTGGGAGTCCTAAAAAATCAAGGACATCATCAAGGGTGATAGCCACCTTAATGGTAACCCATCCATCAGCCACCTAAAAGTGTGTGTTATTTGATCTCATGTTCATAAGAACATGGTGAATAAATCCACATTAAACAAAACCCATCTCATTTCCATAATCTCACAAAAATCCAAGGTGGTCAACTAAGCTCAATCCACTATAGATAACCTCTCAAGCAGATTTGGTAAGCAAATGACATCTACTAATCTCTAAAGTCTCCATTTCCTCTAAAAAATATCAAACAACAAAACATTATAAACTCTCCATCCCAAATAACAAAAAAAATAAGCTATAAAATCTCAAAAAAAAAGTAAATAACAAAATTAACTACTTCATCAACGTCTTTTACATTTTCATCACCTTTCCAAATTACATCGAACACCCATTTGTTCATATCTTGCTAGATTAACCACTTTTTTATTGAGTGTCCACTAATTTTTCTTACATAATAGGCCATGACCTATGCCATCAATAAAATATATGTAAAAAAATTACATCGAATACCATTTATACTAGATTAACCACCTATTCAATTAACTATGTTAGCTAGGGCATATGTCATCAACCACCTTACATCCTTTTTGTGAATCAACCACCTTACATGCAGTCGACCACTTTGAAATTATACTAGATTGACCACCTACTATATATTTGACTACTTATCTAAAATCACCCAAACTAACTAGATTGATGAGGCCACTCTTGTTCAAATTGTGGAGTGTTTTTTAACTATATTGTAATTAATACCCTATACCTATTTTTTCATATTTTGGTTCCTACCTACTACCCCTCATAATTTTTACTCTATTACAATATTTTATTGGGACATTCCTATTGCATGGATTTGAATTGGAACTCACTTTTCCTAAACTTGTTAATTTTATTATAAAATTTTAAAAAATCATATTAAATTCATTCTTGGACTATGTATCAACTGAAATACATCCTCCTACTTATCCTCCAATACATATACCTCCTCAATCTTACACCATTATATATTTATCAACTCAACTAGGATAGTCATAGCTTTGATAATCAATAATCATAAATGCATAATTTTGTTTCCTATTATTGTAAAATTTTAAAAATCCCATGGCTTTAATTATTTACCAAGAAATTTTGTATTTTTCTCATAAATTTATTTTCATTAATTATTTTGATAAATGAAAGAAGTTATAAAATATTGATAACATAGAGAATTTTCTAGTACTAACAACATATTTTTTCCAAAACTTTGAATTATATATTATTTTTCAAGTCCATCTCTTATGCACATTGGATGCCTCTCTCATCTTATTATCACATAAATTTTATTTAAATAATAATAAGGTAATTTGTAAATTATTTACTTTCACTTTATACTATAATTTTTTATTTGAACATTACGTGTTGTTATGTTCTTTCTCAAATCACCATCCCATGTTAGAACTTTATGACATGTGATGAGATTAGAGTGGGTAATATGTATACACATAATGTTTTTAAACTTTATCATTACTGACACTTTCTTTTAAGAACTTGTCAAGTTTCATTCTCTTTGAGTGCATGCCTAAAAGGGTGCATCGATAAATTGGTAGGTAGAACATTGATATTTTGTAAGATTTTTGGTCAAATATATCATTACCTAAGACCATTAAAAAACCACTTATCCAACTCTCCAATGAATCCAAACATCTTTCATATATTTCCCTAAGAATTTATCCTTTTAATATCCCATAAATAAGTAAATAACCCCTTTTTATACAAAGTCATCCAAGCTATTCTTGTTACAAAAGATTAAGCACATGTTACAAAACTAAGTCAGCCTAGCCAAACTTAGTTCAAGGCTTAATGGTAACTTTTTACAACTAACATGATTGAGCTGACTGATCTTGTTGACTAAAATTATATAAGGGTTATCGCTTATCCTTTATGATAAATATAGGGCTCATTTTAATCCAATAGAGAGGAATATTCATTTCAGATCATCACAGTTCATAATTTTATTAAGTGTGCATTTGAAAGAGCCATTGCTTAGGGTTTGCCTTGGATAGGATATTACCTATATTGTGGAAAGCCTTGGATGCAAATTAGGATTATTTTAGCCTAGATATGATTTATATAGTGTGATCCATATAAATCCATAACAACTTCTTGAAAAGAAACATTGGCTAAAGGAGAGATTGAGACTCAATAGGTTCACCTAAGGTAAGTATTCTCAACTCTTTCTATTTTAGTTGATAGATATATATTGTGTAAGTAATATGTGGTAAATGTATAACTCCTTGATTAGATTACCTCTATGCTTAAAATTAGTTTAGATACATGGTTTTATTTTCTTTCCATATTCTATTTTAGGTGATCTAGGTCCTCATTTTCTTACCATGATCCCTTAATTTATTTCTATTTAATTATATCCATTTGTGCCACAAGATTTGGTGAGCACTAGATTAGTTTTATTTATGTATTTTGATCTAACTAGGGTTATTACATAGTGTCATTTTATTAGAAGATTTGGAACCCTCTAATTTGGTATTATGTGGTAAGATATCCCTTGGTTATGTTTAGAAAATCCAATTTAGTCATGCTCCTAATATAAACATGTCTTATAATGGATACTATTTGATTACCTTATATGATCTTCGATTTTACTAAGTTAAATAAGTTGTATATCTATCTTATTTTATTTCATATATAACATATTTATATATCCAAATACATGAGGATTAAATTATGATTTCTTGTTATATATGTAAATGATATTATTTTGGTAGGGATTTTTAACCTCATGATTGAGGATATTAATTTTAGGTTGATGAGGTAATTTGATATGATAGATTTCAAAATTATATACTACTTCCTTAGACTTCAAATTCATTAGTCACCTATGGTATTTCTCTTGGATATCCTAATTATGCCATAGATTTACTTCATTGGTCCAATATGGCTGACTACAAGCTAACTATTGACTACTAATTGTAGGATTCCTACAGTTGATTCACATTGTATCAAAAACTAATATGTAGTATTTTATACTTAGCTAGCTCTTGCCCTGACATCACCTTTGATGTTAACCTTGTCTCTCACTTCTCACAATAACCCCATGAGAGTAATTGGAAAAATTCTAAGCATATTTTTCACTATATTAAGGGCACTAATCATTTTGGGATATGGTACACACCATAAGGCACTTCACATATTTTGGGTTACACTAACTTAGATCGGGTAGGAGATGTTGATACCAAAAAATATACATCTAGTTTTGTATACAATATTGGTTTAGGTATAGCTACATGGGGATGTGATAAGTATATGTCAATAACCTTGTCATCTACCAAGGACAAGTATTAAGAAAATTTTGAATATAATTAAGAGGCCTTATAATTTTAGTAGTTGTTGTAGTTTTCCATATCACAACCCTACTACACTTTAGTGTGACAACCGAAGTTATATTTCTATTTCATGTAATCATGTTGTGTATATATATACAAAAATATTGAGATGCACATGCACTTCATTCAACAAATTATTTAGGATGGATTCATTTATTTGGTGTTCATAACTATAAATGAATATATTTTTGACATCTTCACAAAACCCTTCATTCACCTCATTATCTTTAGTTGTGAGGTTTTCTTGGGGTGAAGGAAGTTGTCCTTGTGGGGACTTAGAGAGAAGCCATTCCTTCCTTCTTCTCTCTCATATATATTATGATTGTACATAGGTATTTAACATGACCTAGTATCTTGGACCCATCTTTTGTTCCTCTCTAATTTTTCACTTATGGGAGGGTATTAAAGTATTAGACTCTAGTTTAATAATTTAATAGTTATAATCTCTAATTATAAAAAGATTTAATAAATGGTAATTAATATTGTGTGCACATTAAATAAATAAGTGCATTTATTATTATGAAACTTGTTATAATTTAATATTATAATGTGATAAGTGATAATTCTTGTCACTTGCATGTTTTTAAAGTGGAAATTATAGGTGTGAAACTTCTCATAGGATCCTTCTATGGATAGGTAGGGTTATAATTTTCTAGTTTGTTCTCCCTCTCTTATCTATAGAGCATGAGTGTACTTGTGTGAAATAATAGAGTGAGATATAACTTATATGTAATTATTTTGAAGCAATAATAATCAATCATTTTCCCTTTTATTATTTAAGTTCCATTTTTTGACTCATGATCTATTATTTCTTCATGATTATCTTTGGATAGATCATGTAATCATTTTTCACTCATTTAAATACTTGCCTAGAATGGAGGAGAGAAAATAATTCCTTTAATTATCTATCTCCAATTTTGAACAAATGCATGTAGGCATGAATATGGGCTCCTTGAGCTTGATAATGCTCCTCTACTTTGAGTTTTTGCCTCCATAAGGTAGCCTTATTTTGTATATCCTCACATAAGGGAGAAAGTTATAATTTATATGAAACTTGAATGAATTGATGATGTGAATCCATTTAAAATATTAAGTACAAATCAACTACTTATCAACCATAGATTATAAGGAGATCTGTTCTCAAACTACTAGCATTTTCACATCACTCAATATAACTAGAGGCTCTAGAGCACCGAAGAGAATGATTCTAGATGGTACTAAGAAATAATTTTGTATTTACATTCCTCAGTAGAGGAAAAAACTATTAAATTTCAAATTTGATGAGGAAGTCTAAAGGAAAATCATCAGGTAGGATGACCATTGGGTGGTCAAAATTATTAACAAGGGTGAAAATATTTTCATATGGAATTAGAGAAATATCTAATATTTTTTCCACTTATTTATTTATTTAGTGAAAATTAGACCTTGTGAACCAATGTGAGATTACATGAAGATGATGATGGTGATAAGGATCAAATAATCCAAGTTTATTATGCATGTAAAACTATGTCTCTCCTTTTTTAGTGTACAACTACATGAGAAGTAAAAACTTATTATCTTATATAAATTAAATAATAATAAAAAATACACATGATTTTGTTGGTGTTAGGGAGTGAGTGAGATAGGAAATTCTAAAAATCCATCTTCTCAACCACATCATTAGAGGCGTAAATGTTGAAAATACCAGAGAAGTAACCATTAAAGCTGAAGAGGGTCCACATAACTTGATGAGTGGGGTACAAACCCCAAGATAAAAAATTGGATAAAAAGGAGGGGAAATTAATGTTACCACACCTCCAAAACCATTCTCATGAGCTGACATCTAAAAAATAACACCTAGCCAAATCTTTCTAATGATAGAGGTGAACAGAAAGTCTTAAATCTAAACTTCTTGCAGGAAAATAATTTTCATGTTGTAAAATTAATAACATGTATCCTTTATAAGGTATTTTTTTAGGTCATTTCAATAAGTACTCACACATTCCAAGAGTATACACTCATACAATAACCTTTAATTGCATAGTGTTTTCCTCACCCACCTCAGATAAAATATAAAACCATTTTCCAAATAGGATTGATGGTTACCTATCATGAAGTAAATTAATTTAAAATATTTTCATTTATCTTTCACATAATTTCCATATTTAGGTGGTGAATATGTATTACACTCTTGAAAATAAATTGTATTATGATAAAATAACACAAGGTGGTCTACAACATACATTTTTTATATCTCAAAAAACCATCACTTGCAGGGTCTAAACAATATATGACACTACTCCGTACTGAGTGGAGAGGTATGGTTACTTGATGACCATTAAAGAGTTACTTATGGGTTTGTAGATAGAGGCTAGGTACTAGCCTATTACATGAGATTATTTGTTACTCTTATTATTAATAATAGTAGTCCATCTATCTGAGGATGTTCATGTATTCTTATTCACCTCAGGATAGGTTTTGGCTGGTAGAGATGATATGGAGTTGGCCATAAATGGGCATTTATAGATTTTATGATTAGTGGCCCAGGTAGAAAAAAATGTTTGGGATATTGATATAAAACAATCTATATGTCAAATGCTTAGTCAATTATTTAGATACCAATTGTCTCCTTTAAATCCTTTGAGAGATCCACATCAATGTATACATGTTTATGAGGTTAGACCACATAGAAATTTTCTTGATCAAACCATATACAATACCTTATTTTTTTAATTAACTTATGCATAAAAATACAAAAGGGAAAGGGGAGCCTAGGAAAATTTCTAAATAGTAAATTTTAGTTTAGCATACAAAGATGATAAAGTCTCTATTATAATAAGAGAACATGACCAATGTGTTATAGATAAACTAGGGACCATGAGAAATAATGGATTTAAAATGATCTGCATTATTAAACCTAAACAAAAAAATATTGATCATATTTTTCACTCCCCAAAGTTTAAAATGATTGGAAGTTATCCAAGTAATGTGAACCCCATGTTTCTAAAGTGCTTTCAGTAGGGACCTAGCCAAGAAAATAGACAAGAAGATTAAGTTTTCAAAATAACAAAAAGATTTATGAAATTTAGAGTACTATAAAACAACATTAGGGAGGATTTTAGAGGTAATATCATTACCTCATGGAATAATTTTAGAATGAATTTCAATAATAACTTTAATCCCATTGCATTCTACACATCCTCTATAAAAACCCATGATAAATGTTGTAGGAACAAAGGAGGAGGACATTAAATAAAAATAATAGCCACCAAAACAATGGTGGTTTGGTAGATGTATCACAATTGAAGTGTGGCCCTTTCAAAAAATGAAATATCTAAGATTATTTTCAATAGTAATGATGGTTTGTCACAAGAAATCATGAGAAAAACATGGTAGAGCTCAAAAATTGATCTTATGATTTCATCACCATATGAAATTCATTTGAGCCCTTTTTGAATACTTGGAAATAACTTTTAGAAATCAATGTGCTTCCTTTTTACTATTATGCACATAACCCCTTGTTCTATCTTTTTCACCTCTTTTTATATTTATTTGGGCTTTAATAGGGTTATAATTTTAATTTAGTTTATCTATTAAAATACAAGAACTATAGTTAATTTAGTAATAAATAAGAAGAATTACATTTAGAATTTCATAGAGAAATAATTGAGCATTCATAAGCATTATAAAGAAATAAATAAATAATTAGATCATTCATTATTTTTTCACATAGGTTCATGTTAGAGAAATTATTGAGAAAGGACACATATTTAAAACCACTAAGTTTTGTTGGTGTGTTATACTCATACATATGTGATGTCCACATTAGGTAGTTTTTTTTATATCAAGGTGTGATGTATCATGTGCAAATTATTGTTAATAGTCAAATCTAATGTGTTAGTTATATTTACATGTGTGATAAGGGTTAAGTGTATATATGGAATGATTCAAATTTACACTCCAATATTAATATCCCACTCACCTTTTTCTATTATTATATAAATAACATTTTTGTCCTTTATGGGTAATCAATCAACCAAGTGGATAGAGATATAGTCATTTATAAGAATTAAATATCACCCACTGATCCAACATTCAATTGTTTAAACACTTATTCATTGTACATCCATTTATTTATTTAATATATTTATGTTATTGGTGAAATATATTGTATGAGCACTTATTTGTAAATGATGTCATTACATGTAGAGTTCTTGGGTCTTTCTCTTTCCTAACATGGTTCTAGAGTTAAGGGTTTATTATTAACATGGAATTAGAGCCATGATTCAGAGGTAGTAATTGTGGATTTTAATTATTCCAAGCAAGCTCAACATTCCCACACAATTTATTTATCCCCGAGAATGTTTTTAAGCCAATCCACATGGAAGGGTTTTTAAATTACCCATATGGTATTTTTTGTTTGAGCTGAAATTATACACTTTTTAGACAACCCTCATTCTATGTTTTAAAAATTATCCATTAGGTATTTTTATTTGATCCAAAATTTCAATTTTAAGTCATTTTATTTGAGTGAGTTATATTTTATGGAGAGTTATTTGCATGTTCAATATCTTATCATCTTATATTTGGTTTTTCCTTTTGTTGAATTCACGTACATATTTTAGATCCATGAGTAAAGGACTTTCATTTAATATTTTTTATACCATTTTAAATTTTTTATAGGTTTTGGTGTGAGTTATATATACAATATAAACTTAGAACTAACTTTTATTTCCCCTAAATCAGACATCATGGGCTCATTTGGAAAGCAATTCAATTTTAAGGGTAAATCTATTTTTATAATTTTCAAGGCATCTTAGAGCAATTATGACATTTTAATTTCATTAAAATCATCTAAAAATCCCTATGTGGCCTTTATTTTAGACATTCTAGTTTATTTTTATTGATTTTTGATGGTTTTAGTTTTTGAAGAACTATGGCATAAAGGCATTTATAGTTTTTTTTTAATGTAAGAAAAGTGGATTGAAAGTATGTTTTTTTCAGATTTATAATTATGAGATATTTTTGGAAATTATAATAACTTGAAAAAAAGGCATATTGTACTCTCATGGCATCTATAAAAAGTTTGAAGGCCATCATATTGTGATGCATTATGATATGATGTGTTAATTTGTGATGTTTACATAACTAAGGATCATGTAATAATGTATTATGGATCATTGGGACACAAATAGGACCATCCACTTGACATGTTTAGCCTCCAAAGGATCAAATATTACTCATTGAGCACCTTTTAAGCAGATGTTTTCACTCTGGAGGTCATATCTTTTGATCCACGAAGGCTAGAAGGGTGCCATTTTTTGTTGGAACCATAGTTCCATTGCTAAAATGTTTGGTGACGATATAAAGTATGATATGTAAATTTTTTTATATAATTTATATTTTTCCATATTTTACTTGCACATACATTAATCTAGTAACCAAAATATAACAAGTATACACTAAAGTGAAATAAGATAATAATATTTTATTGAAATAATAGAAGTGCAATACAAAATATCACGTGAATATTCAAAAGGAAAATCTTATTTGAGCATAGATCAGTGAAAAATATTCAATAAATGAACCTTTTTATTTTTTAAGCTAGGTTTTAGGGTTTTTGGGGTTCCTTACCATTAACAAAAGATCTCAAAAAATTATATATGCCCAGCTTAATGGTAAAATTTCCAATGCATTTATCCATCATAGTCTAGAAAAAACAAACTACATTAAATTATTTAAAAATAGTTAAACTAGACATCAAAGGATAGTGTCATCTTGAACTTAACCTATAATCCACCTTTAACCAAACAAAAAACATATCTTAAAAACCAATTTTTAAGCTATCAAATGACTTGGTCACCCCCTAAATTATTATATTGAACTTCACTAATGTGCTAAGATAGTTCCATTCCCATAATATCTAGACCTTTTATTTCCACCAGATGTAGACAAGATGGTGCCTGTGACTTGAACCTTGTCAGCAGAACTTCTCTACTTGACACCCCAAACTTGGAGACCTCCATAAATTATTTTGCTTCCTGTAATCCCCCAGTTCTTAAAACTTACCCCCTTTCTCCTCCAACCAAAAAGATGCCTAGAAAATTCCATGAGAAAACCCTTGAATCAACATTTTTATCATCTATAGCCTCTCTGATGACCTGCACACTACTCAACATTTGTCATTAGAAGAATAAGGGTTGTCAATTATTTTAAATTAGGAAGGAAAAATACCTTTGTTTCCCCATCTATCTCTTCACTAGAACATAGATAATACACTTCTATAAAATTTTAAAGAGAAATAAACCTCTTCCAAGGCCCTAAAAATTTGTAGTAGGACAAATGAGCTCAACATATTGTCATTATTATGCTTTATCTACCTTTCACATCAAATTTACCTTTTATCTATCTAAGCCAAAATTGCAACCAAATATTTTACCTGAGCTTTATCATCAATTACCATTATCAAATTCTCAACAAATAAAGCAACCAATTCTAAATTTACCTTCACTCTTTTGCTTTATTCCAACATTTATACTCCTAAAATATTTTTTGTGGCCTCTATTATTTACACCTCAAAGTCCATGAAACATCTTGCAGTTGTGTTCTTGACACTTTTCTTATGAAGCCCATTTCCCTAGACTCAACACCTTCTAAACAAAGCAACCACACTAGGGTTTCTAAAAGCTTTGATTCCATTTTCAATAGCTTAAAATCTCTAATGTCTAATTGAAATATAACTTCATAAATTTGGAAAAATAATTATAAATCCATCCTCCCAAATATTTTTCATGCCCAAACTAGATTTCACATTATTTATCAGATCATAACATTAATTCCATCATCATTGAGAATTCCACCACCCTCTCCCATGAGCCCTAAAATGACTTATGATTGCAAATCCACTAATTATATCCCATAAAAATCATACCATTTTTATTTTCAATTATCAACATGTTCATCCTCTATTTGTTCAATCTTTACATTTGATATAAAATATGTTACCTTATTTATTTGATGAAAGGAATGGGCACAAGGCCAGCTATGAAATTGACCCATCTTTAGCCAAGCATTTGACAAAATGTTATCCAGGCTTTATATTTAAACTAATCTACCTAATAAAAGTATATGTGGGATAACTAAATATATCAAAAGGGGAAAATTAAAAATCATATGCATCCAATATTTATTTAATAACACCTAATACAAAATAAAAAAGTTATGAAAAAGGGTTCCTGACATTCCTACCCCCTTTAAAAACTTTGCCCTCACAACTTGAGATGAGGAATATTTTATTATAATTGGAGTAGGTACTCTCACATTTCATTTTTTTGTTTCATGTTATCATTGTACAATAATATTTGTGATATCATGGTTTTAGAGCTATCAAGAGTGCATGTCTAAGATAGACTTAGGTTCAAGGATGATATAGCCGTTAGTGTTGAGATCAGGGAGTGTAATTTGGGTTTGCATATGTAGAAAAATGAATTGATTCAAACAAGAGACATAAAAAACATGATGGATCTTGGATGAGGATGGAAGCTCCAAGTTGTATGCCACATGACCAATATTTTTAAGAAATTTATAAGGACCATGAAACTTAGGTGTTATTTTTTTGATGATCCTTTCACTTCAAGGACGATTTTTTATTTCAAACACTAAAATATAGTATTATACACTTGAAAATTTTAGTATTGACATACCTTTACCTCACATGACTTGTGAATAACAACATGGCTCTTGCACAACCTTATCTCCTATCCACTTACCTTCTATGGGCCCAACCTTCCTACTTTACTATTAGTCACCTATAATAATTACCTATTAAGTGCCTAATCTACTTATTATCTTAATCCATATTTATCTTGAACATTAGGTCCTTGTTCCTAGATTTAGAGATGCTTTTGTTCACAATAAGACAAGTATATATTTACAAAACTATCTACCTTTGCTAAACTTATTTGTGTAATAAACAATGGTCATTTTCAAAATTTAAATAATCTTTATGGGTTATCTCATATGTTCCACATGTTAGTGGAATAAGAAGTTTCTAAATGAGTCATTTATTTATACAATAGGTCCAAGCCTATTTCCCTATCTAAAACTAATCAATAAGACATACACACACTTGTAGAAACACCCTAAATCCACTAGATTATAAATTAGTCATAAGGAATATGTCCTAAGGTTTAATCCTATTTTCAAGTGTTGAAATATAGATTATAATTTGAATCCATACTAGTGGAACATTAATAAACACATACACTTAAGGTGAAAACTATGTGCAATTTTATTTGCCTCATAAGATTATTAGATACAAAGTTAATTATTATCCATTTATTGGGAAGTGGTTGGGGTCAACTCATCCCATCATTATTCTCCATTTTCATAGGTTAACCTAGTTTCAACGGTGGAATTAGGGCTTTGAAGTGAGGAAGATATGTTTTTTGTAATTGTGCACATAATGAGCTTCTAATATTGCATAAGAATAAGTTTAAAAACACTCATAATGATTTATGCTATACATA